>VZRI01008110.1:14901-44610 GCA_013397515.1 Upupa epops | reverse complement strand
GATCTAGGAGATCCTGCTGTGGCAGGGAAATTGGACTGGATGATCTTTCGAGGTCCCTTCCAGTCCCTAACAGCCTGTGAGTCTGTGATTGTGTAAATCTTGTATAAGAGTCATAACTTTAAATGCATGCTTGATTTGAAAAAACATTCTAGATTTGTGTTCCTTTTAATACTGTGGATTTTTGCAGATGTATTTTTGCTTTAAAGCAGATCTCTGCTCAAAGGGAATCCCAGCTTCACAGCACTGCAGGCTGAAATCTTTTCTACATGGAATGCTGAATTGGGTCAGGACTGAACTCTGGGTTCAGCAATCATAACGGTTCATAGAAAGTCAGTTTGAAAAGCAGTGCAGTTTTAACTACAGCAGAACTTGGTGTCGTTTACCTTAAGTATTGTTTTGAAGTTGGTGGTTCTTTAGAAGATGTTCTTCGTTTTGGCTGCAGACAATACACAAGGTGGGCTGCAGGCCTTTCCTGATTTGCAGCAACACTACCTCTTGGCAAGCACCTTAAGGTTGGAACAGATGATCCTTGAGGTCCCTTCTCACCTAGATCTATGAGAAAAAACTTTTAGGGTCTCCCATGTGTCCTACCTCTTCAGTGAGGTGTTCACTTCTTCCACCTCAACACCTCAGCCAGGGGCAGAGCCTCTCCTGAACAGGGACATTCAGTGGGTTGCAGCGCTATGGTTTATGCATAGCTGCTTCACTGCTGGGAAGCAGCTTCTAGAATAACTTTTTTGCCTCCTGGCAGTGTGACCAGGCCTCGTTACTGGTACAAGATAGCCCTTCTTTTCAGAATCTTGTGTATTTTGCATCTGTCCCAAAGCTGAAAGAGCTATAGCAGATAAAGCCTCTCCATCCAAGTGCTATTTATATTTTACCTTTTCCTTGCAACTCCTGGCTACTCCCAAAACTGCTTCTGGTTGGCAGCTAATAGGCAGGGGACAAACAGCCTTGCTGTAGGTGTTCTTTTTCTGAGTCATGTTACACTTTTCTCCTTCCTCTCTGATGTAGCGATGACTTAGTCTTGAACATAACAGCTGTAAATGCTAGCTTTAATGCAATCTGGGAAAAATAAGCCTGAGGAGAGGGAGCCTGGGGAGAGGGGTATTTCCCAAGTGATTATACTATTCACATAAAGGTCCTTTTGTTGTTCAGATCTGAATTAGGATGACTCTACCTATGTCTTCCATACCAGCTGTCCATGAACTGCCTTAGCAGGTAGGCTGTCTGCTAGTGATTGCATTAGTGATACTTCCCAAACAGAAATACTGAGTGTGCTGCAGGGGTTCAGCTGAAGAGATCTAAATACATTTAGAGGCAGCCAAGGTAACAATTGTGAGCGCAGGACATCTCAATTCTTGCTTTGCTTGTAATCAACTTTTCTATACTGTTCTGTGTGCGAGAGTGAGATGGTGGTGAATATTGGTGTTTGTTTCTTCCTGCATGGCTTTCACAAGGCAGCTGGGAAGCACACAGCCAGGTTTGTCTCAGTTTTACAGAGGAAGCTCCTTCTGGATTCTGAATAAAAAATATCCCCATGGAAAGCAAGGAGGGAGCAATCAGGTGGGCCATGGAGATACAAACTCCCAGCTCCCATCGTAACAGCACAGGAACTGGACATCTCACTGAGGCCTCTTTGAAAGACTAACACGAGGAATTAGATCAGAACAAGCATTGCTTGACGTTATAATTAACTGCCAGCGGGATGTCTCAATCAGCATTAGCTGTGTGGCAGCAGGATCAGGGTCCCAGTCCTGAGCCAGACAGTCGCGTCCCATCGTGAGACAGGCATAACTGAAGGAGCTGATGTCTCCTCTGCAGTTCATGACTTACTTGGCAATAGCTCTGTTTCCCGCTTTGTTTTTTTCTCTCAGGGAAACACTGCATCATACATTATGGAAACCTCAAGGAGACGGTCTTGCCTGTGCAGCTCAGTAAATGGCATAGTGCTGCTTGGTAGAATATAGATGTCAGCATGAATATTGAAAATGTCCAAGGGTGTCACGAGTCGTCGCATGCAGAGGAGAGATGGCAGACTCTTACAGATCCTTTCTTCCACAAGCAAATCCCAGTCTTATTATATAAAGCTGGGACAGGAATAAAAATAGCCCATCGTTAGAAGCAGCCTTGACTGCTGCACCTATGGCTTATTAGGCATAGTTAAATAACATGGTGAATTCTTGGGGAAAAAAGGAAGGGAGAGATGCAGCTGTTATTTCTGTTAGAGTGTGTCAAAGGCTTTGCTGCTGGGAATGATAACAGCCGCGTTGATGGGGAGACCTAAATTAAAAGTGAAAGCGGTTGTTCGTTCATTGCAGAAATCCCTCACAAAGTGAAGAAGAGGGAGTTTGGGGAGCTTTTCTTTCTATTTGTGCTTTTAGGCCTGCGCTATTCTATTTGTACCTTTTTTAAGTTGGAGAAGTAGTGACAATCATATTGCAGATCAGCGAGGTTTAAAATTCTTTTTTGGTAGTTCTTTTTTGAATTCTTTTCTTCCACGAGGCAATTACAAACTCAGTGGGGGATTTGCCTTGATGCAAAGTGCTATATCTGACGCCTAAAAGAAAGTGATGTCTTTTTCCTTCACTTGTTTTGCATAGATTGGTCAACATTCATCCGAGTGTTTTCATGCTGTAATAGCTGAGGTCTTTATGCATTTGGAATTAGGAACTAGCCTTAGAATTTGAGGTACACGAGGGCCAGGACTAGGGATGTAATTCTCCCCCTGTACTCAGCACTGGTGAGACCTCACCTCAAGTACTGCAGGCAGTTCTGGGACCCTTGTTTCAAGAGATTGAGGGGCTGGAGTGGGTCCAAAGGAGCAACATCACTGGCGAAGGGGCTGGAGAGAAAGGCTGCTGAGGAGAAGCTGAGGGAGCTGGGGGGGTTCAATCAGGAGGAGACTCAGAGGGGACCTTATCACTCTCTATAACTACTTGAAGGGAGGTTACAGTCAGGTGGGGGTCAGGCTTTTCTTGAGTGCAGGACCTGAAGCCGACAGGGAAGGGTTAGATTGGATGTCAGGAAGCCCTTTCTCACAGAAAGGGTGCTCAGAGCCTGGACTGGACTGCCCAGGGCAGTGGTGGAGTCCCCATCCCTGGAGGTGTTGAAGGACAGCCTGGCTGTGGCCCTTAGTGCCCTGGTCTGGCTGCTGTGGTGATGTCAGGTGCTGGGCTGGGCTGGATGAGCCCAGAGGACTTCTCCATCCTCTCCATCCTCAATTATTCTGTGATTCTCTGAATAGCCCTGTTATTCAGCAGATGCAATCTGAAATCTGGCTAAGGAAATGAAAAAGCCAATAAATAGGAGCTTTATTTTTAAGCAGGACTAGTGCTTGGGACACTTCAGGACCTGCATCAAGGAAGATCAATATGGCTAATATTACAGAGCGATGGTGCATCAGCAATCCATTAAAAAAAAGCTGAAATTCAGTAAATGTTGTCCTAACGTGTTAAAAAGAACAAACACTCTGGGTTTACTTGAGGAGTAGCATTTAAACTTCGAACCAGAAGGTCAAGAGTCAGTACCAAGCACCTGCAATAAAATCACATTTTTCCTTTAAGGGAAATGACCTCGCACCTCACGGAGGTTATACCTGCCTTTAGTTTTCCCACCTGACTGTTTTGTGTAGAACCAGAGCAGGATTTCTAATGGGTAGAAACATACCCAGGCACTCCTGGAGTTGTATCATCACGTTTTTATTCCTTACAGGAAAAGCTAAGTGAAACACACACTTTCCCCATACTAGGCAGTGATTCTGAAAGACAGAAGTGAGGAAAGAGTGCAGGAAGCCTCTGGTGCCTGTGGACAGAAAAAGCATTGAGTGTTTTCTCTACGTTCAGCTTAAGGAGCTGGTGTGCAGTGATGTGAACAGGTTGGGACAGAATGAAGCGCATGCTGCACTGAAAGTCGGGGCTGCAGTCAGAGCACTGCCAAGTCAAGTCAATCAGGTAGCGGCTTTTCTTCATCAGGCCCAACATTTGTTAGAGGTCTTCTGGTGCCTGAGACTGGGTCTCTGTGCAAAAATCACAGAAGGAAGAAATGGATTTAAAGCTCTCCAATAGCAAAAATGTTTCTGGACTGTGATGTGAAATGCAGGCTGTTGTGGTGGAGTGTTCAGACCTAATGCAACACCTTCAGTCTTGGGCTCTGTGGAACGCAAGGACAATTGATCCTGAGTGCACTGAAGGCAGGCTGTAAGCAGGACAGCAGCAGTGGGTATGTGTCGTGGAATGCACCTGCAAGGAAAGAGAATTCTCATGTGTGGCTGTTTCTCACTGTCCTTCATGTCTGCCTTCACTGCATGCTTGCACAGAAGTCCAGGAGTAGTTGACTGCCCAGACTGAAAGGACGTGTCTTTTATTCACTCACAGGCATGCAACCACCAGGGCTGAGAGCTGAGGAGAAGCCTTGTACACTGCTTGGCAACAGCAACAGAAGAAAAGGTAGGATCTTTTCCTGTGTCAAGTAATTTCCAGCACGTTGCCACACACGAGTGGTGTCAGGTCATAGGCTGGACTTGATCTCAGAGGTCTATTCCAGCCTCAGTAATAACAATAATCACTATAATTCCATTGCCGCTGAAGTTTTTTAAGGGACACATCTTTCACAAGGCTCTTGTGTCCTGAAAGTGATTCTGATGGCAGCAGTTGTTTAAATGGGAGGGTTAGTTTGGAGGGTTGTTTAGCCTGGAGAAGAGACTGTGGGGGACCTTATCCCTCTCTACAACTACCTGAAGGGAGGTGGTAGTCAGGTGGGCGTTGGGCTCTTCTTTGAAGCAACTAGGGACCGGACAAGAGAGCGGTGCGTGAAGCTGCTGGGGGGGGTTAGGTTGGATGTTAAGAAGCCCTTCCTCATGGAAAGGGTGCTCAGAGCCTGGACTGGACTGCCCAGGGCAGTGGGGGAGTCCCCATCCCTGGAGGTGTTTAAGGACAGCCTGGCTGTGGCCCTTAGGGCCCTGGTCTGGCTGCTGTGGGGATGTCAGGTCCTGGGCTGGGCTGGATGAGCTCAGAGGGCTTTTCCAGCGCCACTGATTCTCTGCTGTGAACCCATTTGCACCTACCTTTTAGAGAGGCATTTCAGCGTTTGCATTTTGCAGTACTGTCAGTGAATTTTTTGCCACTGAATGATTAGTGAATGTACTTCAACATTTCATGAATGTGTCCTAATTATTATTCAATAAGAGGTTTGTATTTAAGCCTGATAATTGCTCAAAGACTAAAGGTCACAAGTGTTTCTTCCATAATGCAGAACTGATTGACTAGATAAATCTACTCTGGAACTAGATGGCTTCAGATCCACAGAGAATTTTGTCAGTATGAGTATCATCAAGATGAGAAGAAGCTTCTTCCCTTTGAGGGTGACAGGAAGGGTCTGCCTAGGGGGTTTGTGGAGTCTCCTCCTCTGGAGATGTTCAAAACCTGCCTGGACTGTTCCTGTAGGACATGCTCAAGGTGATCCTGCTGTGGCAGGGGGATTGGACTGGATAATCCCTTCCAATTCCTAACTTTCTGTGATTCTGTGATTTCTGCCATAAATAGTTATAAAACCTTGCTGGCAGTGATGTGCAAAACAGTCTTCCTTCTCACAGCCATCCCTACAAACAGATTGTTTGCAAATTTAACTGTAGAGTTGTTCGGGAGTTCTAGCTTCTAGGCAAGCAGCTCCAGTAACTACAAAAGCTGGAAGGGATAAAGAACTGTTACTGATTCACCTTCACATGACTATATAGGAACTCATGCTTCTACTGCTAGGTGATTATTTCTCTGGTGTGTGAGCTTTAGCTGACAAACAGATCACAGAGTTGTGTTCATTGGAAAAGACCTCTAGGATCATCGAGTCCAGCTGTTAACCTACCATCCTACCATCATTTATTCCTATGGTCTATCTAGTTATAAGAGCTTTGTGGACTCCTTGGCAGCTCCTCGAACAGCAAGGGAGCAGCGATGCTGAGGCTGAAGGGATTCTTGAGGTACATGCTGCTCCCATGAGGGATTTCCACCTGCACAGATGATGATCTCAGTAGTTGAGGACTCGTGGAAAAGGCAACTCCCACATCATGTCTGTCCCTGTCACTGCAGAGCAGGGGTGCAGGAGCAGGCATTAAGGGGGTGTGGTGCAGCATCGCTCTACACTGCACTGTGTGAGGAACACGATGGGGAGCTCTCTCCAGTTTGAAGTTGCTTCCATCAGATCAAATAGCATCCCATGCTCCCTCACCACATCTAGGTCAGAGAACTAAAGGCAGATGTCTTGCAAAACCCACCACTCTCTTCCATTGCACGCTGACACTACACATGGACTTAAGCTGCAGCTTAGCCTGGGCTCCATTTCATTACTTCACACAACGAGTAGAAGCTCACGACGAGTTGAAACAGGGCACTCGCATGCAAATGCCTGCACAGCCATCAATTGCAGCACCATTGCAGAGACAAAATAATCCGCTGACAGCTAGGTGTCTGGAAATCAGGGTCTCAAGGATGAGCCTGTGATAGTAATGACAGAAAGATGTCAGTGCATTCTGAGCAGTCCCACAAGGCTTGTCAGACATGCCACATGAAAACAAGTTTAGTGAGTGAGGCTAAAACTGTAATGTCTCTTCAATCCCCTGACTGAGATAAAGCTGTTAATTTTTGATTTCTGATGGGTACAGAATTTCAATCTACAGTCAGCAGATAGCTTTTTCTATTTCTGTGAACGTAAGGGTTCTCTTTTCATCTCAGACCAAACTCTTTTTGAAGTGACATAATATCACCAGCAAAACATGGATGGTTGTTCTCTCCAAACAGAGCTGATTCTGAATATAAGCAGTTTCAGATGCAACCACTGTGGTTGATGGTCTTAAAGAGGATTCTCTCTTGCTTATGTGAAGATTCCTGGCCCGGGTCAGGAGCAATGTAACCAGCAGGAGGAAGGAGGTGATGGTGCCCCTGTACTCTGCACTCACACGACTGCACTTAAGAGTACTGTTTTGGGCACCACAGTATCAGAAGGACATTGAGATACTGGAGCAGAGCCAAAGAAGGGCAATGAGGGCTAGAAGACAGGCACTGTGAGGAGCGGCTGAGGGAACTGGGGTTGTTTAGTCTTATAGGTTGTAGTGAGGCTGGTTCTGTCTCTTCTCTCAATTTACTAATGATAGGATGAGGGGAAATGCCCTCAAGCTGTGTCAGGGGAGGGTTAGATTGGATCTTAGGCGGAAGTTCTTTCCTGAGAGAGTGGTTGGGCACTGAAACAGACTGCCCAGGGAGGGGGTGAAGTTGCCATCCCTGGAGGGGTTTAAAAGGTGAGTAGCTAGAGCACTTGAGGCCATGGTTGGGGAGATGTTGAAATGAAGACTGGACTTGGTGATCCTGGTGGTCTTTTTGCAGCCATGAGGATTCTGTGATTATATGAGTCTGCATTACCTCAAGCTCTTATTCCTCTTCTGTTACTGCCTTTTATGTCCTACAGTATCACCTTAATACCAGGTCCAGTGGTACAGAGGTCCCTTGACCTAACTACCAGTCTTCCCGTTACAGGCCAAA
Organism: Upupa epops; assembly: GCA_013397515.1. NCBI lineage: Eukaryota > Metazoa > Chordata > Aves > Bucerotiformes > Upupidae > Upupa > Upupa epops. The sequence continues at coordinate 37,081 of VZRI01008110.1, read as the reverse complement.
CACTGCATGTGTTTTGCAAAATCCTGTGTCTCTCTGTTTAATTAAATAGATTATTTCTAATCAGTGCTTTACCCAAGACTGAGAATTAGGTTGATCTCATTTCCACTGCAAAGCAGGGCTTCATCTGGTGTGTGTGTGAAGTGCAAAAGCACAGGTACACGCATGTGAAGGTTAATGTTGCTGGTTCATACCCTACCCTGCTGGCAGGGGTGAAGTTGTGTCCGGTGCAGCTGGAGCACAACACAGCTCAACAGCAGGAGGAAGGAGGTGACAGCACTGGGACAGTGTCCAGGTTTGGGAAAAGGACTAGAACAGCACTCATTCTGTTCAGTGATTTTACTTTTCAACTCAGTCTCTTCTAAATAACTAGACCTTCTACAGTTAACTGCACAAGTACAGGCTAGCACTTCATCTGTAGGTACCACCAAGGACGGGTGTGCAGAAAGGCTCTTGCTTACATTTTATCTTCTGAAGATCAAGATTGCTGATAAATCTTGTATGACACCTTGCAGTGAGAGGCTGCACCTGTGGGGAGGAGCAGACAGGACAAGTGACCCTAAACTGACCAGCAGTTCTGTCCCACTGACATCATATTGGCTATAAAGCCAATGGAACACTCTCTCTTCTTCAATAGCCAATGTCAGAGGAGGACTGTGTTCTGTCTTTGATCCCAGTCAAGTATCAGTCTGCCACTGCATCCAGTCTGGGACTTCCCCAGCATCAGTGGTTAACAGCATCAGTGATGTAATTGCCATGAGGGAGCAACTAGTTGCTTCTGTGTGCATTTGTGGCTATTTCATATTATTTTACTCTCAGTGAAACTGTTTCAGTTACCTTTTCCAGTCCGCAAGTCTTCTCCTTTAATTGTCTTTCTGCTCCATTTCTGAAGGGACAAAGGGTTTATCAGAGTCTCCTATTCCTCTAGAGGTTGGACCAACCCTAACCCTTGACTGACAGCTGCAGTGTAGCATTGCCCTCTAGTGACAGCCTGCCTAATGAGGTTGTTTCTCACCCCACATTGCCCAGTGATACTAAACATGAGGACAGGATCTGAATGTTATGATGTTAGGAAGCCCTTCCTCACAGAAAGGGTGCTCAGAGCCTGGACTGGACTGCCCAGAGCAGTGGTGGAGTCCCTATCCCTGGAGATGTTCAAGGACAGCCTGGCTGTGCCCCTCAGTGCCCTGATCTGGCTGCTGTGGTTGTGCCAGGTCTTGGGCTGGACTGGGCTAGGTGAGCTCAGAGTGCTTTTCCAGCCTCAATAATTCTGTTATTAAAACAAAACTACTTCTTTTTTGCTTACTTTCACGATGTGTTTGAATCAAGAACATTTCTTGACAGCTGCTTGGTCTGTATGATGTAACTTCAGCCAGCCAGAGAGCTGGTCAGAGGGCAAAGATGGATTTTATGGTGACCTTTTGAAAGTCATACGAGGAGCATTCTTTTCCATACTGGGACCAAGCCACAACCTGATAATTCGGTTATGTGAAAATGTTTGAATCAGAATGTCAGTGAAAACTGAAAAGGTAGAGAAAAGCAGTGCTTGGATTCCTATTCCTTCAGAAATTGCTATGAACCTTCTTAAAAATACCATCACAATGAATTCTTCTCTGCAAAAAACAAATAGTCTAAACTGCTTTAATCTACATGACTACTCTTCTGTTCAAAAACCCAGCTAAAGAAATTTTATGTCCATTGTCTACAGTTTCTGATGTTTTTCTCTCACTCTTTCAGATTTGAGCCCGAAGTCTCAAAATCGGAGTCCTATACACTTGGGGAGTTACACAGAGGTGTAATGGAGTCACAGTTCCATTGCAGTGACAAAGCCATGAGTAGCAATGGCATCTCAGAAGGTGCATTGCCTCTACCACTGCTTGTCCTGATCTCACAGAATCACAAGATAATCCTGGTTGAAAAGGACCTCATAGATCACCAAGTCCAGCCATCCCCACACCAACAAAAAACCTAGATACCTGAGAGACTGACAAACACAAACTATCCCCTTCCATGCTGCCCCCTCCATGGGCATGAAGCACCATGGCTAGACAGTTCTTCAACACCTCCAGGGATTGGGACTCCACCACCTCCCTGGGAAGGCCCTTCCAGTGCTCAAAAACTCTTTCTGGAAAGATCCAATCTAACCCTCCCCTGCCTCAACTTCAGACCAGTGCCTCTGCTTCTGTCAGCAGGCACCAAGGAGAAGAGGCCAACACACTCACCCCTCCACAACCTCCCTTCAGGGAGCTGTAGAGGGCACACTCTTCTCCACACTAACCCTGCCCAGCTCCCTCAGCCTCTCCTCACACAACTGGTTCTCTAAACCCCTCCTGAGCTTGGTAGCTCTGCTCTGGATCTGTTCCAGCATCACCCTGTCTTTCCTATCATGAGGGGCCCAGAACTGATCTCACCCTGCTGATCATTTTACCTCACCTTCTCCTAGAGCTTAGCATCTCAACAGGACCTTGTGCTTAGTAATGTACTCCTTCTCAATGTGCTGAGCAGAAACTTCTTGCTTTCAAACAACCTAGCTCTTACATAGTGTTAGAGTTGTGGTTTATCCATCCTTGCAGTTTTATTAGTGGAAGAGGGACTTTTTCAGGTGCTCTGCTTATGTTTGAGATGGGAAGGACTGCCTTTCATCTCTGGCTTTGTCTGTCATCTCTAGTTTCCCTCACTGTAGAAAGCACTGTTCTGAGTGTGTGGAGATGATGCTGATTTCTTTCAAACTGAAGTAATGGAAAACTATTTGGGTTTATGCTTTAATTGTGAGAGTCCAGCGCAGAGCCACAAAGATGATGGAGTGCAGCTTCTCCCTGAAGCTTGGAAAAACTTCTTCCTGAGCTTGGAAAAAAGGAGCTTGAGGGGTGACCCCATGACTGAGAGGTGACCCTATGACATGAGGGTGGGTGTCATGAGGAAGGAGCCAGGCTCTGCTCAGTGGCACCCAATGCTACAACAAGGGGCACCGGGTGTCAGCTGGAACAGAGGAGGTTCCACATGGAGATGAGAAGAAACTTCTTCCCGGTGAGGGTGATAGAGCACTGGAACAGGCTACCCAGGTTGGTTGTGGAGTCTTCCTCTTTGGAGTGCTGTGATTCTGTGGCAAATAGAACTTTTAGAAGTTTTATTGCTTGTGTATTTCCACTTGGTCATTATTTGCCTAGCTGGTAATAGGTTGTTGAACTGGATAAAATCATTACTCTGGCTATGGTTTTGTATGTCTGCCATTACAGAATCACAGGCTGTTAGGGATTGGAAGGGACCTCGAAAGATCATCCAGTCCAATCCCTTTGCCACAGCAGGATCCTCTAGATCCAGTCACACAGGAACAGCCCAGGAGGGTTTGAAACAGCAGTACTCTAAAGATGAACAGAAAAGCTCCTAGGGTTAGGAAATTCTCCTAGCTACAATTTTTTAGCCTCAATTTTTCTCTGAGAAGACTGTTGGAACACTCAGAGCGTCTTGCTGATGTTCACAAAGTGCTGCCTGTTTAAGGCATTGTCTTTCCAAACATTTCTTCACTCTGTTGCTCTTTACCTGCATGCTGTGTCGCTTCATTGGCGGTACCGAACCACAGTCAGTTTCTTTTCCTAATCTCTAACTCAAAATGCTCAGAGAAACTTCTGCTTAATTTTTTGTGTGCAGTTGATTCAGTTGGATCTGGAAGGACTAAGCAAAGGGAAAATCAAACTCAGAATGAGGAGCAGGATGCTGTATGCCTGGTGACTGTGGATATTGCCGTGTCGCTGATGGTCATGTGCATTTTAATCAGATGCTTTGCAACCCTCTGAGAAAAGAGACCAAAGTCTGGAAACCAGGGATACCTGTCCAGCAGCAGCACACTTCCTAAAGTATGCCCACCTTGCAGTGGTGGGTAGGGAGTATATTATCCTGAGGCTGTGTGACTCGCTTCTCATTATAAGCAGCAGCAGGTAGTTTGAAGCTACCCCAGATTTGCTCTTGACTCATCCAGACATCCGTGACTGCAAGGCAGCCAGAGTCCTAATGGGATTCTGGTCAGAAAAGTGGTAAAAGAAGTGTGAGAAACTGCAATCCTAAAGCCCAGCCCGCATAGGGTAATGGAATAGAGATGAATAGCTCTGCTACACAAGTTGTTAGTGCCTACATACCTGTACTGAGTCTTCTGTGGGGAGTAAATTGTCAAGCCTGCTTTCATTTGGACCTTACTGGAGCCTTTAAAGCTTGACTTGACTCTCAGGGTGGGGTAAGGGCAGTCTCAGTTCTCCCTGTTTCCAGCCAAGCACTTCTTTTTCTCTCCATCAGTGCAAAAACTCAGCTTATTAGGAAGGTCTCTCTTGCAGCAGTGTCTGAACGTACAGATTTGTTCACCACCACAGCTGGAGCGGCTTAGAGCGGAGACAGGTCATGCTGGGATCTTTCACTTTGGCACCAATTAAATTCTTCTATGAAAGCAGAGGAGGAAATACGAGTTTGCAGTTTAAAGTCAATAGAAGCTGAATAGCTCAGAACAACTTGTCTGTTTCTGTGCCGTTCTTTGTAGCTACAGGATGGTTAAGAAGGCAAAGTCATGCCTAGCCCTAGGGCTCAGTCGCCTGTCTGTGCTGTCAGAGCTGTCCAACTTACACGAAAAATCTGAAAGGAAGGCCCAAGGATATTTTGTAAAAAGTGCTGTTTGGGTGGGCTGTGCTGCTCTGCTGGGCTCTGGCAGTGTAAACTCTGTGCTTTCTGCAGAAAAGCTTGGGTTTAAATGTTGAAAAGTGTCTCCTCCTCCTCCTCCTTCTCCCTCTTCAGTGACTTCCACCACCTTCTTTGCTTATCTCCATCTTGGACTGTTGGGAGCTGCATTGCTGCCACTGAGAATCATAGAATCATTAGGGATCAGAAGGGACCTCAAAAGATCATCCAGTCCAGTCCCCCTGCCACAGCAGGATCACCCAGACCAGGTCTCACAGGAACACAGCCAGGAGGGTCTGAAACGTCTCCAGAGAGGGAGACTCCACAACCCCCTGGTGTTACCGCTTGTCAAGGTGAAGAAATTTATGGCGAACAGGAAGATTCTTCTGGTCCTGGAGAGACTGAGAGAATTCTGAACCTTAAAGATCAATGAGGATTGAGACTGAAGTCAGACAACTGCTGTGGTTTGAGAGAGAAGCAGGAACTGTCTACGATGGACATTTAGAACAGTTCATCTCACTTAACTGCAAGAGCAGTGTGATGAAACTTTGTGTGTCTGTGTCTGTATCTTGTGTGGGGTTGGTTTTCACTGCTGTGTGATGGAAGGAGTGAATTAAAATGTCTCGGTGCCTTTCTCCTCCAAACAGAGTCGGTGGTTTCACTGCCTGCAGATTCCTCAGTGGGTTTGTTAACCCCTCCCTTAGTGTCTGATGCTTTAGCTGAAAGCTCTTGATTAAAATCTAGTCGGAGTCTCTCATCCACGACCTTAGTGGTGACCCAGGTGAGATGTGTGGGGACCCAAAGAAGGACCCACACCACAGCACTACGCTACCACTACGACAGGACACATGGCAAGTCTTTGTAGCCATCATACTGGAACCTTTGAACATGTGATGTTTTAAACCATTACAATGAGGAGCATTTCATACTGGAACCTTTGAACATGTGATGTTTTAAACCATTACAATGAGGAGCATTTCATAGGCTTTTAAAAACCTTGCTGCTTACAGTGATTCAGAGAACATTCTGGGTTGCAGTGTCAGTGGGATAATGACCTTGAAACTTGCAAAGAATGCCAGAAGTACAATGATGCAGACATGCTGAGGAGCCAGCGGTGAACTTTCTCAAGAATTCCTGCCTTCTTAGAGCTTTCCTAGCCTGACCTGAGACTTCTCATACAAAGCGTGACATTTGAATCAGTGTGGGACTCAGAAAAGCTAAATTGCTAACATTTTACTTCAAGTTAATAGATACTGGACTCTGGTTTATAATTTCCCTTCCTTTTGTTCAAAACCGCAGGTAAATTTTACTGATTTTCATAGAATCTAGAAGAGTTTTGGCTGGAAGAGACCTTCACTTCATCATACAAAGACATGAGCTTGGTCAGGTAGGAACTTGCCCTTGGTGAAGCCATGCTTGTTACCCTGAATCACTTCCATGTCCATCAGAGAATCACAGACCCATAGAACAGTTTTGTCTGGAAGACACCCTCAAGATCATCAAGTCCAACCTTTTCTCAGCCCTGTCAGCACCACCTAACCCTGTCTCCCAAAGCAACATCTGCCCTTCTCTTCAACTCCTCCAGTGATGGGGACTCAGCCCACTCCCTGGGTAGGCTGTTCCAGTCCTGACAACCCTCATCCTATCTCTGGCCACTAGGGAGACCAGACCAACCGCCACCTCTCTACTACCTCCTTTGAAGTAGCTGTATGGAGCAAAAAGGTCTCCCTTCCATCTCCTCCAGTCTAAACAGCCCCAGATCTGTTCCTCATACGACACCTGTTCCAATGTGACTTTGACTGTGGTTTTGCTTTGACAAAACCTCAAGAAAAGCTGAAATGTAAGTGAGGCTCAAGAGGAAGATCCCATCTTATCAGATGCAAAGGGAAAGCTTGAGGTTTTTCTGCATGACTGACGATTTGCAGTACTGTACTCACTCATGCTAGTTGCCACTTAATTTTCTGCAGTGACATGGAAAACTGAGCTTTCCTTTGCTACCAAATTAGTGTCTCGTTTCGGATCAGGAGAAGGAATGTGAGTATTCATCTGAATGCTTCGCTGAGGTTTGCCTTGTTTGCTTCTTACTGTCAGCAAATGTTGCTTCAAGAGAAAGTGCAGGCAGCGCCACACAGACTCGAGTGGCATTTGGACTGGATTAGGTTTTGGTTAGTTCAGACTTTTTCTGCCACAGACTGAGAATGTGAAGCGTGAGCTCAGGTGTGTGATATTTGCACCACCTGAAGTAAGAATTCGTGGTTATTTGCTGTAGCAGTTGTTCCCAAGGGAGAATTGACAGAAGGATGTGAGACCTGTTCAATCAATCACAGCTAGCTAGTAGAAGTAAAGCAATAAATATCGAGCACTTCACGGAATAGCTTCTGATGCATCTGGAGATAATCTTCTTCCTAGAGAACTGTTTGGATAATTGTGTTGTCTTCCTGTTTTGGATGGCTGTCTGAGTACTGAACATATTTAGAGCAACTGTGGTCTTCTCTTACTGTGAAACAAACGTTGAAGTTACAAATTACTATGATAAACCAGGTTTTGGTCAGTGAAGCCTTTGTTTTCAATTGCAATGGAGGAAAAGAGTTCTAATTCTCTTTCTGAATTAAACTACTATAGCAGATTCTGTGCACAACCACCCCCATTTGAACCCCTGCTGCTCTGGATTCTGTTTTCTTCACCTTTAATTTTCCATGGAGAACTGGAAGGCAAATGGGCAGTTGTCCTTTACGGTTAAACAACTGTGTGATCTCTGCAGTCATGTCAGCTTTAGAAAGGCTTCTGCTCAGCAGAGGTCCAGACTTCATGCTTCATCTCTCCTTTGTGTAAGGACTTTGATTTTGCTGTAATGGGTTTGGAATTAGACTGCGCTATGGAGTGAGTCATCTCCCCAGACCATAGCCCGTGAGCATCTTTGCAGTTTCTTTTCTCAAATAACCGCCTCGCAGGTTGCCTTTTTTAGCTTACTCTGGTCATTGCTGGGGGGTGACAAGAGGTAAAGTAGCTGTGTGGTGCTGCTGCCAGTTCCCTTGGAGAAGCAGAGGAGGGAGAACTGTCCGTGTTCTGAGACATAACCAAGGCTTCCATGTAGTTCTGTTCAGTCCAGGTGGCTGGGTTAAAGTTGAAGCCAACAGAAGTGCAGCTGTGTCAAAATAAACCTAAGAAAAGGGCTTCAGAGTTCAGTCTGCAATCTCTTCCTGCCGTGTATAAAAACACACGTCCAAGAAGTACGCGTCTGGGCAACTCTCCTGATTTTGCACAGCTTACAGTGCACGGTGTCTATTAAATTCTTTGATTTATGAGCAGCAAGGAGACATCTTTGCAGTAGTTCAGCTCAAGTGGATTCATTTTCTAGCATTACAAAGCCCGCTGATGCTTGGGTTGTGTGCCCCACACTAGTCAACACCACTTGATTAACTTGAAATAAAGACTGACTGTTCGTCAGACACCGAGAGTACAGTCCTAATCATTTGTTCACTGGATCCTTTCCTGTGGTTCTTCAAGCTGTGTGCTCATACAGGGGCAGATGGGCAGTGAGGACAGAGTGCAGGAGAGGGTGATGCTCTCCTCTCAGTGTTGACTCCTCAGCTGCAGGTGTAACGCCAGCCAAGCTGGAGCTAGGTCCTCCTTGCCTCTGTGCAACACCACATGGAAAACCCTGCCTGGGTCTTGTAAGCTGTGATCACTTGGATGATCACTTGCAGTTCCTAGTCAGAAACTGCTGTGACAGATGGTGCTGGCTCACGTCAACATCCATCTCAGAGTGCAATGGGCAGGATATGTCCTGCCTAGGCTGAGGATGGAAGATGAGAACTCAACTGCTGCCTTCTCCCCTGCTCTGTGCCCACTGTGCTATCTTCCTGCAACAAAAGGGACTGATGCTGATATCTCCTGCATTACACATGCAGTTCCTCTGTTTGACGAGCACAGTGCTGGCTGACACTCAAAGGTGTTTGCCATTTAACAGTGGTTTGTCACTTCACGGTGTCACTGAGGTCCCCTGTTGCTGTGTGGCACAGCAGCACGCCACCTTGCACTGCAGAGTCACAGCATGAGTTAGCTCGGTGCACGCTTACCCAGAGATCAGGCATCTTTGGTTCTTGGCTTTGTTTGAAAAGCAAGAAAAGACAATTTTGTGGGAGGGACTGTGTAAGCTGAAGCATTAGATACAATCATTTTTCCGGTAATATGAACACTTTTCCAGAATACTCCAGCAATAATAATAATAAATTACTGTTGCTACATATTTATTTCACAGAATCACAGAATTACTGGGGCTGGCAAAGCCCTCTGAGCTCATCCAGCCCAGCCCAGGACCTGACAGCACCACAGCACCAGACCAGGGCACTAAGGGCCACAGCCAGGCTGTCCTTAAACACCTCCAGGGACAGGGACTCCACCACTGCCCTGGGCAGCCCAGTCCAGGCTCTGAGCACCCTTTCCATGAGGAAAGGCTTCCTAACATCCAACCTAACCCTCCCCTGGCAGCTTCAGGCCCTGCCATTTTGTCTTGTTGCTTGTTGTCTGAGAGAAGAGCCTGATTCTCACTTGATTACAACCTCCCTCCGGGTAGTTGTAGAGAAGAAGAAGATCCCCCCCTGAGTCTTCTCCAGGCTAAACACCCCCAGCTCCCTCAGCCTCTCCCCATATTTACTGTTCTTCATGCTCTCTGAAGCATTTCCACAAGTCTTTCAGAAGGAAGGTCATCTAAGCACTGGGAGAAACAGTTATGTTCTAGTGTGCTACTGCTCCAGCAAACAGCTTTTAATCGGTTCTGGTAAATTTGCAGTGTGTTGAGGGTATAGATTCCCTCTTTTTGCAGGCATGCATTTGTACGTGGGCATTGTTATACCAACCCAGTAGAAGTTTAGTTGCTAAACAAGCTAAATTTAACCAGTGAGTTCGTGGAAGTTTAATACGATTACAATTTAATTCAGTTAATAGGCACTCAGAGTGTCTCACGCTTTCATCCCCGCCGGCTTCTTCCTTTTCAAATAGCACTGCAGTTTACTGAGCCCTGATGAATGATGGGCACAGTGGGATATCTGAGGGTTTATATATAAAATTCCTTGCTCGCTGGCTCATTTCTCAGCAGCGTTGTTACACATCTCAGGTCTTGAATAGAGCTTTGAACGGATGGGGGCCTGTTCATGATTGAGACTTGGGAAAGAGTGGATGAAACACAACAGTCAGAATGGAAATCAAGAGAGCAAAGTGCTGAAAAGCTTTACACTACATGTTTTAGAGGAAAATATGAGTGCCCAGGGATGAGAATGAGGAATGCTGAGGGCAAGGAGAAATGACTGTGTAATGGCTGTATAAAATGCCGAGCATTCACATAATGCAGTTGTGAAGCTGGAACTGAAGTGCACTTCTCTCTGTCACGCTGCTTTGGACATTGACTCAGGGTACTGAGGAAAACATGGAACATTTTTGGAAGGGGTAGGAACCAGTGTTCTGATCTTTCTCCTGAAAGTGGAGGGCTCCCTGTGAGCAACCACACCTCCACATCGAGAGATCCTACTTTGGAAAGGGCTTCGGAGCCCAAATGAGGAAGGAAGCTCCGTGGGCTTTTCCAGAACTTCTTCCAGTGAGACCCTGGACACAGTTTGTTGTTATATGAGGTGAAGTCTAACTTGTTTGAATTCCAGCTCTATATTGCAGATACTGATCAGTAAGTATCCTGTATGACTGTGTGTCCTCTTGACAGCTCCGTCAGAGGCATCCAGTGACCACTATATCTGGTGACTACTGAAAAGGGAGAAGGACTTTGACAAAAGTGGCTCTTTTCAGGTTCCAGATTATTCAGAATACTACTGAATTCCCAAAGATGACAGCTCCCTTCTTCTTCTTCCTTCTCTGAGGAAGAGAGATCCTGTGTTTGACCCTTCCTGTCCTTGCAAAAAAGCACACAGAAAAATACCTGGATCTCCAGTGGGGTTTTCCTTCCTTCCTGTGCTGATGGGATACGAGAAAACCCTCGTAAGCATTCTGACGACATTCAGTACAGCTAATGCAGTAGTCTTTGACTTCTTGAAAGTTCTCATTAGGATACTCAAAGCAAGCAGCAGCATCTGTCTGATGAGTGTGGTTAGCTTCATGGTGAGGCATGGGGAACGGATGTTGAAAGTACCCATTCTTCATACAAACAAGACCGTATTTATGTAGCATCTTAGCGTCTTAATGCAAATGTCTTTGGAAGGGTGGCACAGGGGGAAGAAGAAGGAGAGGGAAAATATGTTTGTGTTGTTTTCTTTGCCAGAAATCTAATAGTGTATGTGCAGCTGTATATATTGTCAGTTATACAGTAGGCTTGATCAAAAGGTATTGTACTCCCTCTAGCTTAAATTCAGCTGCTTTATGTGCTGCTGGTATTGTTCCAGTTCATCATATGCTTAGATGACTCATAATGCATGCATTGTGGTGTTTAATATAATCTGTTTTCCTCTTTTCAAATTAGTCTGCAGCGTATGATGTGAAGTACAATTCACAATTAGCATTTCAGCACTATTAAATCCAGCTTGAAGTGTTTTGATGGAAACAGCAATCTGGTTTATTCTCCAGATTTCCCTAAATAAAGCGAGTGAATCAATAGCTAATAGCAGATATTATACGGTATTAACTGGTGCCTTTCAGATACAATAATATTTACGGATTGCTCTTTGATAAGCCACTAGCAGTCAAATAATGCAGTCTTGCCTCTTCCAACAGGATTGAATTATAGAGGGTTTGATTTGGTTTTGGTTTATCTTGGCGCTTTATCAAGTGCCAAGGAGTGGAGCCATGTCTCTGTCTGGAGATGTTTGGTCACAACCTACAACAATCACAAAATCACAGACTGTTAGGGATTGAAAGGGACCTCAAAAGATCCTCCAGTCCAGTCCCCCTGCCAAAGCAGCATCTCCTAGATCCAGTCAGACAGGAACAGTCCAAGTGGGTTTGAAACATCTCCAGACAAAGAAACTACAGCTCCTTCAAGTGCTCTGTCACCCTCATCGTGAAGAAATTTCTTCTCATGTTCATGCAGAAACTCCTCTGTTTCAGCTGACACCTGGTGCCCCTTGTCCTAGCAGGTGCCCCTGAGCAGAGCCTGGCTCCTTCCTCCTGACACCCACCCTCTCCATATTGATGAAAACTCATGATTCATCCCTCAGGCTCCTTTTTTCCAAGCTCAAGAGCCACAGCTTTCTCTGCCTTTCCTCATCAGAAAGATGCTCCCCTCTCTTCGTCATCTTTGTGGCTCTGTGCTGGACTCTCTCCAGCAGCTCTGTGTCCTTCTGGCACTGAGGGGCCCAGAACTGGACACTAAGTTCTAGATGCAGTCTCACTAGGGCAGAGTAGAGGGGCAGGAGAACCAATCTACAAACCACCCCCTCTAATCCCCCCTGCAGGATGCCATTGGCCTTTTTGGCCACAAGGGCCCATTGCTGGCTCCTGGTCATCCTGCTGGCCACCAGGACCCCCAGGTCCCATTCTCCCCTTCTCATGACTAACACTGCTCCCCAGCCGGTTAGTGCCCACCCTATCCTGGTCCCTGGGATTGTTGTTGCCCAGATGCCAGACTCTCCCCTACCCTGGTTCAATTCCATTCAGCTCCTCCCTGCCCAACTCTCCAGCTGTCCAGGTCCTGCTGAGTGGCAGCCCAGCCCTCGGGGGTGTCAGCCCCTCCTGCCAGCTTGGTGTCATCAGCAAACTTGCTGACAGTGCACTCTAATCCCTTATCCAGGTTGTTGATGAATAAATTTAATAGTACTGGTCCCAGTACCAACCCCTGGGGGACTCCACTAGATCCAGGCCTCCATCTAGACTGTCCCACTGACCACTACTCTCTGGCTTCTGTGCTGCAGCTAGTTTACAGTCCAGTCAGGAGACAAAACAAAGTTGGATGGGTGCCGTGGTGCTGGATTGGTTTTGTACGTGAGACAGGCAGAGATGCTGGCATGTAAAGCCCTTCCGTGTTCGGCCTTTAAAGTGATGGTCTCTGACAAGACCTCAAGGGCATAAGAATTTGCAGCTGCAAAAGCTGAAGAGAAAGCTACTAGCACTTGTACACATGTTAAATACATGCAGTGTGTGTGGAAAGAAGGAGACATTGCTCTGAGAAATTCTACAAGTAGAGTGGAGGAGGTGCATGGTGCAGAAAAGGGTCAGGTGAAGCAGTGAGGAAGAGAGCAGTGATCTGATTGACCTCCCTTCCAAAGTAGTAAGAAAGTTGTGTGGAGGGGACACAGTGGGATCATCAGATGCAGGAGATTGGGCTCCCTCATTATCACCACCATATGCAGCGATGGTAATGCAGCAATGTGGCTGAGCAGTAGTGTTGACAGGACTGTCTGATGATCACAGATCCTGCCTAGAAACTCTCTCTTCCATTCAAGGTTGTGAAGACACAGTAGGTGTGATGCCTTCTGGAAATTTGGGACTAACCAAGTTGATCTGGATCTGCTGGTAGAATTTGCAAAGTATTAAATGCTGGAATGTCATTTTGTTATCTTCTGAAGAAAAACAGGGGACATAACAGGCAGACTGCAGGCTATTTGCTGCACTGTGTATTTGCCTTCAGAACTGGGGGTTCTTTGCTCCAAGCCAAAATCACTCAACCTATGATGTTTCCGATGGTTTCAATCTAGCTGTTCAATTAAGCAGTGCATAAAACTGTGTTGAGTTTTGATTATCCTCCAGGAAAATTTATTCTACTGGCAGGTTAACAAGAAAAACTTCTCAAAGCTCTTTGCTGGAATCCAAACTCTCAGTATTTCATCCTATTCATAGTAAGTATACTTTCATAGAATCATACAGTAGTTTGGGCTGCAAAAGACCTTCAAGACCATCAAGTCCAACCTTTTCCCAGCCCTAGCAGCACCATTAAACCAGGTCCCCCAACACAACACCTACTCTTCCAACATCTCCAGGGAGGGGGACTCAACCCCCACCTTAGACGGACTGTTCCAGTGCCTGACAACCCTTTCAGCAAAGAAATCCCTCCTGACATCCAACCTGAACCTCCCCTGGAGCAGCTTAAGGCCATTTCCCATCATCCTATCACTGGACACTAGGGAGAACACAGCAGCCCCTGCATCTATACAACCTCCTTTCAGGTAGTTGTAGAGAGCAATGAGGTCTCCTCTCCATCTCCTCCAGGCTACTTTCTTCTTTGCTAGTCTTCATCTTTCTTGAAAGTTCATACCACCTGACGCATCAGACCTGCTGAGACCCCATGCCTGCTGAAAAAGGTGTGAAAGAGGATTATCCTAAACCTCTTGTGGATTATATTTCTGCTAGTGTATCCCAGTGTAAGTAGCTCTAATAGACCACTGCTGAGTTGCTTTCCATTTGCATCACCCGGACCTTTTCTCTCACAGATGCTTCCAGTGGTTGTGGTTTCTCACGCTGTATTTGTCTATGCTAATGCAGCACTGGACTTTACACTTCTTGAATTGTGTTTTTCCAGAGCATTTCTCCAGTTTACCATGAACACCTCACATTTTACTATCTGCACATCCTATTCTCATCTAACGAAGCATGACCTCTGTTACAACGCTTGGGTTCTCAAGAAAATGGAATGCTCGAGGTTCCAGTATCTTGGAATCTAATTTGCTTGCTCGGGGACCTCTCAGAGAATCTGTGAACCACAACAAATCAAAGAGGACAGAGAGAGAGAGAGAGAGAAAGAGAAGATTCACTTTTGATCCTAACTAAAGCAGTAATCTAATTGCGTATAAATATAACTGTAAGAAAGGGAAAGAGATAACAAGAAGCTAGAAATTCCTGTTGGAGGATATAGTTCTGCTTTGCAGTGATTTTAGCAGCAAAAAAGAGCTTGTGTCTCCATCCTTGTGACTTGTTTTTCAGTTGTTTTAAATTTGTCATTAGTTAAGATTAATAAATTAATTGCTTTACATATTTATATCGTAATATATTAGCATTTTATTATAAATGTAGTAATCTTTCCTATCAGGCAGTTCAGTCAGAAGGAATTAGCAGACTTAGGCAATCAGTAAGAAATCTTTTTCCTAGGTCTAACTTTTCAAGTAATCAATGAGCCCTGAAAAGAGTCTTCAGATCTTCAAATGATCATAGAATCACAGAGTCATCAGGGATTGGAAGGGGCCTCGAAAGATCATCCAGTCCAATCCCCCTGCCACAGCAGGACACCCTGACCAGGTCCAGGCCGGTTTAAAATGCCTCCAGAAAAGGAGACTCCACAAATCCCCCAGGCAGCCCCTTGCAGCACCCCATCTCCCTCCCTGGGGAGAAGTTAGAGAGGGTCTTCACATACCAGGAACCCAAGTTTCTGCAAAGCAGTTTTTCATGTCCTGCAGCCACATAAAGGCAATAGGAGAGCTCATTTCATTCATTTATGAGATTGATTCAGAGCCAGTAAAAAAGACAACATGAGGCCTGAGTTATCACGGTTCATATCACAATTAAACCTCTGACTCAGATATAAAATATCAAATGCAGCCACCACATCCTTGAAGCAGAGAAACCATCAAATTTCTCAGAAAGCAGATAGTAAATGGAAATTGATGACATTGCCCGAAGTGCTGGGTATCCTAAGTGGAATGTGAATAAGCAGTGAATATTCCTTATCTGTGTTGTGTAAATGCAAATGTCAAAACAGGCAGTGATTCAGACCACATTAGAGATATTTAGGCTCCCTATTCTTCCCTACTTGATTTTGTTTTAGATCCATTCCCTTCAGAGGATTCTTCTAGCTTGTTTAATGTATTATGGATGCTTTCCATAATGGCTAAAGTCTGTGTCTGTCTCTGCAGACTGGGGAAGCTCCAAGGATCTGGCTGAGGAAAGAGTTCGCCCTTTCTTTTTGATGATGGCACAGTGTGATCCAGTGAGAGGCATATGAAAACTCTCAGCTTAGAAATCATTGTTCACTACCAGCAGCAAGCCATACAAACTTCCTAATGACATGAATGGCTGTTCTGTGCCTCAAAAATAGAAACATGTCAACAACTGGAAAAGCAAACAACCAGAAAACTTGCTTTACTCTTCCAGTCTCTGTCTTTCCACATGTTATTCCTCTGGTAACATCCTGGGAAGGTTTTCTTCCTTGTCCCTCTTCTGTAGAGTCAGTCTTTTGGGTAGAATATCTCTAAAATACTCAGAGACTTCCAAAAAATCAAGTACTTTAGGCCATGCTAATTATTTGGCCTGCATCTGTCATTGTAGAGAGAGAGCAGCATCTCTGCAGGGCAATTTAAAGTCATATATGATGAATGAATTGAAGCCTAGAGATGCATGTGATTTTCCCTTCTCCATTTAGGAGACAGAGACACTGAATCTGCCCTTCCTTGCTGCATACCTCTGATCTCCACCTCACTCTGCAAGCTCTTCACCTTTCTCTTTTCAGTACTCAGCATTCCTATCAGATGATTCTGAGATCCAAAGCTTTCTCACATTTAAAGGCTGGCAAACGATTGCACTATCCTCCTGCTGAAAAACAGAGGGGCAAAACCCCAAATAAATGATACCCCTTAAAATCTTGCACAGTCTATGACGTGTGTGTGTGTGTGTGTGTGTGTATAGCAACAGCACAGTAAACAACACATATAGAGAAGAAATAAAACCCCACAAAGTATAAAACATATTCCTTCAGCTCTGAGGCTGCATTTCACTCGGAGCATTGATTCCGTGGCATTATCTGAGCTGATCCTTACACTGTCATTTGCAAAATGGCTTTGCTATTACAGTCCTTTTGGTGGAGGGAGGCATTAGTCTGTCTCATAATCTGCACACTCTGTGTGTGAGCATTACTGTGCCCACGGGTGAATAGGGCACCATTAGATAGTCTTTCTGATAGAGATCAAATAAAAATTAAACCTGGGGTAACAGTGGTTCTTCGCCTGAGCACTCCAGGTCTGTGGGGCTGAGTGCCTTCAGTTACGTTGTCTCATGTTGGAACTTGGCTTGTGAAAACTGCCTCGCAGCTTAGCATGGCTTTATCTCTGAAAGAAGGCGTCCGACTGAGAATAGGCATCAGGCATGTTTTATATCCATCCTCCAAAGCAAGGTTATCAGGATTTGTCTCACAGTTAAACAGCTTGCTTGTAGTGAAACCTTTGGAACTAACCCCTTTCCCCCCTCTGCCCCTGTAGAACCCCCCTGTCCATTCTCCTTAGCTTCCTCACCTCTGGTCTACTTTATGATATTAAACAACATCCTGTCTGTCAGCTCTCACTGCTCCAAGCAGTGTTTTACAACATCCTGTGGTCCAAGTGTTCTGTGTTTCACTGGATTGAGATTTTCAATATGAGTGTGCAAGTGTGCATAGAGCAGTTCCCACTGCAGGAGACCTTCAACTTCATCGAGTCCAACCTTTTCCTAGTCCTGTCAGCACCACTAAACTCTATCCCTCAGCGCAACAGCTACCCTTCTCTTCAACACCGCCAGGGATGGGGACTCAACCCCCTCCCTGGGCAGCTGTTCCAGTGCCTGACAACCCTTTCAAGGAAAAAATTCCTCCTGACACCCAACTTGAACATCCCCTGGAGCAGCGTAAGGCCATTTCCCTTTATCCTATCTCTGGCCACTAGGGAGACCAGACCAACCCCTGCCTCTCTACAACCTCCTTTCAAGTAGTTGTAGAGAGCAGTAAGGTCCCCCCTCCATCTCCTCTTCTCTAGGCTGAACAGCCCCAGATCCCACAGCCATTTTTCATATGACACCTGTTCCAAATGCTTTACTGGCTTGGTAGCTGCCCCTGTCTGCTCTTCATCACTTCCCCCCAAAATGGGCACAGGACTTGAGGTGTGGCCTCACCAGAGCTGAGCAGAAGGGAATGATTCCTTCCCTGCTCCCACTGGCCACACTGAATACAGTGTATAGTATATTAGCTTATTTACACGTCTCATCACTCAGTTTTGATCCCTTGTTGAAACTGTGTGGGTTTCTCCTGTTTTCCTTGTTGATACCAAACTGTGTAACCAGGGACTGTGCAAACTTTCAGTTTCCCAAACTGGTTTCTGAATAAAGATCTGTCTGCAAAATATAAAATATCTTGACTGTTTTTTCTCCCTCTTATTAGCCTGTTTCGTAACGGTCACACTTGAGATCTTGGTGCATAGTCTTTTTAATTCCCCTGATGTACAGTTGATGCAGCCTCAGACAAAGACCATGTATTTTGTTCACCTTATAATATATTTGTGTGACTATTCCTTCGTTGCTTCCACTTCTTGATGACTTCTTAAGTGCATTCATTGCCTTCCCCTTTCTGTATCGGCTACCCTTGACATTTCATACTCTTCATTCTGTGATATTATCTGCTTATTCTCTTTTCAGAGCACACAGTGTACAGGAAATACTTCTGAAACTGAATTTCTTGCTAGTCTGTAGTGTCTTCATGGCTCAGTCATAGAATCAGAGAATCATTGGGATAGGAAGGGATCTTGAAAGATCATCCAGTCCAATTCCCTGCCACAGCAGGATCACCTAGACAAAGTCACACAGGAACAGATTCAGGTGGGTCTGGAACGACTCCAGAGAAGGAGATTCCACAACCACCCTGGGCAGCCTGTGCCAGTGCTCCCTTTTCAACCCTTTGAAAGTTCTACTCTGAAGTGATAACAGCCAAGTTATTTTCTTGGATGTGGAAGTAAGAGCTGGTCAATACTCTGAAATAAAAGTTTATTACTGGAAAAAAGCATTTCTATTTATAAATAATAAAACTTCATATGCACCATCCCATTCAATAAAATCTAATGGGGGAAAATGATGGGGGAAATATTATCCCTAATGAAATGCTGCAGCTCCCCTTTTAAAAGTAAGTAATTTTCACGATACACAGTCCACCTGAACGTAATGTTAAATTAAATCTGAGTGAAAATACTCCTTTTTTGAAGTGGCACAGTTTTGCTTATTCAATTATTTTTGCTTTATTCAATTTTCTTACAAAATAAAATTCACCTTTTCCTTTTGACCCGATTCATAATGAAAATAAATCTGGTGTTTGCCAGGAGACACGAAGTCTGTGTGGGACCAGCACGCTCTGAATTTGCTTAGCACTGTAGTCAAGCTATGTGGAGTAGACTCCACACACAAATGGGTACTGCTTTTGACACAGTCTCCCACAACACTCTGCTGGAGAAACTGGTGAGTCATGGGGTGGAGAAATGTACTCTGCACTGGGTTAAAAACTGCCTGGCTGGCCATTCCCAGAGAGTTGTGATGAACAGGGTGAAATCTGGCTGGGGGTTGATCACAAGCACTGTCCCTTGAGGCTCAGTGTTGGGGCCAGTCCTGGTTTAGTATCTTTAGTGGTGACCTGGATGTTGGGACTGAGAGCACCCTCAGTCAGTTTGCAGGTGACATTAAGGTCTGTGGGAGTGTTGATGTGCTGAGAGCAGGAAGGCTCTACAGAGGCACTGGGACAGGTTGGATTGATGGGCTGATTGATAGNTGGATCTTAGGAAGAAACCCTTTCCAGAAAAAGTGTAGAGGCACTGGCAGGGCCTTCCCAGGGAGGTGGTGGAGTCCCCATGCCTGGAGGTGTTGAAAAACCGTGTAGCCACGGTGCTTCACGCCCTGCTCGAGGGGCAGCAGGGAGGGGGTCAGGTTGTGTTTTCAATCTCTTAGGTATTGAGGTATTTGTGGGCGTGGGGATGGTTGGACTCAGCAATCCAGGAGGTCCTCTCCAACCAGGATTATCCTGTGATTCCGTTGCTATTTTAAGCTGCATACACCAGCATTTGGAAGGTGGAAGACATCTTTCCCATAGTTGTAGTCTTCTGGATCTGTACTCCCTGACCATTAACTGAGTGCCTCAAGTATAGAAAAAGTTGCTTTCAGGATTTTTTAACTGGATATTTTGTTCAATCTACTTTTCTTTGATGCATATTTTCATAGTTTACATAGCTGCATGAAAGGCAATTTTTATTCCACTTTATGCTCATTTCTTGTTGCTGGTTACGGAAAGCGGTTTGTAAACGATCACAATAAATTAATGATCCTAGTGAAAAAGGAGCAGAGAATGGAAGGAGTTATGTGGGCAAAAGTTTTGGTGGATGTAGTTAAAAATAACAATATTGGATGGGTCTGAAAATGGAAGAGATAGGGGATCCATTTACTGCTGCAGATTCCATTCGTGAGGATCCATTTGTTACTGTAGATTCTATTTGTAGTAATTACACACTTGGCCCATTGAAACTACCTTCTTTAAGC
Source organism: Upupa epops (assembly GCA_013397515.1). Lineage (NCBI taxonomy): Eukaryota > Metazoa > Chordata > Aves > Bucerotiformes > Upupidae > Upupa > Upupa epops. Next base: position 17,245 of record VZRI01008110.1, on the reverse strand, counting down.
CTACATTTGCATCGGAGATGTTACGCCGTGTCCAAGAAACTGGAGCTCTTGGTCATATATCACCTCATGTTTATTTTCACACTTCTGTACTTCTCTGTGTTGTTTGTCCACTTGAAATGTGGATAACACACTTGATTTTTGTGTAAATCTTGCTTCTAGTAAAGGATTGAAGACTTTCAATGGAAAGTAGGTGCCTGGTTCTGGCTAAAATAGAGCTGACATCAAACCCACGATCTCTCTGCTTTGCAGCATTCTTGAAATACTAGAAAGTCATGTATCAGTCAAAATCAATGAATGCAGATAAACATGAATCTAATCCAGGAAACATTATAAGCCTGTGGCTGAAATGATGTAAACCTAGCTTTGAGGAAGGATTCTTAGCAAGCTGATGGAGCTGAAGGTGCCCCACCTCACTGTAGAGNCTTGGTGCCAGCTGACAGAAGTCAGCACTGATTTGAAGCTGAGGCAGAGGAGGTTTAGATTGGATCTTAGGAAGAAACTCTTTCCAGAAAAAGTGTAGAGGCACTACACTAAGAAAACCTACCTTGAAAGGACGCTCCTGTATGGTGAGCTGTGGATCAAAAGACCTGGAATTACTTCTATTTTCCTTGCTACTTTCCAACCCCCTTATTGTTTTATACACCGAGACCCTAGCAGAGCCATTCGGTCACTAGAATGTACTCCTTCAACACCTCCCAACTCCCTATACCATTACAACACCTCCCTACTCCCAGTACATTACCTTCACTTGCTCGTGTTGCAAATGTCTCGCACATTCCCGACAGAATCCACAATTTGGTGGATCTTGTTGGTTTGGAATTTGTCATTAGCTAGGCAAATTAAAAACTCACTGTAAGGCATAGAGGTGTCAAAGATACTGCTAAAGTTCATCCTTAGAACTGACGCCATCTATTAAGATGAAGTCACTTAATCTTTCCAGGTTACTGTTTCCCACTGCTTTTAGCATGGAAGTTCTCAGCCTGTGAGATGAATGTGCACGCTGAAACAACACTATCTCTCTCCAGCTTCTCTCTCTCTTTGTATTAGGCACCTGTGGTGGTGCCCATTGTGAGTCTGCCTGGGGAAACATGATTTCCCTTCCTGATTTTATCTCTTTAATATCTTCAGTTATGAAAACTACTAATCCCCAGAGTGCATGACGCTAAAAAGCAGAGTGTTGCTGAGGAAACTGGAAGACACCGGTAATAAAGTGTCCTGAGAACTCCGGCCACGCTGCAACTGTGTGGCTGTGCAGTAGTGATTGACAGGAAAATAATGCTTGCTACAGGGCAGTCTGGTCTTCAAAGAGAATTATGTTTTCTCAGATAAACACCTTTCTCAGAAGCAAGAGCAATCAAAAGCCTTTCATTCTGAACATTTACTGTGGAGGTATTCTTTATGGTTGTTATTCCATTGTGTATTTGGTTAAATAGTTGGTGTCTTTAACGAATGACATTTTGCGCGTCGCTCTCTCTTTTCATGCCCAGACACATTTAATGCCAATCCTGCACCACAGATTTCTAAAACTCTGCCATTGTTCTGACACAAATCATATTTCATGGGATAAAATAGCTATGACCTGACTGCAGAGGAAAAGGAATACAAATACAGCACTGTGTTCTTTGTAACCCATCCCCAGAAAGATATTTAACGACATTTTACTGAAGAAATTAATCGAATTCTGTGCAAAGATTTATCCACTCCAGTACTTGTTGACTCAGCAGTGCTATTTGCATATTTTAGCAGCCAGGAGCACAGGATGGTATTTTTCTTCTGATGAAATTCTATAGATTTCTTTGATTTCTTTTTTCTCCTGTTTAATTATCCTTAGCCTTATTCCTCTGGAGTCTTCCTTGTGAGGTCCTCCTTTGGTCCTGTCCTCAGTGGTCACATTGAATCACAAAAGTATTGAGGCTGGAGTAGCCCTCTGAGCCCATCCAGTCCAGCCCAGGACCTAACATCACCACAGCAGCCAGACCAGGGCACTAAGGGCCACAGCCAGGCTGTCCTTTAACACCTCCAGGGATGGGGACTCCACCACTTCCCTGGGCAGTCCATTCCAGGCTCTGATCACCCTTTCCATGAGGAAGGGCTTCCTAACATCCAACCTAACCCTCCCCTGGCAGCTTCAATAACAATGCTTAACACTTGTGTAGTTCTGTGTCTGTTCTAGATGTGTCACTTTGACCGTGGAGATCGGCACAGGCCTCCTTCAACACCGCTTGGAGATTACTGTCACCTCCTTCTAGGATAGTTGATGTGGATTTTACATCGAAACTAGAAGACTCGTTATGGTTTATTCAGTTGTGGAATACTCATGTCTAGTTTGTGGTGCTAATTTTGA
>VZRI01008110.1:0-14868 GCA_013397515.1 Upupa epops | reverse complement strand
CATTGCTAACATAAAATCTCGTATGTGAGCTCTTTCTTTCTTGCTTTCCTCGCCAAATTTGTTCTAGATGAGTGTGGGAAATTTACACGCATGAAACAGACTGTTCTTGAGCAGGGTTTGTATTTCTCTAAACTTCTAAATTCAGGATGACAAAAAGAGCTGCTGAGTTTCCTATAAACAGTGTTAGGATCTGGGAAGGAAATAACCAGCATCCTGGGAACAGGTACAGAGAAGTTACTACTTTTATACTGGCATTGACTGACCTCTCCTGAGGAACTCTGTATGGCGAGATCTTGAGAAGAGAGTCTAGAGACATTTCACATTTTGGTAGGGTATCAGCAGAGAGGCAACAAATGTAAGGCCACCCTGGTCCTGTGGATCATGTAGCAAATTGTAGGGCTTGGCAAAAACCTTTGAAAACCCTATTTGTAAACTTTGGCTGCCAGTACCTCTGTACTGTACAATCTCTACTGATGCTTCTCTAGTGATACAGGGCAGGTGGTGGCTGTGATGTGTCCATCTTCTAGACCTACAGCAAATCATAGAATCACAGAATGATTGAGGCTGGAAAAGCCCTCTGAGCTCATCCAACCCAGCCCATGACCTGACATCACCACAGCAGCCGGACCACTAAGGGTCACAGCCAGGCTGTCCTTAAACACCTCCAGGGATGAGGACTCCACCACTTTCAGATGAATAGATCTGATAAAATAGAGCACCCTAGTGATAAAATAGAGCACCCTTTGCTGAGTTTGAAATTCATGAGTGGAAACCACTTGGAAATGTACTTTGAGACAAGCCTCAGACAATGTAAGGCTGTCCAACAGGACGATAGGGGTTGGATGCAATTCTTACCCTGTCCATGTGTGCCTACACAGACCTGTACATACATGTGTTCACTCATTAACAAAGTACTGAATGAAATATAATTAGATTATGATTTACTGAATCCTTATACATGTGTATGTACCTACTTAACCTGTTCTTGAGAGGAGAGCCTAGTTCTTAGCCAGTTCTTCTTGTCTTATTTCTTGCAGCTGCACTTTGGGTTGAATTTGCTATACATTTTCTAGACCAGAAGTGTTTTGTGTTGTAATTCTGAGACAGTTTTCTGTCAGACAGAGAACTTCTTCTTGACGTTTTGCTCTTTTTTCCATGTGCTGGTGTTAGTGCAGCACTGCAGAAACCCTTTACTTCAGTTATTGCTTCTGATTGTAAAGTCCTTTCCTTAAGAATGAGTACTTCAGATCCTGGAGGATAGAAAAGCCTGTAGAGCAGATGAGCAAATATGAAGCCTTTTACTATCTTTATATTTGTTGTTTAAATGCTTTTCTTAAACAAACAAAAAATAAGGACTTGTGTATCTATCACTAACAAAGCAAAACCTGAATTAAGTATCAGGATTAATTCCTGAGTCAAGAAACCCTCATGGAGACAAAACAAGCTCAACCTTTGCATTTCCTCTGAAGGAAAACAAGGGGAAGAACACAAACAAGGTGCAGAGGAGGACACAAATGGGCTTTGCTGGAGAGGCAGCACAATGCCCAGTGCCTCCTGCCAGGTCAAGCCTGTGACTCCCTGGTGCCGAGCTTGTGGAACCAGGTCTTTGTCAGCTGGGTGCTGCCCCCAGCTCAGGGTCAGAGCTGCCTGTGGCTCAGGCTGAGCCACTCAGGACGACCTCTACCTGATTGTTTGGGGCTTTTTTTCTCTTGGCCTCTGTACTCTGGGTTCTCTCTTTTGTTTGTAAGAGGGAGATACAACCATGAGATCACCCAGCTTTCTTGGAGGAGTCAGAAGGGGAAACACACCACAGCAGCCTGTTCCCTGTGTCTGCAGCAGAGATTGCCAGTAGATAAAAGTCCCTGTAGCCCATGGAGGATGACAAACTGGAGTGGGCTTGTCATCTAAACCTACACACTAATCGCCACATCACTGGTCCTTAATCATGCCACAGCCTTGAAGGAGACAGTGGAGCAGTTCACTGCTGGAGGAACTGCAGTCCAGGGGCGACCCCCATGATGGTTGAAGAAGTTCCTGAAGGGCTGTCTTCTGCAGGGAGAACACCAACCACATTGCCATAGGACAGGATGGCAAGGTGTCTTTCCCCTGAGGTGGAAGGAGGTAGAAGAGCTAGGGCTGAGAAGTTGCAGTTAAGAACCACTTGTACCTTTCTGTGTATTGGGTGATGGGGTTTTTGTTGTTCAAATTAAATTTGATCTAGCTTTGCCCAAGTCAAGTCTGTCTTTTGCCCATGTAGTAGGCAACACCTACAGCAGTGAGTGAGCCTGTTTGGTTTCTTTTGTCTCATCCCCCAAGCTTTTTTTGTCACAGATTCCAAGCTCTCCATCTTTGCTTGTTGTCCAGGTCATCATATAAAGCTTCCAGTGCAGCTGATTACTTCAGGTACTGGATACCTCTTGTTCCTGGTGGTCTACTCACCTGGATGACATACAGCATCTGCCTTGGAGACACACCTTTCCTTCATGCCTGGCAGGAGTCACATCCAGAGGCTGAGGGCTTGTACTCCTTTTCCAATCACTTTGCCAATGCCCTCTTCCCTAGAAAAGGATCTCAGCTGCTTGGCTTCCCTATCCTTTAATTCTGGGTCACTGACCCTATTATCCCAGCACTGGAGCAGTCAGGTGGTGATGTTCTCACCTGGACAATGACTGAAATATATTTGCATATCTCATGGCTCCCTCTGGGATAGGGATTGGGAAATTACTGTCTGCATTCTGCCTCTTCCTCCTCATCTTCACTTGAAGGCCCTGCTTCAGAGTACCCTGGCTCTGCCACTTCTTCCTCCTTCCTCTTAGCAGGAGTCTTTTCCCCTACTGAATGAACTGTCTTTTGCTCAGTGAAGCAGTGCCATGACCAGTAAAGTTATCACGTTTTAAGCCAGTGTTACACAATACAGTTCTTTCCTTAAGATTAACCAGAATTTACTATCAGGAACAGACAGAAGAATCTTACTTTTGGTGGAATACAGCAAAGTGATAACCTCAATCCAGACCCTGGAGATGATAAACAGCACAATGGGGAACACATACAGCAAGTAAAATGTTCCATAGCACAACCCTGAGAATCACAGTGTGTTGGAAGGGATCTTTAAATGTCATCTAGTCCAACCTCCAACCCCCAAACACAACAAGAAGAACAACTCTGACAGCAAATAATCCAACACTGTGACCATCAGCTATTAAACTATTAAAATGAATTCTTGAAACATATTTGTTTAAGAAAGGTTTGGTTAGATCTGTGATTATCTCAAGCCTTCTTCTCCCACACTGGACTCAAAACGACTGTTGCAGTTCAACCAGGCAGGCAGCTATGCACCACACAGCTCTTTGCTCACTCTCCTGCAGTGGGATGGGGGACAGAATTGGAAGAAAAGGTAAATCTTGTGGGTTGAGATAAAGACAGAGTAATGGGATAGACAGGGAAGCCCAGAGGTGGTAGGACTGTCACCATCACCACTGCAGGTACTGACCTATAAGCTTGACCACGCAAGAGTTGTGATGGGCTAAGGCATCATTCTGGTGTTTAATGTTAAGCCCAGCAGAGGGAAGGCTGTTGGGAAAGAGACAAAGGGGCAGAGGAGAGAAAGCTGAGAGTGAAGAAAAGTCCTTTTTAGTGGATGGTTAAAAAGCTTTAAAATTTTGCTGAATCTTGTGTGAGAATAAGGGCTGGGAAGAGCAGTGATAAATCGCTATGTTTTCATTATTTGCTGTTGGTCCCACTGGCTTTTGTTGGAAGTAAATATTCACAGTTAATTTGGTACAGCCCCAAACCGGTACCTTACAGCAAAGCATTGTTCTGAGTGCACATTGATAGTGCTTGTGAAAACGAATCAATTAGTCAGCTAGCTGAATTGAATTTCAATTATGAAACGAGCTGCCCACACTCAGCATAGCCGTATGCAGAAATGATGTGCGCTCTGCCGTAAATTACACACTGCAATACCATTCACTGCCTTGAAAAGAGTTGAAATTCCCTTCATTTGCATCCTTTGAAATCCCTCTAATCATTCAGACCTGTTCCGTGGGAAACACGACTGGAAATAGTGGACAAAGGAACTGACAAGGCAGCTTTGCTCACGATTTTGCTGCTGTTAAACAGCACCTATGACGGTAAAACTTCACACACACCCCCCACAAAGGCACCTCTAGATAGGCAAGCTGATCAACCTAATACTTTTTAAATGCCGTGGACTAGTGATGGATTGCAGATCTCATTATTTCAGAGAGGTCTTTTTAATTTTGTTTGTAGTGATAATATTTTAGAGTCAGTAATGGCTTGCAGTGCTCATTCACCTTAATGAGGTGACCTTAATTCCCTCATGCATTTGTCCTTTTCTCTGATTCCTCCTACCTTCCATGTGACCAAGCAGGCTCTGTTCTCAGGTCAGTGCAGAAGAATCTCATGTCTCCCAGAACTGAAAATGAGAGTGCTGAGGGATGGAGAAGAGAGGGAGTGCATTTTTGACAGGTTGTGGTTCACTGAAGAGCAGAGAAGTAGGCAGCAGGATATAAAGCAGAATGCAGTTCTAAGTAGAGTAGGAAGCCATGATGATCCCTTAGGATGATGTCCCTTGCCATCCTTTGTGTCTCAACCTGTAATCTGTCATGATTCATGAAGCAGCACTCTAAAAGCAGCGAGGTATCTTCCCACTGTTGTTCCCACTGACAGCTGTCCTAGAACCAACGTTCTGCAAACCTTCTAACATCAGACCTGAATACAGTAAGGAACATAACATAAACATAACATAACATAAACATAACATAAAGTAAGGACACAAGGTCTGTTCCTGATCAGCCTAGAGTTCTTTCTAGCAGAGCAGTCTGTCTGCCAGCTGCAAGTGCCTCTTCTACTGGAGCACTCAAGCAAAGCAAACCAAAGCTGTCGTCTCCTTGATCTATTCCTCCCATTCTTTGTTTGGTTTTGCTACTGGAGAAAGACATCAGCTTGAGCAGAGATGTCCTGCAGACTGAATCCAGCCAGTTGTCCAATATTTAGCCAACACAGGTCTGTGTAGTAACATTTGAGGAAACCATTCTTATTAGACTACACCACATAGCCTTTCTTTTCCCAGAAGCCGTATGGTAATCATCCTGCTCACACCAACCGCTCCCATTTTCCTGGTGGAGTGCCACAGAGGCCACTAGCAAGTCTCACAGGCATGGGGACCTTAGACATTAATTTTGCACTCTAAATTTGGGATTTCAATTCACTCAGCATGTTGTAGCCTCTCATCTTTCTAAATAGGGTCCAGCTTTTTACGCCACACTGTGAGGCTAATTATTCTCAATTTATTTGCACTGCCCTGCATTTGCCATCTATTATTTCTGAAATATAAACTTATCTAAAGTCTTTTATATCTGGCTGCACTACCTAATTATTCCTCATTTGTTTTTATTCTCTTCCAATTTAATATCATCTGCAAAGTTGGAAATCATGTTTTCATATCATAATTAGACCTCTAAGAACCTAAGAAAACTGCTTGGTGAATAAGCGTGCAAAGAGCTTGGGGTTTTTTTTCCCTCCTCCTCCTGTTCTCATTTTAATGGGGATTTAAAGTGAGACAATAAATTAGAAATGCATGAAATTACAAGCTACATATTCAAGTTGTTTGCCTGTGGGCCATAACGCTGCAGAGACCAGAAGTGATATGAAGAAGTAGTTATGATGAGAAACTTGGTTTGGAATGACTGATAAGGATGCAGAAGCTGAGCTGATGCCTGTCCATCTCCTCATCCACCCCTAGTTTAGGGGTGAACTGTAGAGTAGGGTTAATGGTTGGACTTGACAATCCAAAGGGTCTTTTCCAACCTGAAGGATTCTGTGATTCTGTGAGATATTAACACACTTAGAGAAGACAGAAGAGGACTCCTGTAATTATATTAGCATACTGTACCAGAAAGAACTGCTTGGGCATCATCTACAACAAAACAGGCAGAGCTACTCAAGCAATCTCTGTTTTAAATGGAATGAGCACCATATAGTCATCAGTTGTCTTTTGTCTCTGTCTGGCTCAAGCTTTGTCATCTGAATGCATCTATTCAGGAAGTTACAGAACTGTTAGACTGTTCAAACCACCACATATAATAGAGGGCTGGCTGAACATGAGTGTGCCCAGATGGCCTGGAAGGCCAGTGGCATCCTGGCCTGTATCAGGCATAGTGTGGCCAGCAGGAGCAGGGAGGTAGTCATTCCCCTCTACTCAGCTTTGGTGAGGTCACCCCTAGAGTCCTATCCAGTTTTAGGGAAGAGGTGGAGATGGGATAGAGGTGGCTACCAAGCTGGTAAAGGATTTGGAACAGATGTTGCTTGAGGAAAGGCTGAGGGACCTGGGGCTGTTCAGCCTGGAGAAGAGGAAGTGGAAATGATGTCATCTCTCCTGGAGTAGATGAGGGGAGAGCAGTGGGTGTTGACTGCCTTGACTTCAGCAAGGCCTTTGACACCATCTCCCATAACATCCTCATTAGGAAGTCATGCAGTGTCAGTTGGATGAGTGGGTGGTGGACAGGGTCAAAAGCTGGCTGTGTGGCAGAACTCAAAGAGTCATTACCAACTGTTCAGGGTTGAGTTAGCCACCTGTGACCAGCAGTGTTCCCCAAGGGTCACTGCTGGGTCCAGTCTTGTTCAACATACATCATCAACAACCTGGACGAGGGAACAGGGTGTATCCTCAGCCAGTTGACTGATGATACAAAGCTGTCTGACACACCAGGGGACTGTGCTGTCATCCAGCATGATCTGGACAGGCTGGAGAGTTGGGCATAGAGGCTTAATAGGAGCAAGTATAGGGCCCTACACCTGGGCAGGGACAACCCCATGCATTAGTGTAGGTTAGGGGTAGACCTGTTGGAGAGTAGCTTTGAAGAGAAAGATCTTCGAGTCCTGGTAGACAAGTCTTAAGAAGTGTGTGGCCAGAAGTCATCCTGCCCATCTACTCTGCCCTGGAAAGGCCACATCTGGTTCTGGGGAGAATCCAGTGGAGGGCACAAGGATGATTTGGGACCTGGATCACCTCCCTTATGAGGAAAGGTTGAGAGAACTGTTTTGCCTTGAGAAGAGTGAGTAGACTTGATCCACACCTGAAGGGTGGCTCTTGGGAGGAGGGTACCACAGTGTGTCCAGTGACAGGACAAGGAACATTAGACATAAGCTGGAACATGAGAAGGTTTCATTTAGAAATAAGGAAAAACTCCTTTACAGTGTGAGTCACAGAGCCCTGGAACAGGCTGTGCAGAAAGGTTGTGGGGTCTCCTGCTCTGGAGACATTCAGATCCTGCCTTTGCAATGTGCTTTAGGCAGTCCTGCTACGGCTGAGGGGGTTGGGCTTGGTTATCTCATGACATCTCCTCCGACTCTGACAATTCTGTGATTCTAATGCATATAGAGACAGAACAAGGGAAGAGCTGTCCTATAAACGAAGCCAAGAGCTCAAGAGATCTCTCTCTACTGTAGTTATTTCAGTCTATATTCTTGTAGACAAAATTAATGTTGTGATCTGCAGCAAATCTGAAAGACCAACCAGCAGAGGACCAAGCAGGCCCTGTTCAGAACCTGGATTGCTATTCTTCATTTCCAGTGGAAGAGACTGTTTTCTTCTTGCACTGTACAGGCTCATCACCATGCTCAGCTGGTTTAGAGTGGGGAATGACAGTGCTCCCTGTGAGCTCAAACAGGTGCAGATTTTGTATTTGCGTCAGGTTCGTGTTGATCGTGATACCCTCCTCTTCCCATTTCAGATGATGCTCAGAACAGGGCATCTGCATTTAATTGTCCCTTCATGCTGGTCCTTGCCTTGGCTCACTTGGTGAGAAAGGATAAGAGTACAGACTATTGGAGGTCAGCTACATCTTGATGTCAGCTGCTGTGTGGTTCTTGAGGAACCAGGCAAGAGAAGCGAAGCTCATTTTCCAAAGACATTGCCATTGGCATTGCGTGTAACAGATGTTGTCAGGAATTAGACCAGGAAAGCCTCATGCTTGTGGAATCCCCCTGGGGCCTGTTTCTGGCTTCCTTGCTGATGTCGAGCAGTCAGAATAGCTGCACTAGTGACAGAGTTTTCACGTAGCACAGAAGCTCAGAGTCGCATCCAACCTGCCAGAAGGGGTGTATTTTTAATTGCAGCCTGTGGTTGTAGGTATGTCTGGAGTCATTTATATGTGTTCCTGACTGATAGATATATTGCTTAACGTCCTACTTGCAAAATTACCCCCAGAGGTACAGTGCAGCTGTTGTTCTGCATGAGCAGAAGAAGTGCAGAGGTGTGGTAATTCAGCTACTTCAGCTCTTCCCTGTAACGTGGTTTAAAACTCCAACTCATCGTAACAGAATAGGATGTTTAAATATGTGCTTATTAAATATAATCTCTGCAGGGCAAGGTTAAGAACATTGCCTCATGCAACTTCATATTTTTCCCTAAATCTGACAGCTTCAGCTAGAAATTTACGAAGTTTGCTGTGGCTTGGTTTTAGATGATGACGTTCCTGCCAAACCTGGGAAGTTGCTGGGTGACTGAGTCATTCATCTTGGGAAGTAAAGATGTTCATGAAGTGGTTGCAATGGACCCTTTAAAGTCTGAGTCTCTATCCACAGAGATCCCCCAGAACAATTGTTGGAGTGCATCTGTACTCTTCTGAATTGACAGTAGATTTTCTATGGATCCAGAGATTTCAAAGGGAGTTCACAGAATCCTTAGGGATCAGAAGGAACCTCAAAAGATCTTCTAGTCCAATCCCCCTGCCAATTGATTACAGATTTTAAGAAGAAAGCTCTTGAACACACATCAACTTCTTTTTTTCATGGAGCTGTCTCGAGCATGCCCGGCGTTTCTTTAAATATTAATAACTAACAGTGGAACTCAGCTCATTACAGCAATCTGGATGTTGGTCGTGACAATGATATGGCAACTCTTTAAGAATTGATGTGCAAAAAATAAGAAGGAAGAAGGGCAAAGCCACCTGAAAATATCATCTACATTATATAATTTTCAAAACTTAAAAATAGGAACGGTGATTTTTAGGATGAGCCACCACATCTGAGTGAAGGACTGCTAGCAGAGTTATCTGTTTTCATCTCTACTATTATTCTGTAGCTTGGTGCTTTTCCAGGTTACCACAGCTCATTCTTGCAGGTCTTTGTGAGACAACACTCAGCAGTGGGTGAGCGCTGATGTGTCCAGGGCCATCATAAAACAGAATGGGCACATCATAATTTCCCTTAGACTTTACCTTGCAGTAGCGCAGGTGTAACCTTAAAGTCCATGCTTCGTGCACCTCTTGTAAAAATCACCTTTGAGGTAGTGAAAACCTGAGTTGAAAAGCAAACCACAGCGTGAGATCCCTCCTTAAACCCAGTGTGACTTGAGAAAATCTAACAAAGCTGGCTCGGTTCAGCTGAGTACTGTGAGTCTCATTTCCCTTCTTCTCTCGTCTCATTGAGCCAAAGCAATGAGATGAAGATTCAAAATCCCTGAGAGTGACACAGCCATCCCATGATATCCCTGGGGTGCTTGCAGTGCTGGGCACAACCCTTCCAAACTCACACAGGATCTGAGTGTCTGTGGGCTTTGGTAGCCCGTGCTTTCCTATTGCAATCAGTACAGACACCTGGCTGTGCAGTGTCTGGCGAGAAGCTAGCACAGAGGAGCTTTGTTTGACAGATCATTCCAGCCACCTCTTTGCCTGTATTCCCCCAGATCCCTCTATCCCGCACCAGAAGAACTCTAAAGTCTATATTTTATCTGCAAACGGCACTCATTTGTAACTCATTAACAATTAAACCAAATCCCCACGTTGCAGCTGGAGTCAGTCCAGCGGGCTGCAGCACAGTTCTGAAGGAAGCTCTGTGTGCTTGGGCTCTTCATGATGCAAGTTCATCCAGATTTCATGGCTCCGTCACGCTGGGGATTGTGTGTGCTGCACCCATCAGCCTTAAACCTGGCTTTTTTATTTGAAATCCAATGTGGAGCAGTTTAAATTGGTCTGTGTGTATACAGACCTAAGTAGCTCATCTTTGGCAGCACTGAGATTATTTATACGGCAGCTGCAGTCACTGTGAGTTGCACCAAATGCAGCTCTCTAAATGTCAGCTTGATTTTCTCAAGACCTACTTTTCGCTTGTTATAAATATTACTTGTTACAGATGCTAAAACTCTTCAGAAGAGGAGTGCCTCTCTTTGGGTGCAGGCAGAGCATTCAGGACTAATACAGATCATGACAGCATATTTATTTCAATTCTTTCTGATACAGTCACAGGCTTTGGGGGTTGTGACAATCTACCTTCTCTGGAGGGAGGTACACGCAATTGAGTGTGACCTCATGAGAGTCAACAAGGCCAAGGGCAAGGTCCTGCACCTGGGTCGAGGCAATCCCAGACACAGATACAGGCTGGGTGGGGAACAGACTGAGAGCAGCCTTGAGGAGAAGGACCTGGGGGGTTGGTCGACACAAAACTCAACATGAGCTGGCAGTGTTTGCTTGCAGCCCAGAAAGCCAACTGCACCCTGGGTTGCATCAAGAGAAGCCTGACCAGTAGGGCGAGTGAGGCAATCCTTCCCCTCTGTTCTGCTCTCATGAGACCCCATCTGCAGTCCTGCTTCCAGTTCTGGAGCCCCCAAGAATGGAAGGAGATTGAGCTGTTGGAAGGTGTCCAGAGGAGGGCCACGAGGANAGCTGGAGGAGAGGAGGTTTAGACTGGAAGTCAGGAGGAAGTTTTGCACGCTGAGGGTGCTGAGACACTGGACCAGGTTGCCCAGGGAGGTTCTGGCTGCCCCCTCCTTGGAAGTGTTCAAGGCCAGATTGGCTGGGGCCTTGAGCACCCTGGTCTAGTGGGGGATGTCCCTGCTGATGGCAGAGGGGTTGGAAGGAGGTGACTTTTAAGGTCCCTTCCAACCTGAACCATTCTGTGAATCTATGAATCCATGAACGTAACTCCTGATGACTGATAATGTTAATGCAGAGGTTCGGTGCATAGGTGCGGAGGCAAGTCCAACTCTACCAACGATTCTGCAACTGAATCAGTGCAGGAAGTGTTCCTTTAAAAACTGGCAAAAGGAAAAAAGGGAAAATAAGAGTGTCAATTTATATCCTTGGTGATTATGTTAATTTTTTATTATCTCCAAAAGATAATTTACTGTTTATAATTTAAGACCTTTAGTCCCTGCCAGACAATTAGAGGGTCCATAATTCACAGTTTAAACATGGAAAGGGAAGCTCTGCCTCCTTTTCAGAAGCTTGGAAACTGCCGAGCTCAGGTTCAGTTCTCAGGTTCAGCTAGGATATTCCACACCAAACCCATGCGCTCCCAGAGGAACCGGTAGGAAGCCTTGGAATATTTGGGTGGGCTGGGGGTTGTCATCTGAGTGAGATCCACTTGAAAGGGTGAAAAAGCACCACCACTCTATACAGTAATGACCCACGTCTTCAGCCTTTATGGTTGCTGTGATTAATGCTGCATCTTGCTTTCAGTAAGAAACATTCACATTTCAATCGCAGCTCCCAGCTCGGGCTCCCAATTCACATTTTCTCTGGCAGAGTTCAGTTCCATTGCAGTGAAGCCCAGTTCAATTTTTCATCTTGAGTTTGCCATGTAACTTGATTTCTTAAGCATATTTTCCAGCTCTGGTAGTTCCTTATTAGACTCAGGATATTATGACATTTGCAAAATGCTTTCTATTTATAACTTAACATTATACAGTGTCAGGAGTAATAAATAGTATAAAGAGATGACAGGGAAAAATCCCATTTATGCAATCTTCTCGGGTCACAGCTCTGGATTTCACTTAGAACACTTCTTTTAGGAGCTGTAATTAGCTCTTGCAGTAAATAAACTATGAAAACAAAAGTTAACAGAAAGTGGACATCAGTCAAAGTTCTACTGGACAACAGGATGACTCGGAGCCAGCAATGTGCAAGAGCCAGTGGCATCCTGGGGGGGATCAGAACAGGGGTGATAGATAGAGAGAGGTTCTTCTCCCCCTCTACTCTGCACTCTGCACTGATGAGACCGCATCTGGAGTATTGTGTCCAGTTCTGGGCCCCTCAGTTCCAGAAGGACACAGAGCTGCTGGAGGGTGTCCAGCGCAGAGCCATGACTATGATGAAGGGAGGGGAGCATCTCCCTGATGAGGAAAGTCTGAGGGAGCTGGGGCTCTTGAGCTTGGAGAAGAGGAGACAGAGGTGGGACCACATTCATGTCTATAAATATGTGAGGGGTGGGTGTCAGGAGGATCAAGCCAGGCTCTGCTCAAGGTCAGCTAGTGATAGGAGAAGGGTCAGTGGGTTCAGGCTGGAACAGACGATGTTCCAGGTAAATATCAGCAGGAACTAGTTCACAGCGAGGGTGATGGAGCACTGGAACAGGCTTCCCAGGGGGTTGTGGAGTCTCCTTCTCTGGAGACATTCCAGATCCACCTGGCTGTGTTCTTGGTCTAGGTGATCCTGCTGTGGCAGGCGGATTGGACTGGATGATCTTTCGAGGTCTCTTCCTATCCCTAATGACTCTATTATTTTATGGCCACAGAAGTTTCCTGACCCATATTCAGCCCTCAGTGTGACTGACTTGGAGGAGGCAACCACAGCTGTGTGTTTCTCTTAGGCACTATTTTCTCTCATTATATTTTTCATGTAGTCCTCATTTTTTGTTGTCCCAGGAACAAAACACAACTGTTATTTTAGTTTTGCTGTATCGTGTGTGTATTTACTTAAGCTTTGTGTTTGGAAGAAGTGTCATCTTCAGAAATCTAAATAACCCCTATCATTTTGAGACAATAACTTTATGATCGATGAATCCTTATTAAAAATGCCTGGTGCAAACATAAGTCTCCTCTTACAAGACATCCCATTTTCATTTCTACCAGCTGATTGCTTTATCACTTTTAGTTGTAGAATGAGGGCTGCATTAAGCTTCAGCCTCTCAACGTTTTGTATAAATCCTGGCTGCTTGACACAGAAGTGCTGGATCAGCTGATGGCAGTGCCTGTTTGTATCCCAAGTTGGTGACACCATTTGAATCTTCTATAATGCTGATAGAGTGAAAGCAAAAGGTGTAAAGTAATTATTAGGGCCTCAGGGCAAAGCTTGTCAGGGGTTTTGAGGAGGATGTGGAAAAGAGACTTACTGTCTCACTCATAGACTTGCTGACTATGAAGCTGAGGGTGAGGAGAGGAGAAAATATCTCTACATCATACTGCAAGATGCACCATAAGGATGTCAGGAACACTGAAACCTTTTAATACCCTCCACTCCTTCTGAAATAAAGACTGTACAAGATGTTCTTGCCAGACTTACAACTTCCAAACTTCTCTACACACCCAGCATCTTTGCTCCTTGCCCCTGCTACAGCAGTACCATTGTGCATGTAGCAACTACTAAGTTTGCAGCCTTGTGGAACCCTAAGAATCATAGAATCATAGAACATTAGGGATTGGAAGGGACCTTGAAAGATCATCTAGTCCAATCCCTCTGCTACATCAGGATCATTTAGACCAAGTCACACAGGAACACATCCAGGTGGGTCTTGAATGTCTCCAGAGAAGGAGACTCCACAACCCCCCTGGGCAGCCTGTTCAATGCTCTAGGACCCTCCCTGGAAAGAAGTTCCTTCTGATATTGATATGGAACCTCCTCTGTTCCATCTGGAACCCATTGCCCCTTGTTCTGTCACCAGACAACCTTGAGAAGATCCTGGCTCCATCCTCCTGACACCCACCCCTCNTCATCTTCATTGCTCTATGCTGGATGCCCTCCAGCAGCTCTGTGTCCTTCTTGAACTGAGGGCCCACAACTGGACACTGTACTCCAGATGTGGTCTCACCAGTGCAGAGTAGAAAGGGAGAAGAACCTCCCTTGATCTGCTAACCACCCCCCTTCTGATCCCCTCCAGGATGCTGTTGGCCCTCTTGGCCACAAGAGCACATTGCTGGCTCAGAGTCACCCTGCTGGCCACTAGGACCCCCAGGTCCCTTTCTCCTGCTCAGTACACTGCATTGAAGCGTTGTGTGACAATGCCAGTGGACATCTACCTGCACGTGTACCATCTCCTGTTCCAGCACTGAAACATGCCATGTGTCTGCCTCATCAAAACCATTCCTGCCTTACCATGTATACAAGAGGTGATTAAGTGTTATTTATGAGTTACAGCTGTTCAGCTTTGGTCCAACAGGGACTCTCTTAGTACTTCATGTTTGGAGACTCCTGGCAGAACCTACAGCTTTGAGCTGGAGTTGTAGGTTTCCTATTTCAACTAAAAGGAAGATGCTGTGGTTCATGTGCACAGACCTAAGCAGTGAGCCATCTGAGGTAGCAATAGCAAACCCTGAGGACTTACTCATGTTTTAAATCCCCACCCTCTCAGAGGCTTAGGTGCTTATCGGTGCATTTCTCTTCATGCATGATTTATAGCCATAAAAGTAGGCACCTAATCCTTTTCTTCACAGAAAAACCAGATAGAACCAGTGTTTTCTTTTAAAAGGGAACCAGAGAAGTAGGTGGTGACTCCTCTCACCTCCTCCTCAGCTGCTTTTCAAGAGGACATCTCGTTTCAGTCTGTTTTTCTGCTCCAAGTACAAGCTCAATCTGACCTGGAAAGTTCCCCAGTATATAGGCTGTTGGGGAAGAGAAGGACTTTCTAACTCTGCCTTAGAAAATAATAGCAGATTGAATAGATGATTTAAAAATTAAATGAGCTAGGGAGTATGAGTAAGAGTAACCTCAGGTTTAGGCCATTTCCATGCGCGTGGGAGACTGCAGTCTATGCTTCAAGAGCAATTCATTTATCTTCTGTTTCACAGGTATTGGATAAAGTAGTGGTGGTAGCAGAGACTGTCCATGCAGTCAGACTGGGGGATGAGTGGCT
>VZRI01008107.1:1260-23303 GCA_013397515.1 Upupa epops | reverse complement strand
TACCCACCACCCCCCTCCCCAAGTCCCGGCGGGTGGGTCGGTCTCGCACCCCCACGGGCGCAGGTGTCTGCGTGCGGCTTCACCCGCCGGGCAGCCCCCTGCTCCCACCTCTCCCCCCAGGCGAAGACCTGAAACAAAGGAAGGAAGAGAAGACGGAGCGCTGCCCTTACTTTTGTCCTCCTCCAGTCTTTCTTTTTCCTCCTCTTCTTCCCGGCGCCGCCACCGCGGGACTTGCGCGGGGTCGCGGGGCTGAGCTGCGGGAACAGCAAGTTCCCCAGGCGCCGGGTGCGGGGCTGAGCTGAGGATGAGGAGGGAGCTTTGGGCAGCCGGGAGGAGAAGGAACAAAAGCCCAGCGATGCCAGAGCGGGGCTCTATAGGTGCCTTCCTAATTGTGCGGGGATTGTGGGGCTGCGGGGCGGGAGGAGGCGCTGGAAGGGGCGATGGATGGAAGAGGCCACCCTCCCTCTTTTTCTCCCTCCCTCCCTTCCTCCCTCCCACGTTGGGATCGGCCGCCCGCAACCCCAATCTGAGGTTAGAGCATAAATTACCTCCCGTCTCTCGCTCCCCCCCATGGGGTCTCCCAGCCCCGCACAGAACGGATCCCCCATCGCTCCGCTCCAGCGACCCCGGCCCATCGCCGCTACCCCCGGGGCGAGAGCCCCCCGTGTCCCCCCAGCCGGGGCAGGGCTGCTGCAGCTCCCCATCTCGCCTTTTCTCTTTGTTTTCAGCCCCGTCTCCCAGCCAAGCAGACACAAAAGAGCCTCTGACCTGCGAGGAGAAGGACTGGTTTCCAGCAAAAAAAACCCCTCCCTCTCCAAGAGTGCCCCGGTGGGAGCTTTCAGCGGGCAGGGAATTAAAAATAGCCGGTATAGGTTGAAATCGGAGCAGCATTCTTCCCCTAATGAGGGTAATTAACGGAGTGAGGACGGAAGTGTCTCCCCCGGCTGTTCCCTGCATCTTTCCCTGTCTCCCAGCATCAGCCTGGTGCCACTGGGAGACGGCGTTTTATCACTTGCAGGAGCTGCCGGGGCAGGAGCTGCGCTTGGCTGCAGCCATCGACCTGCGCTTGAGCTGCCTTAAGCTCCCCCTGCACCCCCATCTCAAAGTAGAGGGGGGTCGTGGAGGATGGAGTCCCCCGACACACGTCCCGAGGCCCCGGGGCTGGCGGAAGCAGAGACAAGTCGGATTTGGGCTCTTTCTGCTTCACCCCCGTTGCTCTCCATCCAGTTCAGCTCCACAAATCCCGAGCTGTCAGTGTAACAAGGGCTGATTCACTGGGGATTTAGCCCGGCTTCAGACCTGTGCAGCGAGCCAGATCCTCCTCTCGTGGCAGCATGGGCTCGACATTACCTCACCCCACGGCGGGTCCCCTCATACCGGGACGGGGGGGCGATGAGCTGCTCCCCCTTGGGCAGCCGGGAGCATCTTTGCAGGGAGCAAGAGCCCCAGATGGTCTGGTCCCCTCATACTGGGGTGGGGGTGATGAGCTGCTCCCCCTTGGGCAGCCGGGAGCTCCTTTGCAGGCAGTAAAACCACCCTGCTGCCCCAGAGGGACCCAACGGATCCAAATCCTGCCCCGGATTAGCACAGCCCTGGCTTTTGGTTGTTCTGGCGATCAGAAAGCTCCTCAACGGGGCCAGGAGGCTACAGGGTCCAGCTGGGGTTGGACTAGGAGATCTCCAGGGGTCATTTCCAACCCCTCCTATAGTACCTGAGCAGGGAAGGGACAGCAGATGAAGCCCCAGGGCAGGGCAGCACAGGGGTGACGTGGGGCAGCTCATTAACTGATGATGGGCTAATGAGCTGCTCGGTTGGGTAGCCTACATCAGCTGGAAGAGGCGCAGGAGCACCGAGATGTGGGAGCACATCGGATCCGGGCACGGGGCTGCGGTCCAGCCAGGGGAGCCAGGCTGCCCTGGCTCTCAGCATCTGCTCGGCTCTGACATTGTGCTCACTTGGGCTTTCTTTTAATTGTCTTGCTGTCCCTCATTTGCATAATCCCCACAATGCAGCGCAGCAGGACTTTTGCTCTGAGCTAATAAATAGATGACAAAAATAAACGTGTCATGTACGATTTGCTCCCAGCCCTTACCCCTCCCTTTGTGAGCCAGCGCTCGGCGAGGAACGGAGCTCAAGGGCTTGATCTCGCAGCCGGGCCCTGCCCTACGCAGCCCTGCGCCGCTTGCCTCTGGTGCACAGCTCTGGGAGCTGGGAGCAGGAGGAGAAGGTGCCTGTGGGACACGAGGACCCGCCACTCCACTGGGCTTTGCCCCGCGTTGCTCTTCCCAGGGCTGCTGGAGGGGCATCAGACCGTGCAGAGCGGTGGTGGTTGTGTTGGGGGTGCCTTTGCAGCCGGGTAACAGCCAGGGAAGGACCGGGGTGCCCCGTGTGTTTTCCAAATCACAGAGCACAGAGGTTCCTCTGCTCCCTAAGGCCACGGTGGGGCTGCACTACTCAGGGAGTCAGGCCCCTCAGCTAAGAGAAAGGGAAGGGGTGCTGCTGTGAGCACCCAAGGGAACTGTGAGTGTGGAAAGGAGCACCCGAGGGCACTGTGAGTCTGGAAAGGCTCCCTGTGTCTGCTGTGGGATGACTCCCCCTTTGGCTCTCACAAGAGTTTATTTGTCACCACGTTAGCTGGACGGTGCCCTGAGCATCAGCGGGGAGGACACCAGCCCTCCCACCCCAAAACAGCCTTCACCAGCTCAAGGGTTGAAAGCAGAGGGCTCTGCCCCCCTGGAAACCCTCCCGTCGGAGCTGGGGGTTTTCTAGGCTGCAACTCAGCTGGAAAGGAGGGATCCCCTAGGTCAGGTCGGAGAAGGGGATCCCTCCCCAGTGTCAGCTCTGTGAGGGGACTGGAATGGGATGGGATGGGATGGAGCAGTGAGTGTCATCAGGTGTGGGGAGCTGCGGTAGAGCCTTGGCAGCTCTGGAGATCCCATCCCCTGTATCACAGCGCTTGGGTTGGTCTTTTCCTTCCCACAGCCCTGAGACTGTGGAGGATTCTCAGCTCTGATGTAAAACAACTGGGGGGGAGAGGGCTTTGTGGAGGAAAAGCCTGGGAAAGCTGAATCCTGAGGGCAGAAGCTGGAAGGGAAGTAAAGACCTGCTAGTGAGCTGGCAGTTTTCTCCCCCCCTTTGAAAGCCCTCCTGGTTTTCAGTCCTGTTGGTGGCTGTTCCTAGCTGCCTTCTGCCACCGGGATGCTCGGGCCGGGTGGCTCTGGGAAGGCGGATCCAGGCAGCCTCTCAGGGGAGGAAAAAGTGCTGCCTGCGGTGTCCAAAGTGCTCGGATCAGGCTGTGAGAGCAGCTCATCGACCTCACAGAGCTGCCCTTAAGGGACACCTGGCCAGCCCTGGGGTGAGGCCGCTGGGCTTTCCCCGGGTGCTGGAGGTGGGATGAGTTTGCAGAAGCTGGTGCTGGGGCTGCTGGGGGCTGCTGGGCTCTGCCTCGTTGGTAGCAGCAGCCCTGAGGAGCAGACGCAGATGGGCGATGGTGGGAGAAGCAGAGAGTGAAGAACAAGGCAGGGAACAAAACGAGGAGGAGAGGGACACGTGCCACCAGGCTGCATGGGGACTCTAGACGCCGTGATGCTCCAGCAGAAGACTTTCCATCCCAGGCAGCCAAGACCTGCGACAAGTCGTCTCCCAGTTTGTCCCAGTGGCGGGGTCTGTACCCCTCGTGGTCTCCCAGCTCGAGCACCAGGTCCAGGTGGATGCGAGGAGAGACAGCAGGGGTGCTGGAAGAAGGGAAGGCAGAGCCACAGTGATGGAAGGGAGAAAAAAACCAGGGCGAGAGGTGGAAATGAGATGAGAGGGAGCAGCGGGGCCCGGAGAACCGTGGAGCATCCCTCCAGGATGCAGAGAATCATTTTCCCCTTCCCCAAAGCACCGTGGCGAGGGGATGGGATCATCCATCTTCATTACTTCACCAGAATAGGCTCTGTCAGGTTACACTGGAGAACCAATCAATATTCCCCACGGCCTGGCTGGCCGCAGCTCCCAGCGCAGCAGCAGGCAGTGGTGCAGCCGGGGTGGGCAGCAGGGCACAGCGGGCTCTGTGCCACCCTCCACGGCTACCTGGGCAGCTCCAGTCCCCTCTGGTGGGTTTCTAAACAAGTTCATGCTCTTTCTGATCCGGTTTCCCAGGTGCTGTGGGCTCCTCTCACCACAGTGTCCTGGCACTCAGCTGCCTGTCCTGTAGAGACGACCGTAGGATGAACCTCCTGCAACGCTGCCCCACAGCCGGGCACCTGTCCAGGGGGCAGAAATCCCCTCGGAAAGCCCCACTCACCCCGCACTCAGCCCCGCTCAGACTGCAAACCTGACCCACGCACCGTGTCCCAGGGCCCCTGGACAGAGCGAGGACCTTCCCTCCGCACGGGTGTCCCTCTGGAGCAGAGGGAAGCGAAGGGCCAACGTCTGGCTCCTCAGCACCCAGTTCAGAGCAGCCTGGCCCGAGCTCACAGCACAGCCCAGTCCCTGCTGCAAACTGGTGCTGAGGCAGCCCTGGAAACACTCCGAGTGTCTTCACTGCCTGGTGCTGCTCAGCCCATGTGAACAGGGGCAGGGAGGCACCCAAGCTGGGAAAGGACAGCCAGGGCTCAGGGTGGGGGGTGAGAAGTGATGGAGGGGGCAGGGGATGAGCCTGTGCCAGCGGAGCTGCTGGGCAGAGAGCTGGCAGCCACGTGGACCTTTAGGACTTACCAGTGGATGCTGCAAATCACCTGGCAGGGCCCCTGGTTGGATCTGACCGCCCAGCAGCAGGCAGCTCACACCACTTCACCCCAATTCACACCAGTACAGCCCAGCTCATGCCCGCCCTGAGGCCCAGGAGCTTCCCCTGGATCCTTTCCCAGCACCTTTCAAAGCAGTCGCTCCCACTCGGTGCCCGGGCTCCCAGTGCCAGCGAAAGTCTCGCCCCAGACACCCCCATCCATCTCACTCTCAGCCCGGCCGTGCAGCCAATAAAGCTGCAATCACCTCGGAGCAGCAGCAGCTCTATTAAAGCAGAGAGAGAAGCAGCACCTGCGCCCCTGCTCCTGGCGCCAGCAGGAACCCCAGGAGCCTCCACCTGCCCTGCTGCTGCCCTGCGATGGAGACGGGAGGGCACCGCAGCACCAGGTGCTGCCAGACCCCATCTCTGCATCCCTGGGCTTCTCTGGAGGTGCTCTCCTCCAGCTTTCCTGTAGCCCCCCTCAGGTACTGAAAGCTGCTCTAGGTCCCTCCAGTTTCTCTCCAGGCTGAACAGCCCCAATTCCCTCAGCCTGGCCCCATAGCAGGGGGGCTCCAGCCCTCTAGGACCTGAAGGGGCTCCAGGAGAGCTGGAGAGGGACTTTTTCTGAAGGACTCTGGTGCTGAGACCAGGGGGCTGGGTTCAGGCTCCAAGAGGGGAGGTTGAGCTGAGATCTGAGGCAGAAACCCCTCCCTGGGAGGGGGCTGAGGCCCTGGCACAGGGTGCCCAGGGAGGCTGTGGCTGCTCCATCCCTGGCAGTGCCCAAGGCCAGGCTGGATGGGGCTGTGGGCACCCTGGTGAGTGGTGTCGCTGCCCAGGGCAGGGGGTTGGCACTGGGGGAGCTCTGAGCTCCAACCCAGCCTGTGATCCTATGCTCCTCACAACCCCAGTGCTGGTGCAGGACACAGGCAGCTCTGCGTCTCCAGCCCATCAGGAGGAGGAGGAGGGGGCAGCAGCAGCAGCAATCACTTCACCCCTCTCCCCTGTCCCAGCACCTCCCGAGCCCTGAGTTCCCCTTGGAGCAACCACCAGTCACCCCAGCTGCAAGGAACCCCCCTCCTTGGGGCTGCCCTGTTGGCTGAGGGGCAAACCCCCCGCGATGGGGTGTGCGGGGTGCCTGTACCAGCTGCCCTCACGGACACCCCTTCCTCACGTAGCTCTCCCAGCATTTTCTCCTCCTTCCTCCCTTCCTTCCTTCCTTTCTCTCTCGTTTCCCCCTAAAGGGCAGATTCATTTCGGGGAGCTCTGGGATCCGATTTCCCCTGGCAATGGCTCTATCAGGCTGTGCAGAGCACAGACAGAGCCTCCCGTCCTCCTGCTGCTTCTGATGGAATCTGCTTCCCCGCTGCCAGATCCGCAGGGCTGCGAACACGTTCTCGCTCTTGATTAATGGGAGTAATTTCTGCTCGAGAGAAGGTTGAAATGAGCAGCCAAGGGGAAGCGAACGGCGAGGGTTCCCCCCCACTACCCCTCCTCCTCCTTCTCCTCCTCCTCCTCCTCCTCTCCTCCTCCTCCTCCTCCTCTCCTCCTGCTGCCTTCTCTGCCTCTGCTTCCCCCTCAGTCCCTCAGACTGAGTTTCACTGATGTCTTCTTATTTCACCCTGTGGCTGCAGAGAGGAGCTACAAGAAGTCNCCCGTGTGTGAGGAGGGCACCCCTATGCCTGTCAGGGGAGGGAAAGGGGGTGCCCTGCCTTTCCCCATGGAGACCCCCAGCAGAAAGATCCCACCTTGAGTTGCTGCCTGGGGGGCAGCTCCACAGCCTGAACAGCTCCGCGGCCCTGGTGCCCATCCTGCCCCGTCCGTGGGTCTCTGTGGCTCCATCCCACTGAGCCAGACCCCCCCTGTTCCCCCACTGCCAGCTGTTCATTCCTTCAGACCCACCGCTCGGGGCTGGAGTAGGGACCTGAGGAGCCAGCAGGGCTCTCTGAGAGGCTTCAGAGAGGGAGAAGCAGTTGTCCCTCCCCAGCTTGCTGGGTACCCCCCGGCCTCAGCATCCCTGCGGCACAGAAACCTGCCCCGCAGTCAGGGTCTTAGCGGGACAGCCTCACAGCCCCGGGAGCTGCTCCCCGGTGAAATCCCACCCCCCCTGGTGTCCCTGAGTCCCTGGGGAGCAGCGGTGGCTTCGCATCTCCTGTTGGATTTATTTTTATAAGGAAGGAGGGAGCGAGAGAGTCACAGCCTCATCTGGCAAAATGTCAGCGAGTGATTCAGAGAGAGGAGAGCGGCAGCGAGAGAGGCAGCCCACACAGGAGAGTTGCTTCTGATTTCCAAATGTCAGCATGTCCTTTAATTAAACGCTGATTAACGGGGGACGGGCTCCCTCGCGCTGGATCTGCGGCTGCTGCCGCTCACACCCGCCCCGAGCCCGGGCGGGCGATGCCACCGGCCTGCTGGTGCCCACGGGATGAACTGCCTGGCACCACGGGGAGCTGGCAGAGCCTGAGGGGAGGTGGGGGGGTTGTGCCACACCAAGAGGTGCTGCTTGCTGCTGCACCCTGGCGCTGGCAGGGCAGAGCCTCCTGCACCCAGGTCCCCGCTGCCTTGTGGAGCCCCTGAGCGGGGACGGTGCCGTGGAGCTTTGTCTCTGAGTGGAAGTGGCACTGGATGGGGTTCAGGGAAACTGGATGCCATCCCTGCTGTGGAGGCTCTTACTGGACTTTGGGCAGCTCTTTTCCTCCTCAGTTTCTGTCTGTCCTCTCCACAGGCTGCAAATACACTGCTGCTCTTGGGATCTCTGCTCTTGGAGTCACTGAGGGCCGGGGGAACAGGGCTGCTGGGGAGCGGCTGAGGGAGCTGGGGGTGTTGATCCTGGAGTGAAGGAGGCTGAAGGGAGCCCTCACTGCTCTCTACTGCTCCCGGAGAGGAAGGTGTGGGGTAGGGGGCATCAGTCTCTTCTCCTCAGTCACCAACAATAGGACAAGAGGCCTCCAGTGGTGCCAGGGGAGGGTGAGGTTGGGCATCAGGAGAGATCTCTCCCCTGACAGAGAGCTCAGGGGTTGGAACCGGCTGCCCAGGGAAGGGGGAGGTCACCACCCTGGAGGGGTTCAACCAGTGAGTGGCTGTGGGGCTGGGGAGAAGGGTTGAGTGGACAGGGTTGGGGTGGTGGTTGGGCTGGGGGAGCCTGGAGGCCTCTTCCAGCCCTGATGGTTCTGTGATCCCCCAAACCAGCTGCAGTGCCTGAGCCCAGGGAGTTGCAGTCCTCTGTCCTGCTTTTCCTTTGAAGTCAGTGTGAGGGGTATCCCTGAGGACCATGAAATCATCAGGAGTGGAAAGGACCTCCAGGATCATCAAACCCAATGGATGGGAGGGCTGGGCTGGGCTCTGGGCTGTGTCAGACCCTCCCTGGCCCCCCAGTGGAGCACAGCACCGGGTGGAGATAACCAGACTGGAAGGTGGCCACCTGCTCCGGTCCTGGGTGGCACCCAGCTGCCTCTGCTGATGCTGCCCCCAGGCACTGGGGCTGGTTCTGTCCTGGGAGATGGCACAAGGGGTGGGCAGCACTGTGCTCACCTCTGCTCCTTCCCATGGGACTCTGCCACCTGCGGCCTCTCCTGGGGACGGTCACTGTGTGCCCTGGGACTGGCAGTTGCCCAAGCTCAGCTCAGCTCTGGCCTTTGGGGTGGTTCAGGCTGGCCCAGCTGCAGGATTCATTCTGGGTGCTGTAGGGCCAGGGCAGCCCCCCTCCAGGAGCAGCAGGTGCAGGGAGATAAAAGCTGTGAGATCTGCTCTGCACCAGACGCATCTGCGTGACCAGAAAGCTGTCCTGAGGGCCCACAAACACTCCAGCAACTTTGCCCTCCTCTGGAGACTCCTGTGACCCCACGAGCAGGGCTGCCAGGGAGGTGACGGCCGCAGTCGCCCACCAGACAAGACCTGGGCTGGTAGGCTGAGCTGAAAATCACGCTGCAGGGTGCCAGAGCTGAGGGCAGCTTTCACTCTTCCCTCCCCATCCCCACAGCCACCACTGCCCTGCACATCCCTCCCAGCACCTGCAGAAAGCCTTTCGCCTCTTTTCACGTCAGTGGGGAAGGAGCTGTGGGGCTGGGGGGCCAGTGGTGCCCGATCCCCCAGAGCCTGTGCGATGAGCAGCTCTCAGCAACAAGTGTTCGCTCTCCGGAGCGGCGCTGCCTGTTCCCAAGCGCCACCTGATGGCATCAACTGCAGGCAGGGCTGGCTCATAGAACCCTTAGGGATTGGGAGGGACCTGGAGGGATCACCCAGTCCAACCCCCCTGCTACAGCAGGGTCACCCAGACCCAGTGGCACAGGAACACAGCCAGGCGGGGCTGGAACGTCTGCAGAGAAGGAGACTCCACAGCCCCCCTGGGCAGCCCCTTCCAGGGCTCCGGGACCCTCCCTGGGAAGAAGGTCCTGCTGAGATTGATAGGGACCCTCCTCTGTTCCAGCTGGCACCCAGTGCCCCTTGTCCTGTCCCCAGATGCCCTTGAGCAGAGCCTGGCTCCATCCTCCTGACACCCACCCCTCACAGATTTAGAGGCAGGAATAAGGTCCCCCCTCAGCCTCCTCTTCTCCCAGCTCCAGAGCCCCAGCTCCCTCAGCCTTTCCTCAGCAGGGAGCTGCTCTCTTCCCTTCATCATCTCCGTTGCTGGACAACATTTATGCCCTCACAGCCATGGGAACCAGCTCCAGCACCAGGGAGGGGGGAAGTGGCAAACAGAACCACTGGCTGAAGCAGCCCAGGTCTCCTCACCCTGCCCTGTGCCCCTCCCAGGGATGGGGCAGAGCAGAGCTGAGCCTGGCAAACACACACCTGCTGCTCTCTTCTTCTCAGGACCATAGAAGTTGCTCCACATTACCCAGGAGGGAGGCAGATCCTGCTAGCCCTGCCTAGAGGGGGATCCCCATGACTCCTCCTTCCCATTCTCCTTCTCCTTGAAGCACCTGAGAAAACAGCCCTGGGATGAAGGACACAGAGATCCTGGAGGCAGCCAGTCCTGAGCAACCTCCCACCTGGCGACTGCAGTCACTCTACCTCCAGCTCAGTGTCGTCTCCACCTCCCTCTGCCTCCCCGGAGAGGGGCCACCCACATATCTGTGGGCTGCTGGAGCCAAGCAGCTGCCTGGGTTCCCTCGCGGGTGAAGGGAGAGGGTGTCCCCGACACCACAAACAGCCCTGGCTTGCACAGCCAGCAGCACCCACCAGGACACCCTTCAGCTGGGCACCTCCTGCTCCCCTCTCCCCACACTGCTGCCAGCTGGCCTCAGGAGGGATGAACTTGGTGCCGAATCAGGATTCTCTTTGAGCCCCAGGATTGAGGACCCCAGCTCTGCCGATGTCTCTCTTCCCTGCCTCTCATCCTCCTTCTCCCTGCTTCTCCTGGGAGCTCCGGGAGCCTGATGCCTGTGAGCTCCTGGCTGCTCCCACGTGTTGAGCAGGGCAGTGCCAGCCTCCCCAAGGGTGGGTCTTTCCGGCTGGGATCCCTTCTCAGCCACGCTGCCCATGGGGCACCAGCCCTGCGAGTCCCTCCCGCTGCTCCCCCCAGGTCTCCTCAGCCTCTGC
Source organism: Upupa epops (assembly GCA_013397515.1). Lineage (NCBI taxonomy): Eukaryota > Metazoa > Chordata > Aves > Bucerotiformes > Upupidae > Upupa > Upupa epops. The sequence goes on along the minus strand of VZRI01008107.1, from coordinate 13,054 downwards.
TCCGGAGCTCAGGCGGCAGCACAGAGACACCCAGCGCTCAGGCACCCGGACGGAGCTTCTGCAGCCGAGTGCTTTGTGCTGGGAGGGGTGGGAAGAGGACGCAGTAGGAGGGGAGGTGGCGGCGGTGGCCAGGGGAGGGGATGGATCATTTCGAGGGAGCCAGATTTCCACTCTTCCCTGCTGGAAGACCAAAGTCTGCTCCGAGTTCGCATCCCAACGGCGGCTGCTGTGGGATCACTGCCTTCGGAAGGCACCTACCTCTCTCAGTAGCCCGCGTTGCCCGGATCAGTGTCCATGCTGGCTACCTGTCAGCAGGCTCTTCCTTCTGTTCCCGCTGAGCATCCTGTTCTCTTCGAGCACCGAGGTTGCTCTAAGCCGCAACTTAAGGACTCGCAGGCGGGGGGGTTGGAGGTGGACGGACTCACTGAGCATCAGCAGCAGCCATTGGCTCTGCAGCGCCGGCTGCTCTGCCGCTGGGCTGGGCTGAACTGGTGTCATCCTTCCCCTCGGTTCCCCTCAGCTCCCTGCCTCTGTCCTTCCCTGCCTCTGCCTTCCAGAGCCCAGCCGTTGCAGGGTTAGGGGCAGAGGCTGGAGCCCCACCGGGCGGCACACGGTGTGGGGCTTCATTTCCCCGGGACGGACGGCCACTGGCAGGGCTCTCCTCAGCTCCTTTGGTCCACAGCCCCCCCATCCTCTTGGTGCCCAGGGTCCGTCGGGGCTCCTGCGCTGCCGTCTCATCACCGGGCAGCCCTGCGGTGGCGGCTGGGCCGGGGCTGTGTCCTGCCCCTGGCGCTGCTCTGCCAGCCCGTGTTACGAGAGGGGAAGAGCAAGGCGGCTGCGACCCCCTCGGAAACCCTCCCGGTCCCTGGCAGCTCCGAGCAGGGTCCGACCGGGGGGCACCGCGAGCATCCGCGGCTCCTGCGGGGCTGCTGCCGGGCTGCGAAGGAGGCGCAGAGTCCCGGACCCTGCGTTTCGCTCAGGTTCTGCTTCCTCTGCAGCCTCGGCCGCTGGCCTCGAACGATCTGACGTCCTTAACATGAGAAACCAGCCCCCCCCTCCCCTGGAGCTGCCAGGAGCCGAGCTGACTCTCTCGGGTGGCAGAGTCCAGCAGCACCCACTGTGCCTGCAGATCCGCCGCGGGTTTGTTCACCCTGCTGCATCGGTTCCTGATCCCTCCCGGGATTCCCCTTCCTTCCGCAAACCCTGCCGGCTGAGGCCAGGGTGGGCTTGGTGTGTGCGAGCATCCCGCAGCCTGGAAGCCTCCTCTGCGGGAGGTTTCTGAGCTGGGGGAGCAGGGCTGTCACAGCTCTGGCTCCATCTCCTGTCCGTGGGGTCCTTGGGGTGGGGGTGATGGGGGAGCAGGGCTGTCACAGCTCTGGCTCCATCTCCTGTCCGTGGGGTCCTTGGGGTGGGGGTGATGGGGGAGCAGGGCTGTCACAGCTCTGGCTCCATCTCCTGTCCGTGGGGTCCTTGGGGTGGGGGTGATGGGGGAGCAGGGCTGTCACAGCTCTGGCTCCATCTCCTGTCCGTGGGGTCCTTGGGGTGGGGGTGATGGGGGACTGTGGAGATGCAGCTGCTGCCCGGGTTGGGTGGGAGTGGGTTGTGCTCCCACCTCCAGCCCAGCGCTGCCCCTCTCCTGCGGTCCCCCCAGGGCCATCAGAGGGGGCAATCCCAGCGCACGGGGAGCACGGCGAATGGATTTGCCATCTCCACCGACTCTGTTTCTTAACAAAAGCCAACCCCACTCAAGCTGCAATCACGTTCCACCGCCGCTGGTACAAACCAGAGCTCACGTCTAGCAAAGGCTGAATCAGCCCCCCTTTGTTCAGGCCCAGAGGGGATGGTCAGCACAGCAAACCCTCCCGTTCCTTTTCTCCTCCAGTGGACCTCAAGGTTGCCAGAGCACCCCGGTAGCTGTGTGGGAACGCAGGGCTTTGCTGCTGGAGGCATAGGATGAAGATTCTGGCATCATCTCCGGAGCCAGGACGTCACCACCTGGGATTAAAGACCTTCTGTGCCCTGGCTGGTGGCAGAACTCCAGCAGCTGCTAAAGCTGCTGACCAAGAGGAGTTCCTGCTGCTGCCGAGGGGCAGATGGCATCAGCAGAGCTCTTGGCTGAGGAGCACGGTGAGATCCTGCAAACTGCAGTGTAGTGCAGCACATCTGATGCTCACAGGACGGGCAACAGGGTGAGACCTTGCCTGCTGCCGCGCGGGCACCAACCCACAGCCACGCTGCAGCGGTGCAGGAGCTGCAGCTCCGAGACAGCTTCCTGCAGGAGTGGTTCCAGCCTCCACAGCAGACACCGAGCGGGATCCCTGCAGCACCGGCTGAGCTCTGCCGGGGCAGAAGTGAGGGATCTCCGGGGACATCTCTGGGTGGAACCGCAGCCTCCTGGCAAAGCCCCTGCAGCAGGGCGCTGGGGCAGGTCTGTCAGTGCTTTTCCCGAAGCCCCCTGCTAGCGGGCAGGGAGAAAGGAGAAGTGGCCTGAGAATGAGCAGAGGAGGGGGGTTGCTCTGAAAAGCACTGAAGGTGAAGTGGAACAGTCGTTGCCCAGAAGAAGTTGCTCTGTTGCCCCTCTCCCATGCAATCACCAGCCCAAACCTCTGTGTCCCAGGGGGAAATGCATGTGCAAGCCTGTGGGTCTTCTCCGGAGAGGTGAGGCCCAGGGAGCTCCCAGGCTGGAGCCGAAGTGACTTGCTGGGTGTTTCAGACAGTGGTGGTGGCAGAAGCAAGCTGAGGACCCACACAGAGGTGAGAACCCCCCTCCTCAGGGTGTTTCCTCCAGGTCAAGGAAGATTTCACTCACTGCTGTGCTCCAGGCTCTTCCTCCTCACCCCACCTGCAGATTTCAGAGGAACTCAGAGCAGGAATGGTGTCCCCTGGCAGAACAGGCTCAGCAGCTCCAGGGCCCCACGCTGGGCTTTTACAGGCTCTTGTGTACACACGGGCTGGGACGGCGGTGTTTGAACAGCCCACGGGCTGCTTTCACTCCTCCTCAGCCCTGGAGAAGTCCATTCTTGGGGTAACCGTGGGCCACACCAGTGCTGGTGACTGGGAAGCCTGGGCTCTGCTCCCTGCGTGGCGGGTGCCTCGCTGACAGGGTGGTCTGAGCTGCCAGCAGCACCCAGGCAGTGCCAGGGCTGAGCAGAGGCACTGGGTACCCCGGTTCAGCCTGGGTGAAGGCAACAGGGCAAGGAGCAAGGGTAGCAGGGTCTTGTTTGTGTCTGCCTCAGCTGGGCTGGTGGGTGCAGCCCGGCATCTCCCAGGGTGGAATCTCCCAGGCAGACATTCCCAATCAGACATTTCCAGCCAGATATTCCCAGTCAGACATTCCCAGTCACGTTCCCTATCAGGCAGACATTCCCAGTTCAGACATTCCCAGTTCAGACATTCCCAGTCAGGCAGATATTCCCAGTCACATTCCCAGTCAGTCAGACATTCCCATCACATTCCAAATCAGTCAGACATTCCCAGTTCAGACATTCCCAGTCATTCAGACATTCCCATCACATTCCCAGTCAGTCAGACATTCCCATCACATTCCCAGTTCAGACATTCCCAGTCAGTCAGACATTCCCAGTCAGACATTCCCATCACATTCCCAGTCAGTCAGACATTCCCATCGCATTCCCAGTCAGACGTTTCTCCAGAGGACCACGAGGTGGAAGCATTTTCCAAAAGCTCCTGCGATGCTCTGGGAGCTGGGGAAACCTCCCTCCGGCTGGAGCAGCGGGAGAGGGCAGCCGAGGAGCTGAGGGCCGGCTGTGTGCTGGAGAAAAGAGCTGAGAAGGGGGAGCACAGGGGGGAGGACGGGTCACCAACCCCCCTGCCCCAGGGAAAGGCTCCTGCAGCCCGATCCCTCTGGCAGAGGAGATGTGGGACCCTCTGAAGTCCTGCCGGAGGTCTCTGGGACACCCAGGCAGAGGTGGCCCCTCTGCCTGCATCGCAGGGTTTTAGGGTGCAGCCTCTCTCCTGCTCTGCCTGGAGCACCTGGAGCACCCTGCTGGATGAGCCCCAGGCTCCTCTTCCTGAGCTCCCGGATCTGGAGAGGTTATTTGGTGCTTGGGATGGTGCCCAGCACAACGTCCTCCTCCTGGACCCCAGACCTTTCTGCCTGCAGAGACACTGGGTTTCCACCAGCCCTGCCAGCCCCTCGGTGACGCTGTGGGTGGGATGGGGGGTGAGGATCTCTGCTGAGCACAGACCGGGGGGTTCACTCTGGATCTGCCTGATTCCTGAGCCTCTTCCAGCCAGGAGAGGACGTTGTCTCAGCAGTGTCTGGGCAGAGGACTGCAGGCTGCTGGTAGCCAGGGAGCAGCGGGTGAGCACCAGAGGAGCCTCCACATCCATTAGAGCTTGGCTCTTGGCTGGGCGATGGCAGCACGAATGGAATAAGAGGTGGGTTCAGCTAGGAGCTGCTCGTGCTGTAGGTTCTCTCCAGCCCTGCTGGGAGCTGCCTGCCTGCCACCAGCCTGCTACTGGTTTTCTGCTGGGCAGACACCTCAGCACCAGTTACAGCAAGTTCTGGGCTGCACCCTGCAAGTTCTACCCTGGTGAGGGAGGGCAGCCCAGCTCCCCTCCCTGCACAGGACCTCTGCTGAGCCCTGGGATGCTCAGGGTCTCCCCTAGGGTGCAATTTGTCCTGCAGGGCTCTGCCACCAGGAATTCCCCTCTGCCCATCGGGACCTCTGCTGCGGTGCAGGGGTGTTCGCTGGACGGAAGGAGGGGGCAAGGTGCCGGTGCCAGCCTGCTGTGAGAAGCAGCGGGGAGCAGTCTGCGAGTGCTTGTGGTGGAGGGAGAAAACTGGAGCAGCACTGGATGCTGGTGGGATGAAGGCAGGAGCTGATGCTGAAGCACATGGACCCGCAGCAGCTCGCACAACCCCACAGGAGCAGCAGGCAAGAGGCACCCCGGTGCTGCTGCCTTGTCCCTGATGCTGTGGTGGCACCCTGTGCCCGCCCAGCAGCCCCCAGCCCCGAGCTGGGAGTCCTTTGGGGATGCTGTTGCTGCAGCAGCCTGCTCCAGCACCTCCTTCTGAGATGAGCGGAGCTGTCAGCCCCTGCGCTGCCCCAGAGGGAAGGGCACGTGGCAGCTGTGGATGAGGTTTTCCTCTTCTCAGCTCCCTCTGCTGCCATCTGCTCCAGTTCCCTCATTCTATCAGCAGCGGTGGGGGATGTCAGACTGGCTGACAGCGCTGGGGGGTGAACACCAGCTCCAGCAGCCTCGACAGCCCCGTGTGGGCAGGAGCAGCTCCCAGTTGGCACAAGGGCTGGCGGATGCGTTAAGGTGGCATCGTGCCCGCTCTGCTCCCAGCTAAGCTGAGCATCTTCCCTGGGCTCAGCCCTACTGCTCCCCCTCCTTCCCCCGTCTCAGGGATGCTCTACCCTGGGCTCTCTCCTGTGCAGGTGTCCAGCCCTGCAATTCAAGCCCACCCTTAGCTCTCGTGTTTGGAAACCTTCTGGCATTTATCATCGCCACACCGCCCGCAGATGTCTTCTGCCTGCATCAATGTTTTGGGAAGCCAAAGCTGGGTTGGATTCCTCCTGTGGGCTGAAAATAACTACCAGACTGCGAGGCAAGCAGCAAATCCTGGCTTAGCATCCTGGAGCTGTCACAGCCAGCAGTCAGGGAGTCCCTTTCTGGTGCCACCCAAGCTGTTCCTCCTGAATAATGCCAGCCCTTGTGCTGTGGATCCTTTTCCATCCATCCATCCATCCATCCCTCCATCCTTCCATCCATCCATCCATCCATCCATCCATCCATCCATCCATCCATCCATCCATCCATCCCTCCCTGTGGATAGGAGAGCCCTTAGTAATCTCCAGCCAGACCTCCTGCACTGCCTAGGCCAAGGGATTGCATCCTGCTCCCAGGGGTTTTACTGGTTTGGGCTGGAACCCCCCGTCCCTACGCGCTGGGTCTGTCTTGTAGGGCTGGTACTGGCCCAAGCAGGGACTTCCACTTCAGCCAGGGAAAGCACCAGACCCTGCACTGGTGTTTCTGGTGTCCACTGGTGAGGAGGAGCAGCAGGTCCATCCTCGTTGCCCAGGAGAAGCAGCCCTGCAGCACTTTAACCCCAGTGCTCCCAGTTCCCGTGACTGAAGCCCTGGGAGCACTTATGGATGCTTTCCCAGCAGCGTCCTGGCGGTCCAGCTGAGCTCACCCCGTGAGCTGCCTGGCAGGGCAGAAGCCTGTCCGTGAGTCAGCGGGGAGGGACGGGCTGTGCTCTGGAAAAGCAGCTGATCTCCTCCCCACAGTGGCCTCACTCGGGGTGACGAGGGACAAGGTCCACTCACGGGAGCAAACCCCTTCAGGGATGGCGTTCGGCTGCCTGGGAAGGGCAGGGCTGGCACCCGGGCTCCTCTCTGTGGGGCTGAGGTTCTTTAACCCCCGGGAAGCAACAGCTAGACCCCCCCTGCAGCCTCTGAGCAGAGCAGGCTGGTTGGGTTCCTCCAGGTCCCGTGGCTGGGTGAGCAGCACTGTGGGGAGAGGGTGTCAGCTCTGGCTCTGTGTCCGGCCTCCCCTTTGCCCTTGGCACTGGAGCCTCCTCTCCCATCGAGTGGCAGGGAGGAGGGTGCACACAGCCCTCGGGGGGGTCACCAGAACCAGAGGCCAAACTCATCTCCCAGTGATGCCACCGGCAGGAGCTTTTGTTCCTGAGCTGCTTGCAGGGGGGAGAAGTTCTGGTGCCCTGGCTCTGCTGCTGGAGCTTCCCTCCCCCGGGCTGGGGTGGTGGGGGAAATACTCTGGGTGTGAGTTTTACCCTCCCTCAAATTTGGCTGCTCCTGGTTGCTAAGAGCAAGAATCCCTGGTGTGGATTGGCGGGTCTGTTGTTATGGAGATGCTCTACAGGCAACACTGAGAGGAGATGCTCCTGGCTTCACCGGGCTGGTTGCCACGGTCCAGCGGTGCTTTGGCCAGCTGTTTCAGGGGGATGACTTGTTGGGTTACTGGGTGATGGCCACCACGTTTACTTTTGGGGTGCCCACAGGGCATCAGCTCTTCTGTAGGACAGGAGGAGGCTGCAGTTGAGCTGGGCTCAGTTTGTGGTGGCAGCCTGAGGAGCTCCCCCAGCTCCAGGAACAGGCCCTGCTGGGTGTTAACGAGGACACTGGGGCTCTCCATTCCTCCTGCTCCTCGGTTCAGGCTGCTGCACACTGGGGATCACAGTGCTCCCTTCATCTCAGCAGTGGGGTTGCAGATGTCCAGCACAGAATGGAATCATCAAATCAGAGCATCACAGGGCTGGAAGGGCCCTCCACAGGGCACCCAGTCCAGCCCCCTGCACCCAGCAGGGCCAGCACTCCCCAGCCCAGGGTGCGCAGAGCCCCAGCCAGCCTGAGCTTGATTGGCTCCAGGGATGGAGCAGCCTGGTCCAGGGCTCCCCCAGCCTCCGACTCCAGAGACACCATTAGCCGGGGTGCTCTGAACTCAGAGCCATCCCCCCCACTGCACCCCCTTTGGCACCGAGCGCAGCCCCAGGCCCACGCTGAGCTCTGGGCTGCAGCAGCACTCACTGTCCCAGCGACAGCAGTGGGTGCCTTTGACCTCTCCAGCCGTGGTGCGAGCAGACCCCGCTGTGCCAGGCAGGGCAGCGAGGCGGCTCGGGGTCCGTTTGCCAGTCTCCCTTGCCCGAGCAGCCAGCCTTTCACCCGGCGCAGGGGCTGTGACTGCAGCTGAAGCGCGGGGCTGCTCTGGGGGCAATGATTTCCACATGCCTGCCCGTGCACAAGGGAGAGCAGTCCACGGGCAGAGGAGGCATTGAACACATTTTCTTTCCATGACTCGGTGCCGGCATCGCTATTGAATGTCAGGGCAGCGGGGAAGGGAGGGCTGCCTGGGTGCAGTGACTGTGAAATACTCCCCGCAGACCTTACCCGCAGCTGCTGGCCTTGGAGCAGCCCACATGCGTGGCCATGTGAGTTCAGCAGCGGAGAAAAACTGCCTGCGAGCTGCCGGCGAGCTGGAGGGCTCCGCGGCTCCGATGATGCTGCTCCAGAGGGTGGGGGGAACGGGGTTGATGGAGATGGGGGGAAGGAAACAGGTGAAAACCCCCCCTGGAGCAGCCACTTCTTCGCAGGGCTGCTGTTTCTCCAGTGCTCTGGAGCTGTCAGCTTGAATGTTCTTCCTAGGTTGACTGGGATGGACAGGGCTCTTGTGTGGGAGCTCTGGGCTGCAGCTCAGGGCTCCAGACCTCTCTCTAGCGTGATGCTTACTGGGCAGGGGACTGTCTGCAGGCTGTATCTGTCTTAAGTGGCTCTTCCTGGGCCTGGGGCATCGTTGCTTAGTGCCTTTTGACATCTTCATTCCATAGCAGGGCTGTGCAGAGGACAGGCTGCTCCCTTCCCTTGGAGGCTGCTGTCCCCTCTGCTCGGCTTTATCCCCTCAAGGCTAAACAGCCAGAGTTGCCTTGATCCTGTCTAACAGCAGCTCTGCCAGCCCCATAGCTGCCCACAGCCACCCTGGGCACTCTCCTGCATCTCCCCCAGAGCTGGATGGATGGAGTGTCCCTGCCGGGGCCCCAGCATGCGAGGGAGAAGCAGAGGATTTAATGTGTCTGGCCAGGAGCCACGCAGGGAGCCAGCCTGGGGCTGGGAGCAGTTGGCCAGGACAGGCGCTGCCTGGGCTGCAGCTCCATGTCTGTCCATGCAGCACCATCCTTGGACTGGTTTGTACTGGGGCTGGGACTGCTCTCCCCGCTGCCCCCAGGCATCCTGCTGTCCCTCTCTCCCATCTCTGTGTCAGTGCTCACAGATGAGGAAGGTTCTGGAGAGGAGCAGCCCCAGCAAACCCCTTGGGTCTGCGATTAAAATGCTGCTCAGGATGCTGCTGCCTTCCCCGCTGCTCCTGAAAAATCTCTGCACAGCCCCTGCCGCCCGAGAAAGTCGGGCACCAGCTCCCGGGGCAGCACAGAGCCCGGCTCAGCACCTCTGCCTGGGCTGCGTTTGGGGGCGGCTGTGCAGGGGGGGTGAGGAGATGTCCTGGGTCACAGCAGAAACGGGATCACCTCCACCCAGAGGAAGCCCCAGGACTGCTCCTGACCCAGGGAGCTCTGAGCCATCACCCCGGGTTCTGTGCATCCCAGCCCCGCTGGGTTACAGCCCCCGGCCGGCCGTGTCCCCGCGGGCAGAGGCACAGCCGAGCGCACACGGGGTCTGTCGGGTCCGACGCTGCCTGCTGCAGCCTCCTCTCCTTCACAGCTCCCCCTCCTTCCCTCTCGCCAGCCAAGTGTGCAGCTGGGCTGAGGTGATGTTAGCGGGACGGTGACAGCAGACGGGGCCCGGGGTGAGGACTCGCAGCCTGCGCTGTCTTCAGATGATGCGGAGAGCAGCTGGGGGCCGCAGCCCAGCACCTCCCTGGTGGCACCAGGCGTGGGCCACACTCGGAGCTGAGTAACGAGGAGGAGGAGGAGGATTTGCTGAGCAAAGTCCGCCGGCAGCCGCGGACCCACACAAAGTCCTGCAGTGTCCCAGCCAGCCCCGGTTCTTTACCAACACCCCTGACTACAATGAGCCCATTTTCCCTCTCCACGAGGCTGCAGTGATCTCAGCAGGACAATACAAAAGGAGGCAAAAAACCCCCAACCCCAGGACCTGCAGTCACAACAGCCCTGCCCATCTGCCCTGTGCCCAGCCAGCACCGCTCCGCCAGGCGCCCCGCAGGCACCGCCTGGCAAGCCGCGGCACGGGAGGGCTAGTGCCCAGCTCGGCAGCAGCCACCTCGGCCGTCGTTAAGGGACAGTTTGCTTCAGGCTGTTGGTGGTGGAACAGACCCAGCCTCGTTAGCACCAGGACACCGTGCCAGGGAGCTGTGCCCTGCTCCTGTCCCGCGGGCTGCTGAACATCCATCACACCGTCCCCTCGAGGAATCCCTGCTGGCTGCAGCAGCTGGGGGCTCCCCCGCTCTGCATCCTCCTCCTCAAATCAGCCCTGCACGCAGCAGTCCCTGCCATGGCAGGGGGGTTGTAGTTTAGGAGGGTGTTAGGTGCCCATAAGCAGCTCGTGTGAGCCACACAGCCGCCGAGCACCCACTGCTCACTCTGTTCCTGCTCCCCTGTGTGTGGCTGGGTCTTACAGCTGCCCCCTGGGTCCCTCTCCAGTTTGGGGGCTCCCTCCCCCTCATTAGCCAGGGGTCTGGCTCCCTGCTCGAAATGGACTGGCGGTGCCAGGTGCCTCGGAGCTGTGGCATGGCAGCAGCGGTTACTGCCGGGGGCAGCGCCGCGCTGGCAATGGCATCTGAGTGCTCCAGACATCTCCCCCTGAGGGACTTCTCCCCTTTAAACAGAGGGGACGGGTGAGGACGGAAGCCAGAGCCAACCAAGCCAGAGCCCCGCTGGACCGCTGGGCTGTGGAAAACGTGCCAGGAGCCCGTGGCACAAGGCGAGGGCGATGGCTAACGTCACTCTGACTCTGCAGCCCACATGACCAGGTACTCATTGACCAGGGGTGAGGGGAGGGCAGTGCACCCAAGCCAAGGGCCAGCCTGCGCGTCATGTCTCCGGGTCTTATCCTTTGCTGCTCCTCCCCGAGCCCTGCAGAGCAAAGGATGCAAATCCCCGCGATGCCAGCGAGAACCAGGCGGCTCCGGGCAGCGAGAACCAAGCTGCTCACCCCGCCTCACAGAGCTCTGGGGATGACCCCGGCTGCAAAGTCATCACGCCCCGGCTGGGAGAGCAGAGCACGCCTCACGTTTGAACCCCACGCCTCCCTCCTGCAGGGGCAGCAGGGTCAGTTCCGAGCCCTCCCGTTCAGCCCCCTGCGCTCAGGCCACGCTGGGCTCACGGGCTCCACTGGACGAGTCGCCAGAAGAGCTGAGCTGGAGTGCTCTCCCCCACTCAGAGCAGGCAGACAGCACTAAGGGCTTCGGGGGGCGGCTGGCAGTTGCCATGGGGCAGGTGAAAGCAAACAAACCAAACGGGTGCTGGTAGAGACCCCCTTCCCCTGCAGGAGCTCAGCTCTTAGCCCCCGCGATGCCATCTGCACCTCCCTGCTCCCCGACGCCGTGCCCGGCGAGCAAGCTCGCTGGTTCTAACGTAAGGAACGAGAGCCAGCCAGTCCCCCCACGACTCCCACGTCCTGAAGGGGCCGGGGAGACAGGACCTGTGCCGGCAGCACAGCAAGGGAAGCCTGGATCCGGGTCCTCCCGACAGCCAGGCCTCCCCACGAAGGAGAAGATGCTGCAGGGTTCTCCTGCTGACGCCCCCTCCGCCTTCCCCCACCGCAGCCCCCAGATTCAGGAGTGAACCCCGCTAATTACCGAACTCTGCTGACAGCCGGGCTGGGCTGCAGAGGGGGGGCGAGGATTGATAGAGCTGGGGGGGGGAGAAGAAATTAATGAGCTTCAAAGCGACAGCGCTGGCACCTCCAGTCAGCCCGGATTTATTTCCAGGGCCGCTCTATTTTGGGCCGAGCGAGGATGTTTTGGCTAAATATAAAAACAATAAATAAGGGGGGGGGAGGCTGCTGCTCCGAACAAAACCCCGCTGGAGTGACCCGGCTGGGGTACTGCCCAGGGGGTGGGCACCGGNNNNGGTCCCTTTGCAGGGTCCCGAGACTCGGGGAGGGGGTGGCTGCTCACAGCATCTGCCAGGAGCCTCAAGGACGGGGAGGAAGGAGGGAGCTGCCGTGTTTGGGTGACACAGAGGGATCGAGGGGTCGGTCGGGGGTCCCCAGCTCTCCGAGCGGTCCCACGGGCAGTGCCTCGGCGGAGCCGCTGCCCGAAGGGGCTGCGAGAGCAGCGGCACCAACGGGCTCCACGGGCCGGGGCTGCGGCGGGGAGGAGCCAGCGCAGA
>VZRI01008104.1:20132-41748 GCA_013397515.1 Upupa epops | reverse complement strand
GGAAGGAGCCCCCTCAAACCCCCCCCCCCCCTTAATTTGCAGGCTAAGCTCTGGGCAGCATTTGCCTCCTGTCAGAATTCCTCCTCACTGGATGGCTCTCATTGTTGTCTGCCTGCTGGGGCAACCCAAAGCCAGGCTGAGCTGCTCTCAGCCTGTCCTGGCTGGACTGCAGGAAGAGATGATTCAGGGAGGACTCAGGGCGTGAAAGAACTTCTGTCCAAAGCGATGACACTCATTTGGACCGCGTGAGGCTTTAAAACCCAGCCAGCTGGAGAGTGACTTTCAACAGAGGCTGGTGAATCTTTTATTTCTCAGATGCCTTGGACAGAGAAATGAATTTGCTTCTCCTCCCAAACCACAGACCTCTTTCCTTCCTCCTCAACATTCAGAGCAGCTCACTTGGCATCGGCGTTCCTGAGCCACTGGGGCACAACTAAGTTTAGCTCAGGAAAACAGGGTGGCAGCAGTTTCTGCCTGTGGTCACAGAGGGGAACGCAGGCACCGGGTTGGGGTGCTGGGGGCTTCTTCTGTTCCAACATTTTACCTCAAATTTGTTGTCATTTGTGAAAAACCAAAGGATTGCTGCTTTTCTGAGGGGCTGTTTCCTGTGGATTCTGGCAGCTGAGTGGGAATCAAGGAATCCTTAGGGATGGGAAGGGACCTCAAACAACCCTCCAGTCCAATCCCCCTGGCACAGCAGNTCCTCAGCAGGGAGCTGCTCTCCTCCCTTCATCCTCTCCATTGCTCTACGCTGGACACCCTCCAGCTGTTCTGTGTCCTTCTCCCTCTCTCCTGGAAAGAAATGGCTATCTTTTTGCCTCTCATGTGTGATTCTATATGTTAATGGGGATACACTCTACTCCTTCTACAGTGAGAACCCAGGACCTTCCCTTTAGCCATGTGAGTTGCCTTTGTGTATCCCTGAGCAAGCTACTTGTGCTCTGGAGTGGCCGCTGGGGTGCTGTTAGGTGCTGGGCTGGGCTGGAGGAGCTCCGAGGGCTCTGCCAGCCTCAATAATCCCGTGATTCTGTGATCTCTGGGCTCTCTGTGTGCCAGTGACTGCCTCTTTTATGTTTCATGCACAAATCAAAGTGGCTTCTTGGGGCCTTGGAGCCAATTGCAGAGTCCTGGCAAACTCCCGGCTAGAGCCCCGCAGCGCGTCGGGACGAACAAGGATTGACTGGCATCGTTAGGATTCCGTTTGTGTTGCGGTCGCCTCACCTTCCCACTCTTTGTTTTGATTCATCCCTGACCCTCTGATTCATCCTTGTGCAGTGACTCCTTTCCTTTCCATAAAGCATTCGTTTTCCTTGTCTCGGAGGCTCCAGCTCTGGCTCTGACGCCTCTGTCGTGCGACTCGAACAGGAGCCTTTAACTCGGTGACTCCAGCAGGGGAGGAAGCAAATCCTGCCTAAAACAGCCGAGATAACAGCCTTGCACTGATTTCACAAGCGGGGTGTGAAAGGCAGAGGGGAAGAGTCTGTCACCCTTAAAAAGGAAGGCTAAGCGACGGCTTCTGAAGGAGAAGGTGCTCTGGGCAGTCACGGGAAGAGGAGTGTTGTGTTAAAACCAGGGGTGGTCTGTGCTCGGCAAGGGGGTGGTAAAGTTAACCCTCACCAAAGGCTTCCAGAAAGTGCAGGATTTAGGGTAGACCTTAGGAAAAAGTCACTCGGTGCCAGGGGGGAGAGACTCGAGAAGGGTTCGCTTGTGGCTGCTCCCTCTCTGGAGATGCTCAAGGCCAGGGTGGATGAGGCTTGGAGCAACCAAGTCTGGCTGGCTGTGTCACTGCCTGTAGCAGGGGGTTGCAGTAGATCATAGAATCATGAAATCATCATGTTTGGACAAGACTTCCAAGATCATCAACTCCAGCTGTCTGCCCTGCACTCCCAAACCACTTAGATGGCATCTAAGGACCCTTCCAGTCTAATCCATTCTGATTCTGTGGTTCCAGTTGGTCTTCCCAGGGCTTTAAAGTTTCACTCCCTACCCGTGGGTTGCTAGATGTCAGAGGAGGGTTAGGTTGGATATTAGGAAGCCCTTCCTCAGGGAAAGGGTGCTCAGAGCCTGGACTGGACTGCCCAGGGCAGTGGGGTGTCCTGGAGGTGTTGAAGGACAGCCTGGCTGTGGCCCTGAGTGCCCTGGGGTGGCCACTGGGGTGCTGTTAGGGGCTGGGCTGGGCTGGAGGAGCTCCGAGGGCTCTGCCAGCCTCAATAATCCAGTGATTCTGTGATTCTGTGAAAGTCACCTTGGTCAGAAAGGGATCCTCATGGTGAAGAACACCATTAGACACCCCTGAAGGAGACTCTGCCCCCTTGGTGAGCAATAATAACTCAGCTCTGAAACAAGAAAGGAATCCCAACTGGAAATGAGGGAAGGAATCTGCTTCCCAGACTGAGCCAGAGGTAGCAGAATTTTTGAGATGCTATTTCTGGCTCCCTTAAATATTCATTCTGTTTGGAAGGGAACAATTTAATCAGCCTGAGTCATCGTGGATTTGTGAGAGGTAAATCATCTCAGACAAATTGTGGTACTTAATGAAATCACTGCCGGCACAGACAGAGCCAGCAGAGTTAATGTCTCTGGGTTTTCACAAACCTCCAGTCAGTTTGGGTGTGATGGATTAGTGGGTCGTGATCTTTTCAAGCATAGGACGGGTAATAAAGAGGAATCAAAGGAGATATGGATCATCAGGGAGGTGGAAAGCAAAGGATTGGGATGATAGAGGCGTTTGGAGAGGAGCGAGGTCCAAGAGGGATCTCTAACTGAGGTCAGTGCCAACCTGCAGCAGACAATAACTGATGTCAACTCATGGAGACTCCTCAGAGTTTTCCCAAGAGCTTTAGGTTGCAACTGGATCTCATCCTCAGCGCACAGAGCGTGTGGAGTCACATCTTTCCTGTTTTGGGATGATGGTGACACAAGGAGAAACTCAACCCCCAGCGCAGCAGGGAGAGAAAAAGTGTCTCAACGGGTACCAGTATGAATCTGGATAGAGATGGGCACCTGGGTCACTCAAACGGCCTCTGTTTACTGCCAGGTCTGTGACAAACGCTGCTTCAGTGAGACACTGGAGCAGGGAGCCCAAGGAGGCTGTGGCTCCTCCATCCCTGGCAGTGTCTGAGGCCAGGGTGGATGGGGCTGTGGGCACCCTGCTCTGGTGAGAGGCGTCCTCTCTGTTTGGAACAGGATGATCTCTGAGTTCCCTTACAACCTAAACCCTTCTGTGATCCCGTGTTTCACATCTCATAGACCAGCACGGGTTTCCAGACGTACCTGTACACAGCAGCAGCCTCCACGGCCGGGAGGACTGGTGTTAGCCATCTGCCTGCCTCCCATGGCTTCTCAGCGCTGCTGTCTGTGCTCAGAGGTGTGGAGGCAGTTGTTCCTCAGCTGTGAACCGCACGCGGGGGGCCCTCTGGGAGGAAACCAATTGAAACCTGGAGTCTGAGTGTTTTTAAGACCTCCAGCGAGAGATTCACGCTGTGTATTTTTAGGTGCAGGTGACCTGAATCACAGCCTGGTGAGATCTCTGCTATAGAAACCCTTGGCTGCTCTGCTCCACGGCCTCGGCGCTGCGCAAAGCAGAGGGTGTGAAAGCACTAATTAAACTCATTACCTCAATGAATAATGATATCAGTCGCGTTATATTAGCAAATCATTTTTAAGATTGGAATGAAATTAAGATTATTTTCTGAGATTAGAGTTATTTTGCTGGATTAAATACTGTTCTGTCATTGACTTGGAGGGATCCATCCGGCACAACCCACTNATATTATGTATTATGATAATATATATAATATATATAATAATATATATTTTAATTATAGTATATTATTATAATAATCTATTAATTAATATATAAATAATAATAATAATAATAAATATATACTAATTAATATATAAACTATTCTTTCTATTTTTTCCTTTCATGTAGGACTAACTCTGCTTACTAGGACAGCACAAACAGCAGGACACAGTCATTAGTGAGGCGTCGTCACTGGAGACCTGTGCCCGTCAAACCCTGTTTGGGTGATATTTCACCTCAAAGGTCAATAAACATCAACTCTCAGGAGTTCTCCTCCCTGTTCTTGCCTCCTGGAATCTCACAGCCACTGCGGGCTAGGAGTCAGACTGAGTGGCCAGAGTCTGCGTGTGCCTGAAGGTTTGGGTGTAAAACTGGACTTGGATCAATAAATGGTGGGGTCATGGACTAGAAATGCTCTCCTATTCAGAGTATGGACTCCACCATCACAAGGAGGTGTCTGAAGTGCAGTCCTGGAAAGCTGGGAGAGGCTGTATGTCTCCTCCAGCTTTCTGTGGGCACTGAAATCCAACAAGAGCAGTATGTGCTTCCAGCTGCCTGGGGCAGAGTCCAGCTTGCTGGGTGCTGGCTGCTTCTATGTGGCTGTGATACCTGTCAGAATGGTGCAATCATGGAATGGTTTGGGTTTGAAAGCACCTACCAAGCTTCTCCTATCCAGTGAGGAGGGCCATCCTCAACCAGAGCAGGGTGCTCAGAGCCCCAAGGTCCAGTCTGACCTGGGATGCTGCCAGGGATGGGGCTTCTCCCAGCTCTCGGGGCAACCTGGGCCAGGTTCTCCCTACCCTCAGCAGCAGCAGTCTCTTCCTTCTCCCCAGTCTGAACCTCCCTCTTCCAGTTTAACCATCACCCCCTGTCCTGGCACAGCAGCCCCTGCTCACAAGTCCATCCCCATCTTTCTGATTGGTGACTTCAAGCTCTGAAAGGCTGCACTGAGGTCTCCCCAGATCTTCTCTTCTCCAGCTGAACCTCCCCAACTCTCCCAGCCTGGCCTCACAGCTGAGGGTTCCCCCTTCAGAGCAGCAGTTCTGGGTCCTGCTCTGGTGCCACTCCATCAGCTCCAGGTCTCCACTGTGCTGAGTAGCCCAGAGCTGGCCCCAGCCCTGCAGGGGGATCTCACCACAGCCACATATGTAGTCTAAACGCGTTTGCTTTGCAGACAGGACCCAAACAAGCTCTGTCCACACTCCGACCTTGACGTCCCACCCCAATCACCACTTCAGTTGTGCCTGACCGCCCACAGCACCAGCTGGGTATTCAGAGTCTCTACAGAAAGAATAACAGGAGTGGAAAATCCCTCCAGCTATAATTCTAGAGGGATATAAATTCCTCTACTTAAGGAAGTAGAGGAAGTAGCTGTAAAAATAAGCAATAAACAACACAGGCAGGCAGCACCGAACCTGAAATCTCTACTAATTCCTGCCAGTGTTTTAAAATCAGGCAGTAACTCACTCGCTGCTCTTTCTACAGCCACACCACTTCCTTCTCCTTTCTGCAGTTATTTTTTCCCCAACCTGCATTTGCAAACAGCTCATCATAATTTTTCACTGGCATTCTGTCTCCGAGGAGGGCCTGCCTTGTTCGCAGCAGTTAGCACCGAATCCTTCCCCTCCTCTCGAGGTTGGGTTTCATTTTTCCCAGTGCAAAGCTTGTGCTGTCACTATTGCCCCTCGGTTCGTTAGGAAAACAGGACTGGAATGCTCCTGCTTTGATTTGATTATCGTGTCATTTCCTAGCACGGTCTTCTGTTGGGAATAAATCCAGGTGATATTGGCTCTACGTCTTCCCCGCAGCCTAAGAAGAACCAAATAAAACAAAGCAAAACATCACATGATTCTCATTCTCCTCCTGATTTCTGCCTCATGGTTCTGCTGCTTCAATCCAGTTTCTTACCCCGTTCTGATCTTTGATTCGGGAAGAGAGCTGAGTGATTTCTGTGCTCAAATAAATACCTGCAAGTATGCAAGTGGTGCTCAAGGGGATCAGAGAATCCTCATGGCTGGAAAGCACCTGCAGCATCATCCAGCCCAGACCTCGTCCCAATGTCTTCCCAACCCCTAGACCTCAAGCACCAGGTTTTCAAGAGTTGATTAGAGCTAAAGGAAGGATGCACAGGCACTTGAAAAGAGCCAGAGCAATGTGT
Source organism: Upupa epops (assembly GCA_013397515.1). Classification (NCBI taxonomy): domain Eukaryota; kingdom Metazoa; phylum Chordata; class Aves; order Bucerotiformes; family Upupidae; genus Upupa; species Upupa epops. The sequence continues at coordinate 35,785 of VZRI01008104.1, read as the reverse complement.
TCTCATAGAATCATGGGGTCCTCATGGCTGGAAAGGACCTCCAGGGTCACCAAGCCAGCCCTCACTCCAACAGCTCCCCAACCCCCAGACCATGGCCTCAAGCACTCCAGCTACTCATTTGTTAAACAGCTCCAGGGATGGGGACACCACCACCTCCCTGGGCAGCCTGGTCCAGTGCCCAGCCACTCTCTCAGGAGAGACCTTCTTCTCAAGATCCAACCTAACCCTCCCCTGATGCAGCTTGAGGCTGTTTCCCCTCATCCTAGCATTAGGAATGGGGGAGAAGAGACCAGCAGCAGCCTCACTCCAATCTCCTGTGAGGGAGCTGCAGAGAGCACTGAGGTCTCCTCTCAGCCTCCTCTAGACTAAACAACCCCAGCTCCCTCAGCCCTCCTCACAGGCCCTGTTCTCCAGCCCTCTCCCCAGCCTCGTTGCCCTTCTCTGTCCCTGCTCCAGCCCTTCAATGCCCTCCTGATCCTGTGCTGCCCAGCCCTGCACCCAGGACTCAAGGTGCATTCCCCCTGCAGATGGGAGCTGGACCTGTTTCGATTCTTCTTGAGAGCAACTGGTGAAGGCATTGAATCATTCTAGCTGCATCTGTCATGGAGAAGAGAGGAGGAAATGCAGGATAACTGCCCCAGCCATCTCCTCAGGCTCCTTAAGGAAAGGAATAGAGAAACAACACAATGAATCCATGCGTGGATCAGCAGGAACAAGAACACATTACTGCTTCGATCCTAATACATTCCCTCGCACGTCTGCTGCCTTCTCCTATATTTAGGATAAAAAATAGCACTGCCAGGATGGTTTTTCTTAACAAAAAGGAATGAAACGACTGCTTTATTTCTGTTGAAGTCTCTACGTTTGGAGAAACAATCCATTAACCAGGCTTTGGTGCCGGTTGAAACTCAGCCCAACTCTCTCTGCTTTGACCATTCATGAGGGGGGAACCAGGTTCCGAATGGCTTTGTCTCGTCATCTGGAATGAAAGACACTCGTTGTGATTCCCAGAAACCCATCTCACTGTCTGCTTACAGACCCTGCTGCTCCAGTTAGGAGGAGAAACTGGGACCAGAGCTTCTCCGCCTCTACTGCTCCTCCATAGAGTCCAGGCAACACTTCAGGTCCTGATGGTGCCTGAGGAAGCTTCTCAGAACAGGGCTGTGCCACCAGCTCTAGATTAGAGAGAAGTTTCTGTCTAGACCTTCTAAAAGAAGGAAAGAGCAGGACTTTTTCTGGGGGAGCAGCTCAGGGAGGGCACTGCACCCCTCTGCTCCACTCTGGTGAGATCCCCCTGCAGGGCTGGGGCCAGCTCTGGGCATCTCAGCACAGCAGAGACCTGGAGCTGGTGGAGCAGGGACTGAGGATGCTCAGAGGATGCCCCATAACTGCTGCTCTGAGGGGGAACCCTCAGCTGTGAAGCCAGGCTGGGAGAGTTGAGGGGGATCAGCTGGAGAAGGGGGAGACCTCAGTGCAACCTTTCAGGGCTTCAAGGAGTCATTCGGAAAGATGGGGGTGGAGGGGCTTTGAGCAGGAGCTGCTGTGCCAGGACAAGAGGTGATGGTTAAACTGGAAGAGGGAGATGCAGACTGGAGAGAAGGAAGAGACTGCTGCTGCTGAGGGTGGGGAGAGCCTGGCCCAGAGAGCTGGGAGCAGCCCCTTCCCTGGCAGCACCCCAGGTCAGGTTGGCCCTTGGTGCTCTGAGCACCCTGCTCTGGGTGGGGATGTCCTCCTCCTGCAGCACCTAACAGAACACCTTTAGGTCTGTCAGTTAGAGTGCCATTAGGATCACTGAACAGGGGATCAGTGTTAGAGCAGGAGTAGCCCCAAGAGGCCTTGGGCAGTGCAGGTACCTCTTCATGCTGTTCTTATCCTGTAGCTATTTACTGGTGGGCAGTTGCTGAGGTCATTGTCTCTCTGAGTTCTGCTGCTATCCCAGTGACACCACGGCTGTGACACCCCATCAATCTCAGCAGGACCTTCTTCCCAGGGAGGGTCCCAGAGCCCTGGACCAGGCTGCCCAGGGGGGCTGTGGAGTCTCCTTCTCTGGCTGTGTTCCTGTGCCACTGGGTCTGGGTGACCCTGCTGTGGCAGGATGGATGATCTTTGGAGATCCCTTCTGATCCCTAATGACTCTATGATTCTAAATCCAAGAAGGAACTCAGGTAGAGCAGTAAATACTGAAGAGCAAGCAAAACCTGAGCCATCCAGAAGTCAAGCACTGAGCTTCCCCTATGCAAACCAGCACCGAGCTTGTTTATTGAACCTCAGTGGCACAAGGGCTGCTTTGATATCCCTCACGCCAGGAATTAAATAGGATTCTCTCTCTTCCACAGGATCCCACGGGCAAAATCCCACCGAAACACTTTCCCTCACAAATAAAAGGACAGTCTGGTTCAAACTCTGAACATGAGATGAAAAGAAGCTCTTGAAGAAGAGAATAGCGAGAGAACAGGCGTCGGGCTTAACTCCTGCTAAACGAGCAGGAGAATGAAATGGTGGTAATTAAGGATGGAGACCGGTGGTTCCATGTGATAAATGATTTGGCAGTGGTTATTTGCTTTCAAGCGAATCCCCTCGAGGGGGTATTTATGATTCTTGAAAGCTTATCTGGGAACAAGGAGAGGCTTGAGTAGGAAGCTGGATGCGGCGACTGAAAGAGCCCGCTAAATGATTTAGTTGTACAATTGGAAGCGGGTGCTGTTACATCAATTTTGCAGAGCAGTGGTTTTGTTTATTGTCATTGTTCTCCTGTGACTAAAGAACTTCTGCCTAACTCCATCGCTTCCCCTCGGTACCCCGATCGCTGCTGCAGACACAGGAAGAGGATGGATTTCTCCCCCTCCTTAATTAAGACAAGAATGGAAATATCAGATCATAGAATCATCACATCATCAAGGTTGGGATAGATCTTCAAGATCGTTTGGTCCAGCTGCCTGGACCCAGTTACTACCCCAGCTCCTCAAACCCCCCTGGCTGCCCCGTTGTTGAACCCCTCCAGGGATGCTGCCTCCACTCCATCCCTGGGCAGCCTGTGCCAAGGCCTCCCCACTCTGTTTGGGAAGAAGTGTTTCCTGAGATCCAGCCTGACCCTCCCCTGGCACAGCCTGACCCCAGTTCCTCTGCTCCTATCACCAATCCCTAGGGAGAAGAGGCCAACCCCCACCTCACTCCAACCTCCCTTCAGGTAATTGCAGAGAGCAGTGAGGTCTCTCCTCAGTCTCCTCCAGGCTGAACAGCCCTGGCTCCCTGAATTATTCAGCTCCCTTTTCCCAGAACTTGTCCCCACTCAGACTCAGCCAGCACAGACTCACAAAGCAGCCCGGTTCACTCCTGGGCCAGGTCCACCTGGGGAGCAGTGAGCTGACATGGCTAATGCACCCCGAGCCTTCCCTTTGAGCTAACAGCAAACCATTTTCTGGGGAGAAATCTGTCAACTCTGTCTCTCCTCAGTCTCCTCCGGATCGGAAGGGACCTCGAAAGATCATCCAGTCCAATCCCCCTGCCACAGCAGGATCACCCAGATCAAGACCAGGAGGGTCTGGAACGTCTCCAGACAAGGAGACCTCACAACCCCCCAGGCAGCCCCCTCCAGTGCCCCTGCACCCTCACTGGGATGAAGANTCCCCACCTCCAGCTCTGCTCCATTCCCCCTAGTCCTGTCTCTTCCTGAGATCCTAAAAAGCCCCTCCCCAGCTTTTTTGTAGCCCCCTTCAGCTACTGGAGGCCACAGTAAGGTCACCTGGGAGCCTCCTCTTCTCCAGCCTTAACAGCCCCAACTCTTTCAGTCTGCTCTCACAGGAGAGGTGCTCCAGCCCTCTGCCCTCTGCTCATCCTTGTGGCCCTCCTCTGGACTCGCTCCAGCACCTCCACATCCTTCTTGTAACACGGGCTCCAGACCTGGACGCAGTCCTGCAGGTGGGGTCTCTTCCCTTTTTCTACCTGGTATCACAACGAGTGTCTGCAGAGCATCTGCTGTCCAGAGTGACTCCTGAACAGACACAGCTCTGCAGTTTTCCTTCATGACCTGCACCAACCCATCATTTCAAGACGATCACGTCGCCGTGAGGGCAGCAGCAGTTTAAATAAGGTGAGAGGAAACCATTTCCTTGTTATTAGTTAATAAACAGAGCCCTAGAGCAACCTTTGCCCTTCTAATATCCAACAGCCTGGCTTGTCCTCCTTCTGCGATGCCTGGGGCAGCAGCCAGCTAAGCTCACAGCTGCCTGGGGCAGCCACGGTGACCCTGAGGTGTGAGGAGGACACAGAAAGCTCCAACTCCGTCTTTTAGACCCAAAACAGCTTAGATTGAAAAATATTTTCAAGCCCCAAACAGCTTTTTAATGATTGCACTGCGTCTGGGAATGTGATCTCACTGGGGATCACAGCGGTGCCATCGACCTCCCGGCGAGCTCGGAACATCCCACAAGGTCGGGGTGTTTGCTCAGCACAGAATGATGGCACCACCGGCCCCTGAATGTTCTCGTGTCTGTGACACCAGTGCCAGCTGTAGGGTTTGGTGGCCAAGACACCCTGCAGTGTCTTTCTCCAGCAAGGATGTGGTTCTTTCTCGTATAACCCCCAACACTCAGGGTACAATAGGATCCCGTGGCAGAATCATGGAGTTACTGAGGCTGGCAGAGCGCTCTGAGCTCAGCCAGCAACTAACAGCAGCCCAGTGGCCACCTCAGGGCACTAAGAGCCACAGCCAGGCTGTCCTTCAACACCTCCAGACACGGGGACTCCCCCACTGCCCTGGGCAGTCCAGTCCAGGCTCTGAGCACCCTTTCCCTGAGGAAGGCCCTGACCCCCAGCTGACTGCACCCTCCTTTCAGGGAGCTGGAGAGAGGGAGAAGGTCCCCCCTGAGTCACCTCTTCTCCAGGCGGAGCAGCCCCAGCTCTCTCAGCCTGTNCCCAGACCCAGTGGCACAGGAACACAGCCAGGCGGGGCTGGAACGTCTGCAGAGAAGGAGACTCCACAACCCCCCTGGGCAGCCCCTTCCAGTGCTCCGGGACCCTCCCTGGGAAGAAGGTCCTGCTGAGATTGAGAGGGAACCTCCTCTGCTCCAGCTGGCACCCAGTGCCCCTTGTCCTGTCCCCAGATGCCCTTGAGCAGAGCCTGGCTCCATCCTCCTGACACCCACCCCTCACAGATTGAGAGACAGCAATGAGGTCCCCCCTCAGCCTCCTCTTCTCCCAGCTCCAGAGCCCCAGCTCCCTCAGCCTCTCCTCAGCAGGGAGCTGCTCTCCTCCCTTCATCCTCTCCGTTGCTCTACGCTGGACACCCTCCAGCAGCTCTGTGTCCTTCTGGCACTGAGGGGCCCAGCACTGGACACAGCCCTCCAGATGCAGTCTCACCAGTGCAGAGCAGAGGGCGAGAAGAACCTCTCTCAATCTGCTAACCACCCCCCTTCTGATGCCCCCCAGGATGCTCTTGGCCCTCTTGTTTCTGGTTCAATCAACACCAGCAGCCTCTGGATCTTTCTCCTCCAGTATCTCCAGTAATGCTCCAGGTTGAGGGTTTTAGATAGGAAGGGGGTGAGAAGGATGGAGCTGACTGGTGCTACCACACAAGTGGGTACGTAGCAACACTCACCATGCTTTGTCTCTCGGGGCGGGTAGGATTTAGACTAGGACTAAGGCTGCCAGGCAGTGAGGTCCTGCCGTGCCCTGACCTCTCGGTCCCCCAGCAGCAGCCCAGGAGGTGATGTCACACCAGTTCTGCCCACACTGAAGATGCCTTCTGTGGAAAGGCAAAGAGCACAGGCTCCAGGGGATGATTAGGGACTCACCCGACAGCCAGGGTGACGCTTGGTGTCTAAAACCAGCAGTTAAGAGCGATTTCCCATCTTCTTCTCCACGAGGCAGCTTTGTGTGAGGCCGTATTGACTTGCGCTCAGGCTCCAAGGTGACATTAACTCTGCTTGCTCTCTCCCTTGCTCTATCATCCCCCTTCCTCCTTTTTTCACTTCTTGGAGCTGTGATTTTGTCTTCTCTAAGAAAACCTTTCCAACAACATCCTGCTATTTCCTAAGCTCAGCAGAGCTCCAGACTGGGGGCTGAGTCACCAGGCAGCACTGGGTGACAACCAGGGGGAGACAATGCCATCCCTAGCCCTGCTGGCCACCCCAGCGCTGATCCCAGCCAGGATGCCCTTGGCCTTTGGTGCCGCCTGGGCACCCTGCTGGCTCCTGCTCAGCCAGATGTCACCCAGTGCTGCCAGGTCCCTCTGTGCCAGGCCAAATGGACCCATTTTTAGAGGAGGGAATTAGGAGGTTGGCTTTTCTTTGAGAAAAGGCTGGAAGGAGATGGTTCAACCATTTATTAACTTTATCCCCCCAAACCCCATAAAGGGACTATTTTAAGTCCAAACTGTCGTGGTGTTTGATTCTCTCCAGCACCTTCCTTGCTTGTGAAAGCTGGGGTTTATTTTTAAGCTCACAAACACACATTGTTCTGCTTCCAGAAGAGGTGTTGCTTCTCCCTCAAGTCATTCAGTGAATGCTCCACAGCTTCACATTTGCGGGCTGGGGGGGAGGGTGTTTGTATTTGTCTGGCAAGAAGTGGCCAGCAAGACTTAACAGAGCTGAGGAAAAGAGTTCAGAACCAGCAGTCCTTCCCCTCACGGAAGGGGTGGTTAGACATTGAAATGGTGGGGTCCCCAACCCTGGAGGTGTTTAAGAAAAGGCTGGGCATGGTCTAGCTTATTGTGGTGATGTTAGGTGCTGGGCTGGGCTGGATGAGCTCAGAGGGCTTTTCCAGCCTCACTAATGCTGCGATTCTGTGGCTACTGGAATTCTTGCTTCTTTATCATCTCCTTCCCCAGTCTCACAGCCTGCCTAGCCCTTCTGTGAGGCACTGGGACCTTGGGGCTGGAGGCTAGATGGTCATTCAAGGAGAAACATGCATAATGGAATTCTGCCTCGTTTTGTGCCTTATCCTCCCTCTCTCCTTTCATCTCCAGCTACCATTAACAGGCTCCTTTTTCTTCCTCCCCCTTATCCTTTTCTCCTTCATTCCCTTTCATCCTTGTTTGGATCTTTTTCATTTTCCTATACTTTTAATTTTCTTCCAAATCCTTTTGATCCTCTCCTCACACACACACACACTCCCTCCCCAGTCCTTCACCCATCTGTGCTCATGGCCTTTTCCATTTCCTAGCAGTTCTCCCTCTCTTCTCTCTGTCTTCATTCCTATTCCTTCAGATGGATTAAACCTCGTTCCACCCATCCCAGGAGCTGATCTCCAGCATTGTCTGTAACGAATGGCAGGCGCTGATCCTTACCGAGCAGAGTAGGGTGGAAACAAAGCATATGGCTGGAAGGAGCAGTGTGGAGAATGGAGAGATGGAATCAGTGCGATGAACACCGACTTAATTACATTATTCTTATCATCCCAGCTCTCATTTGCTTTGACACCCAGCGTGTGTGACATCTTAGCCATCGACTGAATGTACGGCCTGGTCTTTCATTTGCTCTTAGAAACCACTGAAAGGTTGGGCTGAATAAATCAGATCTGCAATCTACCAGCTGGAATATAATCTTCAGAGCAAATGATCTTGTCAGGGAGGTCTGTGCGGGTCATGCATGCTTGTACCTGGTTTAATTATCCCCGTAGAGATGCTCTTCCTTGCTGAAGCAGTACACAAGCCTCTAAGCAGCCTGAAAGTACAGAGGAGGCTGGGGTGGGTTTTCCAGTTACAAATTAACCTCATTAGCCATTAAACTGGTGCAAATAGACTCATTTGCTCACTTCCAACTGCTTTCAGCACTCTGCTTGGAGTTCTCTCACGGCCTCTTGAGTTTAAACCAACGCTCTTGAACTTCAGAGTCCTTGTCTAACCGTACAGCATCCTTCTGGGAAGATAGAACCGCCAACACCTGCTAGTCCCCCCACTCCTTCCTCTCTGCAGCACCTGCACATCCCTGGATCCTAGGTCACGTGCTGTGACAGAGATCAAGTTTACAGCCTTCTGAATCCACGTGGAATTCAACAAATAAACTCCTTTGGGCTCAACTTGCAGGAGTCTCAGCATCTGCAGGTGCTTTGGAACATTTTCTCCTCAGCTAAACTGATCTCTTCTCTAAATCTGCTGCTGGTTTTGCCTCAGCAACCCAGGCTGATCAGGTTTTGTATGAGGAGAGCTGTGTTCTGCTCTCTTCTGCACATTTCCTCCTCTCACTCTGACCTCTCCCTGCTCAGTGATGATGAAAACACCCCCATTCATCCTAGCTCATCCTTCTCCCATTGAAATCTGTCCGTACCTCGTCCTTGAGGGTGAAGCAGGACTCCTGCGTCAACTACAGTTCCTAGTCAGAACGGGTGGTTCTTGGCACTTTTATTTTCACAGAAAAGCACTCAGATGCCTTTTTTTCAGTAAGAGAGTTACTAAGGGTGACATAAAGAGAGAGTCCCCTCGGTAGAACCTCGTCATCGGATAAAGTTACCCTTCACTTCATTAAACACAGAGTCCTTTAGGTTGGAGAAGGCTTTCAGGCTCATCCAGTCCAACAGTCCCATTTCACCACTAAGCTCCACATCTTCATGACCCTCAAATAGGATGGACAGAGAAGACTGTGGGCTGTGAGTGAAGCATTTCTATTCCAACTAGCCTCTTATCGTGTTAGCTGCTTGCTAAGTTCCACTCTTCTGTGTCAGCCACAGCCCTTTAATCGCTTTCTGAGTGCCTTTACCCTGGTCTCTGATTCTTTTTCCTTCCCACTTCATTAGTGCTTCTGTTCCCTGCTGGTTCCTCGCCAACCCTTCCCTTTCTTTGTGTCTTTGCTATCCTTTTCCTCATTTCAAGAGAACAGAATGATTTCAAAAGATCATCCAGTCCAGTCCTTCCACTGGACCTGCTCCTATTGACACAGCCTATTGACACAGCCTGTCCAGGTCTCATGGAACCCTTAGGGATCAGAGGAGACCTGGAAAGGTCACCCAGTCCAATCCCACTGCCACAGCAGGATCACCCAGACCCAGTGGCACAGGAACACAGCCAGGCGGGGCTGGAACCTCTCCAGAGGAGACTCCACTCCTGGGCAGCCTGGTCCAGTGCTCCGGGACCCTCCCTGGGAAGAAGGTCCTGCTGAGATGGAGAGGGAACCTCCTCTGTTCCAGCTGGCACCCAGTGTCCCTTGTCCCATCACCAGATGACACTGAGAAGACCCTGGCTCCATCCTCCTGCCACCCACTCCTCTCTATAGCATCCTCCTCCCCTCCAGCAGATCGAGGCTGCTCCCCAGCTCGGTGTCATCCACAAATTTGCTAAGATCAGACTCAAGCCCCTCATCCAGGTCATCAATGAAGATCAACAGTGTCGGTCACTGATGTGACGTGTTCCAGCTCTTGCTCTCTCCTGTGCCTGCCCCCTGCTTCGTGTCCTCAGGGCCACTCTCCTTCAGTTATTTTCAGTGCCATGGCTCGCTGAAGGGCAATATTTGTGTCCCTCCACTGGACATCTGCTGTTGGTCCGAGAGCAATCAAGAGGAAAGAAGAGCTGGTATGAAGAGCATTTAACTTTCACGCCTCTTTATCATTCTGCACAAGCGACCAACCAACAGGAGCTCAATCATTCCGCAATGTAGTCCTCCCCTTCCTAAAAAAGAGCAGGAATAGGTTTTAAAAAAAAGAAGATAAAGAGTCTGAAGCAGCAGTAAATCAGAGGAGCAGATTTTCCAGGTGAATCTTGCAGCTCTGTAGCACCTCCCCTGTCCTACTACGACCATTCCCCCCCCTTCCAGATATTCAAACAATTACTAATGCACAAGTGGAAAGTAAATCCTGCAAGGGACCGATGCAGTGGGTGCAGTTTGGAGCTGTCGTCATTAAAAGGTGGGATTTAGTTATCAATAACTGAGGTAATAAACCCAGCGGGCAGGGAGGGTGGTGGTGTGAGGGCTTGCAGCTAACCCGATGCTCAGGCGCTGCTTCCCTGATGGATTCTGCATCACTGGTTACTGCTCCTGTGGTAAAAAGAAATCGATTATGGGGTTGGTTTGTGGTTGAAAGCCCAGTCCAAGCTAGAAGCTGCATATCCTTCTCTTCAGCTACAACAGGAGGTGGTAGATTCGACACCCCTGGGTTTATTTCAAAGTCGTGGAGATCTGGAGCTCAGGGACAGGGTTTAGCGGTGGCCTTGGGACAGTTGGGTTCGGGGTTGGACTCGATGACTTTAAAAGTCCTTTCCAACCTAAATGATTCTGTGATTCTATGAAAACAAAATCTAACCGTTGTGTCCTGGTAGGATCCAGTTTCACGCCACCTCCTGCATCTCACACCACAGCTGCAGCACAGCCCTTGTAGAGGGGTCGTCTAGAGGGGCTGCTGCCCGTGTTGGAGCTACACTGCTAAAGGAGTCTTAGGGATGAGAAGGCAGAAGGAACTCGATTTCCATCCATCAGTGACTGCTTTGAAGACCCACGAAGAGAAACAAATAGGCTGCATCTTTCACTTCTGTTCCACAAACTCTTAATTAGCTGCAAATGAACTTTTGGAAGAACTCAATCTTATGCCAAGGCGCAGCCGCTGTTACCTGAGGCTAACTCAGAGCTACTGGAGACAGACAAGAACCATATGTGTGTGGAAACATCAACAGGCAGCAAGAAAACCAACCTTCCATGTAGCTGCTTCTTCTGTGGGATGAATCCAAGACTGTGGGATGAACCCAAGTATGTTCTCCTCACCAGAGACCCCACGCAAGGGGCTCTCACAGGTGTCACTAGTGATGTCATTGCACTTTATTACTGCAGTCACCTGTCTGAGCCCTCTGCTTTATGTGAAGACATCTGACAAAGGGGCTTTTGCCAGCATATCTAGGGGTTACTGGTAAGGGGAATGGTCTATCCCATGGGATCCCGCAGGGAAACCCACTCTGGACAAAGGTTTATCCATGGGGAGGGTTGGATGAGAATGATTTGAGCACAAAAGGCTCCCAGTGCTGCAGCCCTGCTGGCCTTCTCTTACAGGAGTTGTTTTGGAACAATCCCACTGCCTGGGAAGACGGAGAAGCGAGTTTCCCCACAGCGCTGCTCTCCCAAGTTTGGATTCTTGCGGTCTCATGCCTTGACACAGCTGATTAGAGAAGCACCGACCAGAAAGAAGAGCAACTCCAAGCTCAAACGAGTTGTGAGAGGTAGAGCAGCAGAGAACTTTGAAGACAATGAAATTTAGCCTAACTTTGTAATAGAAAAGAACGTTAACCCAGATGAGTGACAAGATCAAAGCACGGAGTGACGGAGCCGATCCCGCTGTCTGTATTTGTACAGACTTTGAAGGCTGAATACATGAATATTTGCAAGTATTTGCATTTGATCAATCCCTTCTTGCTGCTTCCTTCTGCTCCTCACCAGTCCCGCCGAGCCGCGCGCACCTCTGCAGGTTACGGCCTCCCGGCTGCCGTAAGCAGGTGTGTGTTTAACAGAAGGAGGTGTTTGAACTGTTTTGCTCCCGTCTCCTGTGTCTGCCTCCCGGGAATGTTGGCAGAGACTCAGCTGTGGACATCGGCAACTTGGGAGAAGCTAAGAACAAGGAGGAGTTTTGCGTTGAGTTGCTTTGTTTTGAAGCTATTTGTCTAGCAATGGGCTCTGGTGGCCAAGAGGGCCAGCAGCATCCTGGGGGGATCAGAAGGGGGGTGGTTAGCAGATGGAGAGAGGGTCTTCTCCCCCTCTGCTCTGCACTGGTGAGACTGCATCTGGAGGGCTGTGTCCAGTGCTGGGCCCCTCAGTGCCAGAGGGACACAGAGCTGCTGGAGGGTGTCCAGTGTAGAGCAACGGAGAGGATGAAGGGAGGAGAGCAGCTCCCTGCTGAGGAGAGGCTGAGGGAGCTGGGGCTCTGGAGCTGGGAGAAGAGGAGGCTGAGGGGGGACCTCATTGCTGTCTCTCAATCTGTGAGGGGTGGGTGTCAGGAGGATGGAGCCAGGCTCTGCTCAAGGGCACCTGGGGACAGGACAAGGGGCACTGGGTGCCAGCTGGAACAGAGGAGGTTCCCTCTCAATCTCAGCAGGACCTTCTTCCCAGGGAGGGTCCCGGAGCCCTGGACCAGGCTGCCCAGGGGGGCTGTGGAGTCTCCTTCTCTGCAGACGTTCCAGCCCCCCCTGGCTGTGTTCCTGTGCCACTGGGTCTGGGGGATCCTGCTGTGGCAGGGGGGCTGGACTGGATGCTCTTTCCAGGTCCCTTCCGATCCCTAAGGATTCTAGGATTCTTTACAAAGAATGGGAAACTTGGAGGAAAACATCAAGGTGGAAAGTGAGATGGATCTGACTCCAGGAGGAGTGGATGTGGCCTTTAGTGCCATGGCCCAGCAGGTGTGCTGATTTTAGCTCACAGGGCGTGCTTGATGATCTTGAAGGTGTTTTCCAGCCTCAACCATTCTGTGATCAGCTCTAATGGCTTTGAGCAGTCTCACCTGGGGTCTCCAGCCACACCTTTAGCCCCGTCCTCCCAGCTGTCCCACTTAAGCTCACTCTAGGGCTTTCTTGGTTGGTGTTGTGCTGGTCTTTGTGTGTTTGGTCGCAGATTCTGCTGACCTAGACCCTAATCCGTGTGTTAACTTCTGGGCTTGATCTTGGACATGTCTTATCTCTGGAGACTTGCTTGGTGATGACCAAACACAGTCCTAACCCTTGGCTTCATCTCAGACCCACCTCACCATCATGATCTTGTGTGATGTGGAGCCTTGGTTGAGCCTGGTCATGCTCTTCTGACCTGTGCTTGTTGGGGCTGGTGGATGAGACCCCTGTCCCCCTCTCCTACTGGGAGGTGTTAACTGCATTCAGCTCCTAGCTCACCACCCCTTGGGAGTTAAAAACCACTCTATCTTGAAGTCTTTGTGGACAAGATGCTGATGATCAGGAGACAAGCACGGTTTGGCTTTCAGACACCAAAATGCATCGAGCACCAGCTGGTGTGAGGCATGTGCCCTTCCTTATCCATAGAAGCCACATGTGTGGGTAGAACGAGACTCTGCTGGTCATGGACTCAAGTGCTTTACTTCCAACCGCTACAAGGACTTGATTTTTGTATGAGTTACAGGTCTCTACCTGCCTGGGCTGTGCTCTGTATCACCCCTTCCCCTGCATCAGATTGTGACGTAGCTGTTCTCCCCCAGAGCAGCTCTCAGTTCTTGGCCTTGACCAAGCAGTAGCCACCTCAGTACGGTGAGGTTGGTTGCCATTTGCTCCCATCCTGACATTCAGAGCCTAAAGATCCCCCCACCCCTGGTTTTCTTGGGCTATTTCAGACCTCCTCACTCCTATTTCAACCACTTCTGCCTGCGGGTTGCTTCTCCCTCATCCTTGAAGTATTTATTTCCAAAGACCTAGGTGGGTTTCCTCTCTCAAGTCCTAGCTGTTGCTTCGTGCCAAGGCCAGGAGCACCCTCCTAGAGGCTTCCTCAGCTACAGTAGAAAAAATCTGTGGGGTTTGGACAGCTTTGAACACAGGGGACTTCGGTCTTCTGTTACCACCAACTTGAGAGTGACTGGGCGAGCAGGGCAAGGAGCCCTTGGGATGGGACTGCTGCTTGCACAAACCATTTGGCACTGACAGGGAGCAGCCACCCCGGTTGCAATGAGCTCATCCCGCTGCCAAATGAGAGCTCAGGGATCCATCCCAGCCCCGGCGAGTCCCAGCAGCAATAAGCAGGAGCAGTGAGGAGCATCTGCTGAAGGTGGAACATTCTGTAGGCAGCAACTTTTGCCGCTGGTTTAGATTGACCTGAGACTCCAAGTAGATCTCTGGAGAGGCAGGGAAAGGAGGGGTATGGGGTGGGCATGAGGTTTTAAGGGGACTGCTCTGTGGCTTTTTGAATAAACACTAGAAGACTTATTTAGCAGGAAGCATTTAGCACCAAAATAGCTCTCGAGTAACAAATGAAACCTCTCCAGCATCCATGGATACAGGCAAACGCAACGGGATGAAATGGGGTATAATTGAGTGTAATGCAATCGATAAATCCTGGCACAGACAGACACACGTGGGGGTTGTTTTTTCCTAGTGAAGCTTCGATTAAAAACAAATCAGTGATGAAAAGTATCAGTAATAATCAGGGAGACGAGATGCTCCATCCCTGGTAGCATCCTAAGCCAGGTTGGATGGCGCTCTGAGTACCCTGCCCTGCTCAGAGGTGTCGCTGCCCGTGGCAGGGGGTTGGCACTGGGTGAACTCTGAGCTCCCTGCCAACCCAACTCAGTCTGTGATGCTGCCTGAAACCGAGTGAATGCTGGTAAAGGAGAAGATGTTGCCCTGTGTTAGGAAGGTTTGTGGTTTCTCCCTCAACCTACAGACACGATGTGGTTCTTCCTGCGTGACCAAGGGCTGGCTCTGGGATTTCCCTGGAGCTTTGATGAAACCAGAGTGGGAATCACTGTCTTGTAGCAGAACTCATCTGACTTGTGCTGTTGGCTGTGTTTAGCTGAGAAAACACCCGCCATCCTATGAAGAAAACGGTGTGGCCATCACATTTAAACACCGCTCGCTTTGCTGCTCACGAAGCTCATCTGTGCAAGCTGTAGAACTAGATGGAGTGGGCTAGTGAAAGCCATGCTTGCCTGACTACACGGCAAAAAATAGCTCTGAGCTGTGTGCCTGATGTTCTCTGCTCCCCATGCAGAGGAGCAGGTGACAGCCCCCTGGCCCACGCTCTTGGCTGCTCAACCAGCATTGTCCCAGGTCAACCTCCGCCCCGGCAGGATGCTCCAGTGTTAAAATAGGAGAGTCTGCTGTTCTATTTCTGTGGTAACACGAGCAGGAGAGCCTTCCTTGCTCGGGATCCTTATAGGAAGGGTGACTTCATGCTGGGGACTATGCAGGGTGGCCTGGAGGTCTTAGGGAATTGGAGATGTGTTTACTTGTTCGTGAGCCAGCAGCGTGGAAGGACTAGGACTGCAGATAGCATCAGTGCCTCAAGGGAAAGGTGACAGCTGAGGGGATAAACACAGGATGTAGGTTATTGTTGAGCACAGAGCCTAGGACTGTTTAGGTTAGAAAAGATCTTTTAAGATCACAGAATGACTGGGGTTGGAAGGGAGCTTAAAGATCACCCAGTTCCAACCCCCCTGCACAGGCAGGGACACCTTTGCTGAAGCAGGTGACTCAGGGCCCCAGCCAACCTGGCCTTCAAACTGCCAGGGATGGGGCAGCCACAGCTGCCCTGGGCACCCTGTTCCAGCCTCTCAGCACCCTCACAGCAAAGAATTGTTTCCTCGTGGCCAACTTCCATCTCCCCTCTTCAAGGCTGCAACCCTTTCCCCTTGTCTTCTCCTTACCACCTGTGTTAAAAGCCCTCCCCCAGCTCTCTTGTAGCCTCTTTCAGAGAGTGGAAAGCTGCTCGGAGGTCCCCTGGGAGTCTCTTCTCCAGGCTGAAGACCACCAAGTCCACAGATTCAAGCTGATCCTACAAGCTTCTCCTTGATGTTGGTCAAGGGCTTCTGTTTCCCAGTGATGGTAAATATTTGGACCTTGGACATCTGGAACCCAAAACACAGCCTGGAATTCTTAAGAGCTGTTTATCAGAGATTGGGACCCTTGGAATAACAGTGTCATTGAGGCTGGAACAGCCCTGTGAGCTCCTCCAGCCCAGCCCGGCACCTAACAGCACCCCAGCGGCCACCCCAGGGCACTCAGGGCCACAGCCAGGCTGTCCTTCAACACCTCC
>VZRI01008104.1:2894-17417 GCA_013397515.1 Upupa epops | reverse complement strand
TGGGGGGGGGGACGGGTTGTTTTCCTTAGTTTTCATGGATTTCCCCCCCTTTTCCCCCCTGCCCCGAGGTTTTGAGGGGGAAGGGAGGACGGTGGAGGGGGGGGAGTGTTGAAGCGGAGAGCCCGCGGCAGCCGCCGGCNTGTCTCTGCCGAGTTCCTCAAAGTTTCCCGAGCGAAGGGAGCCCAGGAGAAGCAGAATTTGCTGGTTCCACCTCGGGTTTTGTAGGCCCCCCCCCAAAAAATCACCCTCTCGGAAGGCAGGAGCTGCCCTCTGCGGTGTCGGGGTCCAGCTCCCAGTAGCAGCTATGGGGTTACCCTCAAGTTTCCCTTCGAGCTGCTTCTCCTGGCTCTCCCAGAGCTCATCCCCACACCCCAGTCCCATGCTGGAGAAGCCCAGGATATGAGGCAGGAATTTGGATCGGGAGAGAGTAGTTGGCTGCGAGGAGAAACTTCAGCTCGCCGTGCTTTGGGGTGGTTTGGTGGTTGGGGGTTTTATTCCTTCGGGTTGTTTTTGTTCCGAACGTGGAGTTGGGAAAAATTGAAGCCATCTGGAGCCGGGTTCATGCGGAGGGTGGTGGGAAGCAGCTCCTCGGGGTTTGCAGGCTGCAAGAGTGTTTGTGTTCCCTGTTAACATGTTGCTCTGGCTGGAGGCGACCCAAGTGTTAGGGTTCAGGATTGTCAGGCTGGAGAAAACTTTCTTCTCTTTCCTTTAAAGAATAAAAAACTAGGGCTGTTTTTTCGGGGAGAGGCTTCCAGGGTTGTTTGTGGGGGGGTTCCAGGGTTTATTTTTGTGTGCGTGTGGAAGGATTCCAGAGGGATTTAGTGTGCGGGGTTCCAGGGTCCCTGTAGATGCGACTGCCTTTCCCCTCGTTCCTCTCCAGCTCTCTTTTCCTCTTTCACTGTGAGGATGAGGCAGAGAGAATTGAAACCCCTAAGCAGAGGACTCTTTTGTACTGAGGTGACAGTGAGCACTGAGGAAATCTTCCCCCCACCCTTCCACAGGCTGGTGCCCTGCAGTGGAGCCGAAGGGGTGGACTCGGTCATCCAACCTAAAGGTCCGGTCCAACCTAAAGGGGTCCAACCTAAAGGTCCTTTCCAACCTAAAGGGGTCCAACCTAAAGGGGTCCAACCTAAAGGGGTCCAACCTAAAGGGGTCCAACCTAAAGGTCCTTTCCAAACTAAAGGGGTCCAACCTAAAGGTCCGGTCCAACCTAAAGGATTCCAACCTAAAGGTCCTTTCCAACTAAAGGATTCCATGAACTCGTATCTGTTAGCCCTGTGACTTGGTGCTGCGGGAGTGGAGCCTCCAGGCTTTGGGGAGAGCTCTTGGTTTACAGGAGTAAATCCAGCCCTCAGTGCTGACCTGCTCTTGTGCAGAGTTTAAGCTGGGGCAACTCTTCTTCCCTGGGGTGTCGATAGGACTTGTGGGTGCCATTCAGTGATGCATTGACCGAGAGGTCTCCCTGCCCAAGGCAGGGGGCTCGGTGATCTCTGAGGTCCCCTTCGAGGACCCTGTAGTAGGGTCGGTGTTAATTGCTGCTGGTGCTGCTGAGGAACGCTCTCACCCCAGCGATAGGTTCACATCTCCGTCGTGCTCGCTGCAGAAGGAATTGTCACGTTGAACCCCACTTTGGAGGTAACCCGATGCCCCAGGGATGTGATCTGAACCTCTCCCCTCGGCAGGGCATCGCTCGGGGAGGTTTGCACCTCTGAAAACAGGGCATGGGGTGCAGAACTGGTCTGCTCCCCCTCTCTATCTTTTACCTGAGTGTTGAATATCAGCTGTAAAGATGGTACCAGTACAGGGTCCTTTTGAATTCTGTTTCATATTGTGTAAAATTACTGGTCTTTAGGAAAAGACGGGCTTTAAACTGCCATGAAATTCCTGGTTCCATGCTTAACACCCCCCTCCCCGCTTGCTGTGGGGGCCCTGCAGTGGCTTTTGCTTGGGATGGGGAATCGCTCGATGCATCGGCATCACAGAAAGGAAGTTACAGGGGAGAAACCCGCTCTCTTGGGCCGAGCCATCTGCTCCCATAGCTGCCCCCTCCCTGACTGCAGAGGGGAGGGGGATTCATCACCAAGCCGTGCAAAGTTAGGGACAAACAGCGAGCAGCAAAGCAAACCCGAGGAGCAGCAGCTGAGTGAAGTCGTTTCCAGCCTTCCCCATCCCAGCTGTAGTTTTACCCCTGTTCTCCAGTCTCTGATGAGTTCTCCAGAGGTCGGGTGGGACGTGAGGGCCAGCTCTTGTTCTGTTGGATTTTTCTTCTTTAGAAAACGATGCTGAAAGAGCAGATCTTGGCTTTTATTTTCTTTTAAAATTCAAACAAGAATTTGGAAGCGGCTTTGCGGTTCAGAGCGGAGGGTTTAGGGGTTCAGAACGGAGGGTTTAGGGGGTTATTTCAATGCTTTTCCTCCTGAATCCTGAATTAAAAGAATTTACAATTCTGGATTCACCAGTTTTTCAGAAGGAAACTGCTTTCACCACTGGAATTGTCAGTACAAACAGCCTTTTAACTAAGAATGCCCCTGAAATCCTATTTGTTTCCTCTATTATTTTAAGCAGCAGCATCTTTCTCCTGCTGTTCAGCTTTGGGGGGGTTTATTTCACCTATTTCTTTTTATCTTTTTCCCCTGGGAACCTGCAACCCCCCTCACCCCCCTGAGGTAGCTGCTTCATTTGGAATTTGAAGGGAAATAGGATGATTTTTGAGTGGACCCCCCCCTATTTGTGCTCAGAGCTGTCGAGTTCTCTTTGGCGACGAGGTTGTGCATCAATAAATTCACTTGGTTCTGGGGCCCTGGGTTTAAAGCCCTTCCGTTCTGGGGGGCCTGGGTTTAAAGCCCTTCCTTTCTGGGGGGCCTGGGTTTAAAGCCCTTCCTTTCTGGGGGGCCTGGGTTTAAAGCCCTTCCGTTCTGGGGGGCCTGGGTTTAAAACCCTTCCGTTCTGGGGGGCCTGGGTTTAAAACCCTTCCATTCTGGGGGTGAAACAGCCGGGAAAAAGCTGTTCCCAAATGACTTTTCCCAGTAACTGGTGAAGGTTTAACTGGGGACCTGGAGCTGTTAGATGGGTTAACACCCCCACACCCCCCCCATGTTCTGAGTTTAGCCCTCTTGGTTTTGGGGTGCCTGCAAGCCAGGATCAGCTGTCAGGAGGGAGCGTGGCACGCTGAAGCAGCGATTGCTGTGGTGATGATGATGTTTGGTGACTGCAGGGAGGGGAGATGGAAAAAACGTAGGTGAATTCTCTGTGGGTCCCCGTCCCAGCTGAACCCAAGGCCCTGGCAGTCGGGGCAAGGGATGGGAAATTAAACCCACCAGGGGTTTGGTTTAATTAACTGTCTGGAGTGGTTTCTCAGAGTAGTCCAGCTCACCAGCATGGAGTCCCACGCGTGCTTGCGTGTCATGCTGACACTGCTGCGTGTTCCACCTGCTTCCCTTCCTCGCCACCCATCCCAATCCCTGTGCTTCCCATGGGATCTGACATAAGCTGGTGGGATCGCAGCCTTCCACTGTGGTTGTCAGCTCGTAGATGGAACTGGTTAGGCTGTGAGTTTGTAGTGTGGGCTTGGCCTGGCTCAACTGTGGGGGAAGAAGCTCAACCCAAACATCTTGCTGTTGGGTCAGTTAGTGGTTTGTGGTTTCCACCCTAGAGGACTGGGATTTTAAATCTGTGGGGCTTTTAAATCCATAGAGATTTTAAATCTCTCATTTGATGGATGATGGCAAATGAATTTCCCATCAAATTAAGGGGACAGTGGTGAAGAATCCTCTTCTAACTGTCTGGGGGTTAATTATTTCTTAAACTCTTTTAAAATGGTGATGTTTAGAGGAAATAAAGTCTGTGACCTTGAGCTTCACAAGGGTCTGGCAATGGCTTTAAGTGATTTCTCAGCGTAGTCCAGCTCACCAGCAAGGACCCCCACGTGCGGTTGTGTGGGGACTTCAGGTCAAAATAAGAGAGTCTGGGTTGGGGAAGAGGCAGGGTCTGACAGAAGCTGCATGGTGGAGGTTGGGATTTGGGGATTCATGTGATTTTACTCTTCTGGTCTTGTTCGGGGGCCCCATTTAGGATAAAGAATCGCTTTGCTGACTGAGGCTGGGTTGCACAGGTTGCAGCTCAAACCCCGTTTGAGAGGGGGATCTGCCAAACCTTTGGTTGGGGTAGCTGCATCAGGAAGTTTTCATGATCATTCCCCCAAAGGAGGTGATTTTTCAGCTCCTGTTTACAACCCCTGTGTGGAGAGGGAGGTGTGCAGATTATTACCAGGAGTAAACCTCTTGTGGGGCTGTGGGTGCAGCTGAGCTGGGGAGAACCGAGAGCATCCTCTTCGTTCCACGCTGGTCTGTCTGTTGGGTTCATCGTGTGCTGTTAACAAAGAGGCTGCAGGAGCAATTTGGAGCAGCTATTTATGGGGGGAAGATGAGAAAACAGAAGTCTAGCATGAAAGTGGCTGGCGTTGCCCTCTTCACCCCGCCACGTTCGGGGTGGTTTTGTGGTGCCCTCACGAGTTCTGCCTGCTGTGATCTGCTGCTGATCACTAGGTGTAGCTGCATCTCTAAATCCACTTTTGGGAGCAGAGAGAGAGGCAGAAGGGCTGGAGCTCGGTGAGAGTCTGGCTGTGTTGTTCGCAGCTGGGGAGCTGTGAGAATCCATGGGGGCAGTTGTTGTGACCTGGAGATTGTGAAGGTCTTGGTGGCTTGTGTGCTGGCTGGTGATGGAAATGAAGCTCTGGCAGCTCGTGACAAGGCTGTTTGATCTCAGCATTAGGATTCAGCAGGAAGATGCTCTGCTGCAACGAAATTACATGAAACTAAAGAAATCCAGCCCTTTCCTAGTGCAGGGAGGGACTGCTGTAAAGGATCCTGTAAGGGGCTGCTGTGGTTGATCCTTGTGTTGTCCGAGCAGCAGCCTCCTCACAGCTCACGCAGCCCTTCTGCCCCAGTTATTTTCAGGAACTAAATCTTTGTTTTGAACACATTTGTGTTCACGTAATAATAAGTCCAAGGGTCAAACATCCCACCTGACAGCCCTACGCAGCAGAAGTTAATTATCTTTACACATGGGATTAAGTATAATGACGCTAATGAATCTGTGCTCGTCTTTATTTTGCGGTGTAATGATGTCAACCCAGAAGCTTTCTGCTCGGGATTGTGTTCCCCATCCCTTTCCCAGCTATAAACGGCTCTGATCCAGGGTGTCATGATGGCAGTGAGGGGTTGGGTTAGGGTTGTTTTTTGAGAGGTTCATCACTTTTATACCCCTGCTTTTAACATTTCCCTCAGTTTTGAGCTCTGGTGGCCAAGAGGGCCAACAGCATCCTGAGAGGGATCAGAATGGGGTGGTTAGCAGATCCAGAGAGGTTCTTCTCCCCCTCTACTCTGCTCTACTCTGCAGTGAGACTGCAGCTAGAGTATTGTGTCCAGTGCTGAGCCCCTCAGTTCCAGAAGGACACAGAGCTGCTGGAGGGTGTCCAGCGTAGAGCAACGAAGAGGATGAAGGGAGGAGAGCAGCTCCCTGATGAGGAGAGGCTGAGGGAGCTGGGGCTCTGGAGCTGGGAGAAGAGGAGGCTGAGGGGGGACCTCATTGCTGTCTCTCAATCTGTGAGGGGTGGGTGTCAGGAGGATGGAGCCAGGCTCTGCTCAAGGGCATCTGGGGACAGGACAAGGGGCACTGGGTGCCAGCTGGAGCAGAGGAGGTTCCCTCTCACTCTCAGCAGGACCTTCTTCCCAGGGAGGGTCTCAGAGCCCTGGACCAGGCTGCCCAGGGGGGCTGTGGAGTCTCCTTCTCTGCAGACGTTCCAGCCCCGCCTGGCTGTGTTCCTGTGCCACTGGGTCTGGGGGATCCTGCTGTGGCAGGGGGATGGACTGGATGATCTTTCGAGCTCCCTCCTGATCCCTAAGGATTCGGTGACTGCATGTTTCTATTTTGCTCCTCACAAGAAATGCAGGCTTTGCTCTGCAATAACGAAGAGCTAATTGCCTCTTCCATCACTCGAGCTCTTCAGCTCTGGGGCCAGTGAGGCAGAGCATCACACGCCTGTGGTGGAGCAGAGGAGGGTTTTCCAGTGGTTTTGGGTTTGATCCCAGTTATTAGCGATGTTTCTCAGGAAGCTGCTTTATTACCTTGAATCCTGTCGCTGTTTCTACCCCTCAGTGCATCCTTGCAGCCTAAGCACTGCTTTGTACATCTGCTTCTTCCAAACTTGATGGATCATTACCCTTATGCAGACCTCTGCATTGTTTGATGGGCTGGTTGCAGCAGAGGAGGCTGCAGGGTGGGGGTGTGAGGAGGGTTGTAGCTTTCCCCTCTAAGATCAAGTAGTTCTCTGTGTTGGGACCCAGTGCTTCAGCAGTTCTGTGCTCTCAGCAAAGTTTCAGAGCCAAGAATTGTTGCCTTAAAATTTGGGTTATGGAATCTTGAGAGGAAATGATTTGCTAAGAGTTGGATTTGATGGTCTTAAAGGTCCTTTCCTACCAAAACTGTTCTGTGGGTCGGTGGTTTCAAGGTTGGACACCCTGTGCATCATCTCCAGGGTGAGAGCATCATGGGTTTGTCCAGGTTGGAAAAGACCTTTAAGATCATCGAGTGCAATCATGAGCTCAGCTGTCCCATCCCCAGATCCCATCCCTGAGCTCCAGCTCTCCTTGACTGGGAAACATGGCCGGGGATGGTGACTGAACCCCCTCCCTGGGCAGCCTGTGCCAAGGGCTGAGGGCCCTTTCCAAGGACAAGTCTCTCCTCATAGAAACACAGAGTAGTTTTGTCTGGAAGAGGCCTTCAACATCATTGAATCCAACCTTTTCCTAGCCCTACCAGCACCATTAAACACCAGTGCAACATCTGCCCTTCTCAAATGGCCAAGCTGACCTTCCCCTGGTGCAGTTTGAGGACGTTTCCTCTTATCCTACATCTCTAACCTGTTGTGACGATTCTACCTCCCAGTCTCACTTGGCATCAGCAGTGCTCCTGTGGCTTGGATGCACGCAAGTTACTCTGATGTGATGGCGTAGGACCCCTGTTCCTGCCTACTGTGTGAGTCAGACGTGCCCCATCACCTTCCCCAGGAAATGATTCCTCTCTCGGTGGAGCTCTGAGCCTGGTTCAGAGCCGGGCTGACATCCCCTAACGTGAATCACAGCACCCGGGCACAGTGTGAAGGAGACAGAGAGGTTTTAACTCCTCTTGTAATAGGCAGTTGCTTAGTGATCGCAACTCCCACGTCGCTGTGGGAGAGCAGGACTGCAGTCTGTGCTCTGGCGTTTGACAGGGACTCAGGTGAGGGTCCTCCCAGCAAGATTTTTTGAGGCTGTTTGCTCCGTTTTGATCAGTAGGATTTTTTTTAATGTATTTTTTTGGTTGGTTGAGAAATCTATTGAATTTCTATTAAGAGGGAAGTGGATGATCAGATCCATCCCCCCCTCCCTGCCCTGCGATGTCTGTAGAGAGCATCCACAGCACTTTGGCACCGCCTGCATCGTGTTGACCCTACAAACCCAATAACAACCTGAACTCCCATCGCGTGTCGAGGGGATGGAGATGGGTGCGGGTGTTTCCAGGCTCAGTGGGGCAGTCCTTACCTTAATGACTGAGGGTTGCTGGAGCTTTCTGTACCTTTATTGCTACCTTTGCTGAATCCCACAGAGGAGATGAAGATGATTTTACAGGGCATCCAACCCCTTAATGTAAGCTCTTTACGTAACACCTCACTGTAAGCTGGTTTTCTTTATAGCTTGTGCAGAGACAAGCTCTTCCTGAAGTCATTGCTCAGTTATATAAGGTAAAATTAGGGCTGGGACAACGATTCCAGACCTGGGCACTGTCTGTGTGAGAGAAGCCACCTTGATTTGGTCCCTGCTCAGGAGAAAACCCTTTGCAAATCGTTTCCTGAGTGGGTTTTTAGGGGTCAGGCCTGAGTGTCACAGGGAAACCACCCCAACCAAAACAGAGTTGTGGTTAATATTCACTTCAAACCCCAGAGGTTGGCAGTGCTGGGGGCTGAAGCTCACGTGTGAAGTCCACCAGGTGCCTCGTGTTTACTGTTAGGTTCAGGAATGGTGTTGGAATTCCCCGTTACATCCAGGCTGGGACGGGATCTGAATGAATGAGCTTGGTGTTTTCACCCGGGGGATATGGAAAGCACTGGGGTTGGATGGTTTATTGATTTAAAAGGGTTTGGGACAAGCACACACCCTTCAGAGCAAACACACAGCCAGGTTGTGGAGGGACCAGGAGCCCAGGACAACTTGAAATGCATTCTTGGCAAATAAAACCCTGGCTTGCGGCAACCCTGGGTGTGGGCTGGGCTTTCTAAACCAGCCGTGGGGTTTTAAAACCAGCCTTTAGAAGCTTCAGAGCTGGGTCTTCACATGCACGACTGTTTAACAAAGTCACTCTGTCCTCAAGAGTTTGTTGCTCTGAATAGTGGTGAAGTCAAGGTTGCCCACTGCAAAACCTCACGTGGCCACGGCTAGTGGGAATGTGAAAGCCTCAACAGAGTGGTCAGGTTGTAACCCAGAGGGAAAAGTCTTTATGGAGAGGAGCCCACAGGCTGCCCAGGGTGGGGGTTCAGTCGCCAGCCCTGGCTGTGTTTCTTCCCAGTTGGGGAGATCTGGAGCTCAGGAACAGGGTCTGGGGGTGGGATGAGACAGCTGGGCTCAGGGTTGGACTGGAAGAGCTGGAAGGACTTTTCCAACCTGAAGGAGTCTGTGATTGTCCATGCAGGGAAATCGTGTGGAAACAACCCTTTAAGGATGAGGGGAAGGGCCTGAAGCACCAGCTGAAGGAACTGAGGTGGGAGGGAGGGTTTACCTGGAGAGAAGGAGGCTCAGAGGAGACCACCTCACTCTCCACAGCTCCCTGAAATTCAGGAGGCTGGAGTGAGGTGGAAGTCAGTCTCTTCTCCCCAGAGTGACAGGGCAAGAGGAAACAGCCTCAGGTTGCCCCAGGGGAGGTTGAGGTTGGCCATGGGGATCAATTTCTGCCCCACAAGGGTTCCCTGAGGCAGTGGAGGAGTTCCTGTGTCTGAAAGGGGTTTCAGAGCTGTAGAGATGTGGGGTGAGGGACAGGAGTTAGTGGGGACCTGGCAGTGCTGGGGGAAGGGTTGGACTGGGTCTTAGAGCTCTTTTAGAGCCAAATCTCTTCTGTGATGACTCTCTATCTAAACCAGAAGCCTGAGGACACAGCTCCTGACAGCCTGAGTGTCTTCACAAGCGAAGGCGCTGGCTTTGCCTTTATTTTTGGTCCTTTTGTCTGTTTTCCCGAGACAAATCCGATCAGACTGAGTCAGGACTGCGAGTGAGGGATTCCTAGCTCTGTGTTCACGCTGAACAGTCGCTAGCGACAGCCGTGCTGGGTGCTAGATGAGTTTCGGTGGCCAGCTCTGGATTTTGGAGCAGATGGACCGCGTTCTCCTCCTTCGGGTGTCAGTGTTTGGGTTTCTACTGAAGTGTGAAGTAAACTGCTGAAAATGTTCTTGTTTGTTTGTTTTTTCAAGAGAGCTGTAAGTCTGCTGCTATTGACACAAACACAGGCTCCTACCCTACAGCTGAACCCCAGTCGGGTTGGGGGTGCTGTGAAGGGAATTGCAGAGAGCTCCTGCTGACACAGGAATTGCTGGTACACCAGGGGTTAACCTGAGTCAGCAGGACACCCCCATATCAGCACTGGAGGTACCTCTGCAGTCCTGGGGGGATTTCTGGTCTTGGGAACTGAACAGGCTGCCTGGGGAGGGGGTTCAGTCGCCAGCCCTGGCTGAGTTTCCCAGTTGGGGAGAGCTGGAGCTCAGGGACAGGGTCTGGGGGTGGGATGGGACAGCTGGGTGCAGGGCTGGACTGGAGGAGCTTGGAGGGCTTTTGCAACCTGAGCAAATCACTGATTCTCTGAGTGGGGATGCTGTGTGATCTCTGTGCATGCAGCAGCTCCTGTGGAATATAAAGCTGTCGAGATCTCATTCCATATTGAGAGCAGAAGTTGCTTTCCTAATCCTCATATGGCTGTTGTCTCTGCTGGAGTGTTAATAGATAGGCTAATTTGTGAGCTAAATTACTAATTGTATTAGGAGTCTAAACCTTATTAAGCCTTTTGTGTGGAATTAGATCACAGAGCTTTGGGAAGCAGCACACTGGTTGGGTTCTGTCTCCTCTCTTTGATGAGAGGAGCTGCTTTTCACTTGGAATGCTTTCTTCAGGGCTCTGTAGCTCAGCAACTGGTTTCCTTTGCTGCCTTGTAGAGCATCACCAGTTGGACATCAAATGGTGTGGGAGTGGTGATCTGCTGGAGGCCAGGAAGGCTCTAGAGCAGGACAGGGATAGGTTGGATTCAGGGGCCGAGGCCAACTGTCAGAGGGTTCTGGGGTCAGTTCTGGGCTCCTCATGAGAGGAAAGACAGGGAGATGCTGGAACGGGTCCAGAGCAGAGCTACCCAGCTCAGGAGGGGTTGAGAGAACCAGTCCTGTAAGGAGAGGCTGAGGGAGCTGGGCAGGGTGAGTTGGGAGAAGAGGAGGCTGAGGGTTCTTGGGGCTATACCTGCACCAGGTGGAGCCTTTTCTGTGAGCCACAGTCATTCCAGGCATGGCACAGACTGAGCCACAGTCACCTTGAGGGGCAGCTTCCCCTGTACAGTTTATCCTTGGGCCATAGACCCCTCAGATCTCTACCTGCTGCAGCTCAGGCTCTGTGGGGTGTCCTACCCCTCCTGTGTGGACTCAGTGAAGTGAACCGGTCCCTTTGCCAGTTCCAGCATGCCCAGTACAGCAGCAGCAGCGATACCCTGGTCTTCTGCCAGCCCAGGCCTGTGGCCATTCTGTTATCAGAACGTTGCCAGGCACAGTGAAGCCCCATAATAAGCAGTGAAAGCAACCAGTAACGAGCACTGGACTGGTTAGTGGATGGAAAGGACAGCATGACAACCCCATGGCAAGGACTGCAGCTGCTGACCCATAGCTGAACAGCAAAACCAGCTCTAAATTCACTCTGGCTCCTTCCCATCGACTCTGTCCTTGTTGTGAACCCTCTGAACACCAGAAACGACAGTTGTGGTTGAACCTCAGCTCCTCCTGGTGTGATGGGGGAGGGAATGGGAAGGGTAGAAGTGAGAACACTCGTGGGTTGAGATGACGAATTAGTGGGTGAAGGAAAAGCCATAGGTGCAAGCAAAGAAAACAGAGGGACTCATTCACCAGTTCCTGTGGCAGGGGCATGGTCAGCATCTCCGGGAGAGGTGAGCTCCATCACAGGCTTCGTGACTTGGGAAGACAAACCCCATCACTTGGAATCATAGAGTCATCAAGGATGGAAAAGACCTCTGAGATCAGGTCCAGCTGCCCTTCCTACAACCCCCAACCTCTACCCCATCTCCTCAAGCATCCTTGCTTGTGGAACCCCTTCAGGGACAGTGCCTCCACCCCTCTCCCTGGGCAGACTGTGCCAAGGCCTCCCCACTCTTCCTGGGAAGCTCAGTCTGACCCTCCCCTGGCACAGTCTGACCCCAGTTCCTCCTGTCCTATCGCCAGTCCCTAGGGAGAAGAGGCCAACCCCAGCCTCACTTCAACCTCCCTTCGGGTAGATGTAGAGTGCGGTGAGGTTTCCCCACAGCCTCCTCTCCTCCCAGCTGAACAGCCCCAGCTTCCTCAGCCTCTCCTCATCAGACCCCTACCCAGCCCAGTTGTTCTTCTCTACCCCCTCTTCTTCCCCCACACTGATGTTCTGGACACAATGTCATGTCCCTTTGGTCGTTGGGGTCAGCTGTCTTGGCTGTGCCCCCTCCCAGCACCTCCATCCTGCTCACTGGTGGGGTGAGGAGCAGGAGCCGTTGCTCTGTAAGCACCGCTGAGCAGTGACTACACCACCCCTGAATGACCAGTGGTTTCCAGCCCACATCCACCACACAGCCCTGGAAGGCTCACTGGGAGGGAGCCGAGCTCTGACACCGCCAAAACCAGCCTGAGGTGGAGCTCGCTTGGCTGCTTCAGACTGGAGGTGTCTGGGAAGATCAACTGAACTGGGGCCATGGCACCCCAGTGCTTCCAGTCTGGGGTGAACTGTGGGAACTTGGAGGAGGCAGCGTGGGTTTGAGATGGGGTTTATTTTCTCCTTTTTATTGCTGTAAATAAAGTCCTGTGAGGATGAGGGAGGGGATGGGAGGACAGTCTGAGATAACTACCTGCTCCACAGTGCTAATTATGGTATCTGTTACCTTCTAATAGGGAGATCTCTGTTGCCACAGGCTGAATCTCCCAGTGGGAGGTACTGGGAAGCTCCTTCAGAAGCAGAGAGCGATGGAGAAGCTTGGCTCTGCTCTTGTGTGTGGTAGCAGGGGAGTGGGGGATTGATGGAGGGCAGCTCTGCCAAACCCTGGAGCATCCACAGGAAAGCTGGAGAGGGGCTATTTCCAAAGCAGTTGTGGTGGTAGGACATTAGGGATGGGCTCACCCTCTCAAGAGGAGAGATTGAGCTGAGATCTGAGCATAAACCCCTCCCTGTGAGGGTGCTGAGGCCCTGGAACAGGTTGCCCAGGGAGGCTGTGGCTGCTCCATCCCTGGCAATGTCCAAGGCCAGGTTGGATGGGCTCTGGGCAACCTGGTTTGGAGAGAGGTATCGCTGTGCATGGCAGGGCAGTGGCAGTGGATGATCGTCAGACCCCATTCCAACCTAAACCAGTCTGTGCTGGTGAAGGAGCTGATGCTGTGGTGGCTCGGAGAGCTTTGAGCTGGGGAATTAGTTCCAGAAGAGCTGCAGAAGTTTCGCAGGCAGTACTGGCCCTGGCACTGCACGGACTGTAGGGATGGGTTTGTACAGGGACGAGAAGCCTCCTAAAAGCCTTTCAGGGAGCATTTATGTAGTGGCAGTGCTTTCCTGCTTATAGCCCCCTCCTCTATCGCATTTACGCAGCGGGGAGCTGGTGGCCTGGGTGTTTATTCCTGAAGGAGGGAAAGCTCGTGCATTTATAAAGAGGAACAAGAAAGAGGGGGAAGGAAAGAAAAAAAGCCTAACTGTGTGGTTGTTATGTTAAATGAATTTTAAAGCTGCTGAGAAGAGGCATTCAGAGATGAGGATGCTTGGGGAGATGGGAGGGAGGGAGGGGGGAATGCAAGCACATTGAAGCTGCTTCCCCTGGAGGGCTGCAGGCAGGATTGAGGCGAAGCGGTGCCTGCTGAAGCCTTGTTTATAGCCTTTCACTTACTGTTAATAAAGCAGGGACGCTCTAAAAGGTTTCCATAATTAAAATGCAGTCCTTGAGTGCTTTTTCCAGAGCGGTCTGAAGCCTCTCAAGCTGCTTAAATCAGGTGTTTTATCAAAACCACCGCAGCGGAGCCAGCGGTTTGGAGTTGTTTTCAATCCCGGTTCCGTTGGAAGTGGGGTTGGGGATGGAGGAGAGGGAAATAGAACTTGGGGGGAAGCTGATAGCCGTACAAATTGACTGGTTAGTGACTAATTACCGGTAGGGAGATGGTTTGTGCCTTCTCTTCTTTCTTCCTCGATTATTTTCTTCTCCTTAATTGCTCGGATATTAATAAACCTGGCAAACAGCAGGGTTTCACGGGGCTGGCAGAACATCATCATTTCAGAGGAAACAACCCCAAAAGGAGATGCTGGTGGTGGTGGTGGTGGTGTGGGGGGGGAAATATTAGCATAATAAATAATCATGGCTCGCAGGGGGTTTTATTGTTGAGATAATACAACGTTAAAAAGCAAAGCACTTGAGTAGAAAGTAATTGGGATGACAAGCACCACGCAGCCAGCATTCCCGATAAGATAAACCTTCCCTCAATGTCAACCTGATTTGCCAGCTGCAGAAAAGCTTCCTCACGGTATGGAAATGCTCTGGTTATTTTTTTTTGGGGGGGGGGTTATTGTGCTCTTTTTCTTTCCTAGCAGCAGCAAAGAATCAAAACTTTCAGCATCTGATTCATCTGCTCTGACGTTTGATTTCAGACTCAGGTTAAAACATGAGGCAGGTGGGGATGGGGTTTGGGGGGGGTTTTTTCCTCCCCTCTCCCCCCTTTCTTTTTTGCCATCTACATGACCACAGGCAAATCTCTCCATTAATGTCAGGATGCATCTGGGTGGCTGAGCCTGTGCCACACGTCAGTCAGGAAGGCACTAATGTGTCTCTGCGTGGATTCCTATTCGAGCAGGTGCCTTATCCAAGGGGGTTTGGGATGTAGGGAGCTGCTGGGCTTTGCTTTCCATCAGCAGCATTCAGCTTGACCCATCCCCATGAGAGACTTGGCTGTGCAGGGGGAGGATGCCAAGTGGTAGTTTGCAGCTTCAGGCCCTGGTCCTGGTTGCCTGGCAGAAGAGCCTGACCCAAACTGACTGCCTTTAGGGGGTTGGAGAGAAGGAGCAGGTCCCCCCAAGTCTCTTCTTCTCCAGGCTGAACCCCCTACTCCCTCAGCCTCTCATCTTAACCTCTCCCTCCAGTCCCTTCCCCAGCCTCGTTGCTCCTCTGCACCTGCTCCAGCCCCTCCATCTCTTTCTTGAAGTGAAGGGCCCCCACACAGCCCCCAGGACTGGAGGGGAG
>VZRI01008103.1:0-18118 GCA_013397515.1 Upupa epops | reverse complement strand
ATGCCCTTATAATTTCCAACTAGCGGTGTACCACTTTTACATCTCTGGTAGGTTTCTCTTTTCCTTCTGAGAACACTCAGGAGCTCCTGGTTAAGTCAAGGGGGTCTCCTGATTCACCTACTTCCTTTGCCTATAGAGGAGATAAATTGTTTTTGTAAGTCTAGGAGAGTGTTCTTGAAAAACTCCCAGCACTCAATAGCTCCTTTACCCTCCACAGACGCTTCCCATGGGATCCTTTCAAGCTGAGCCCTGAGTAAGCTGAAGTTTGCTCTTCTGAAGTCTAAGACCTTTGTTTTTGGAACTAACCTTCAGTGTGTTTAGTATTATCTCAAACTCCATGATATTGTGATCACTGCAGCCAAGGTAGTCATTAGCAGAGATATTACAGAGCATGTTTTCTTGGTTAGTGAGCAGTAAGTCAAGCATTGTCCCATTCGATTAAGTGTTGAGGACTATGTGAAAATCAGCACTTTCTCACTTAATAGGGTCTCTCAAAGTGGGACTTTTCACTCACACCGACAAGACAGATGACACTTGGGACAACATAGTAAAAATAACTAATGGGAAAATAAGGTTTGTGTTTTGCCCTAGACCCATGTAAGCTTATTTAAGGAAGAAAAGGTGTAATTAGTATGAATTCAGACCTTTAGCTTTGCAGTTATTTTTTTGATCTCCCATAATGACAGAAAGCTAGGGGTTGAAATTGACCTCTAGCAACCATCTAGTCCAATCCCTTGCCTAAGCAGGATCCCTTAGATTAGGTCACACAGGACCACATCCAGGCAGGTTTTGAACATCTCCTGATAAGGAGACTTCACAACCTCTCTGGGCACCCTGTTCATTCAGCATCACTCTTTGGGCTTTAAAAAAAGTCAGTGAACACCATATATATTTATATTCATTACATTATATTATTATGTTTAATATTTTATATACATATATACGTATATAATTTATGTGTTATTATTTTACTTTGTATATTATATTTATTTTATATTGTGTTACTATTTATATCATGTTTATATATAATTTACAAAACAGAATGTTAATATGGCCATAGTGAACTAGGTGAAACATAAACACCGATACTTTTATCAGCAAACAAGACAGGAAATCAACAGTGTAAAGTTTTTACCATCCTATCTGACAAAAGAAGAAACAGGTGTCCTAGTGAACTCTTCTGGTAACTTTATAGCACAGAGACTGTTCTCATCAACTGATCAGGTTCAACCACTTAAAGCAGAAGCAGGTTGCAATGGCTTGAATTTTCCCACATGCTCGCCTTGCATTGCTGCTGCCACCTCACTATCTCGATTATGATCTGGAGATATTTATACCGGAGCTGGGATATACCAGTGGTGATCCATTGCAGTGAACATTACATGATCTGTTTGTTTTCTAGTTGCAGAATCACAGAATATCCCAAATTGGAAAAGACCTCTAAGATCACTGAGTCCAATCTTTAGCCTAACAGTGACAAGTCTAGACTAAACCATAACCCTAAGCACTATGTCTATGCAATTCTTAAATACCTCAGGGGATGGGGACACCACCACTTGCCTAATCAAGCCATTTCAAGGCCTGATAAACCTTTCAGTAAAGAAATTTTTCCTAATATCTACTCTAAACTTCCCTTGGTGCAACTTAACTCAATTTTCTCTTGTTCTATCAATAGTGACCTGGGAGAAGACACTGATCTCCCCCACCTCTCTACAACTTCCTCTCTGTTAACTGTAGACGGCNTTTTCTAGTTGCAGAATCACAGAATATCCCAAATTGGAAAAAACCTCTAAGATCACTGAGTCCAATCTTTAGCCTAACAGTGACAAGTCTAGACTAAACCATAACCCTAAGCACTATGTCTATGCAATTCTTAAATACCTCAGGGGATGGGGACACCACCACTTGCCTAATCAAGCCATTTCAAGGCCTGATAAACCTTTCAGTAAAGAAATTTTTCCTAATATCTACTCTAAACTTCCCTTGGTGCAACTTAACTCAATTTTCTCTTGTTCTATCAATAGTGACCTGGGAGAAGACACTGATCTCCCCCACCTCTCTACAACTTCCTCTCTGTTAACTGTAGACGGCAATAAGGTCTCCTCGCAGTCTCCTTTTCTCTAGACTAAATAACTCAAAGTCTCTCAGTCACTCCTTGTAAGACTTTTTCTCAGACCCTTCACCAGCTTTGTTGCCCTTCTTTGGACACTTTTCAGTACATCAATCTCATTCTTGCAGTGAGTGGCCCAAAACTGAACACAATACTCTAGATGCAGCCTCACCAGTGCTGAGTACAGGGGCAGAATTACTTCTCTGGACCCGCTAGTGATACTACTCTTGATACAGGCCAGGATGCCATTGGCACACTGGTGGCTCATGTTCAGACAGCTATCAGTCAATACCCCCCAAACACACTGCTTGAAGGGATGTCTTTGCCACATCCTTCACAATATCTCTTACTGGTGTGGCACAGACGTGAAAACAGCAAAATAAAACAAAACAAAACAAAAATGGCTGTATGAGGAATATTGTGGCATTTCTAGGGGATCTGCAAAGTGACTCCTAGCTAGGTTTTAGCCATCAGAAATTATACCAGGATCAAAAAGCCCTTTCTCTGAACTTAAAGTTCTCAGGAGGGCATGATAGCATCCACTTGAGAACACAGTCAGGCTGTTTGCTCAGAAGCACTGAAACTCCAGCCTCTGGTAATGCATTAGTGGCCTTACAAATGATCTATTGTACCGGTTATAAAAAGAGCCACATTGAACGAGCCAGGTTTAAGCCTGTGTGGAGAAACGGAGCAGTAAATAGTATTGTTGAGACTGCTTTTGGATTTGTGGGAGAAGCTGGATGAAGAGTTGCCAGTTAGAAAACTACTAATGATACTGCAGTTTGGTCACTGTTGGGGCTTTGATTTTGTCACTGAAGACATTCAAGGTCAGTCTTGATGGGGGTCTTTCTCATAGACAGGCAGCACAGCTACTCTGCAAAGCTGGATAAGCTCAAGCGGAGCTCAGCAGTAACACTACTGTAGGCAGCATGGCTGTGGAACACCTCTCCTAGAAAGCCCTGAGGTGTAAGGAACTGCTGAATTCCTTCCTCACCACAGTTTCCTCACATAATGTCGTTTTTGTGCCAAAGGTGTCAGTGCTAACCAAAAACTCCAACTCTATGTTTTTGTAACTTTCTAGGCCTCCCTTGCCACCAAGTTCGTTCAGAGATGACTGTTTAAATCTCTGCTGTCCCCACACTTCTGTGGAGTCCTGTCTTAGTCGTAGTGCCTGTATAGACTGCAAGTCATGATGGAGGTATTTTGAGTCACTGTTTATTTTAGCAGCTATCACAACCTTTTACAGAGCAAGATGGGTTAAATAAATAATGTCATGAATTATTCACAGGTCTTTTCCTCTCCCCCAACCCCCACCTGCAGAACAGTTATCACTGATCCCCACTGCCAAGTCAAGAGGAGAATGGGGTAAAAAAGCCAACAGGAGATGCAAAGTCTAAGAAAAGCAACTCTGAGCTTTAGAAAGGCAATTTTTCAGAAGACTATGATCTCTCATCACAAGTGACAGGACAAGAGGAAATGGCCTCAAGTTGCACCAGGGGAAGTTTAGGTTGGACATCAGGAAAAACTTCCTGGAAGGGATCATTAGGCCTTGGAACAGGCTGCCCAGGGAGGAGGCTAAATTGCCATCCCTGGACGTGTTTCAAAATCATGGAGATCTGAAGATTAAAGAAAGAGTTTAGTGGTGCCTTTGGGAGAGTTGGGTTAATGGCTGAACTCTGA
This sequence comes from Upupa epops, assembly GCA_013397515.1. Lineage (NCBI taxonomy): Eukaryota > Metazoa > Chordata > Aves > Bucerotiformes > Upupidae > Upupa > Upupa epops. The sequence goes on along the minus strand of VZRI01008103.1, from coordinate 14,328 downwards.
TCTTGAAGGTCTTTTCCAGCCTAAACAATTCTGTGACTTCTATGGCTATTGATATTGGTGAGGCAAGAAAACAGATAAATGTTTCTAAGGAATTGAATAAGTATTTTCTAGACAAGTATTACCTTTCCATTAATGCCCCTCTGTGTAGTCCACACCCTCCTTTATTGATCCCACCACCAAAACGAGAGACAGAGTGAGCAAGAGACTTTCCCTTTAATTTGCTTCGTACTCTGATGCTTGAAGACAAGAAAAGAAACAAGAAAAAAAAAAAAGAAAGAAAACCTTTCTGGTTCTTTTGACTGACTGGTCAAAGGTACCTTTGCGGCTCCTTCATAGGGTGAACTAATCTGTGACAAGTGTAGCTAATCTGATAAGGCAGCCCGTATGTGTGTTCATGTGCTACTACGGGGGTCAGCGGATGGGAAAACCCACTGCTTCCTAAATGGACCCTCCTATCCATAGCCCTGCCAACATATGCACATTTTAACACCCATTTGAACAAGGAAACAAAGCAGTGGCCTTTGTGGAACTGCACAGAGGAGCGGTTCTCATGGTGGGAATTTCTGTCTCACAGGCAACATTCTTTTAGATGAGATGCAAAGAGGCTGGTGGCCTGGACATGGGCTGCTTGGCTTGGCAGGCAGTGTACATGTATGGAATGAAAACCCCACCCTTCACTGAGAGGGTGGAAAAACAGGGAAAGAGAGGAGAGAGACAGAAAGGGTGGAATTCGCTTCAGCCTGTTGTACCAGATCTATTCTCTATATGGAGCTTAGGGACATGGTTTAGTGGTGGGCATGGTAGAGTTGGATTAATGATTGGACTCAACAATCATAGAATCACATAGTTATAAAGGAGCTGCAAAGATCACCTAGTCCAACCCTCCTGCAACAAGCAGGGACATCATTGACTAGAAAAGATTGCTCAGAGCCCCATCAAGCCTGACTGTGAATGTCTTTGGGGATGGGGCTTCCATCATCTTTCTAGGCAACCTGTTCCAGGGATCCACCACCCTCAGATTAAAGAACTTTTTCGTAATGTCTACTCTTTTCCAGCCTAAAACCATGACCCCTTGTCCCATTGTTCCCTGCTGCTGTGAACAGTCTTCCCCAGCCTTCTGATAGTCCTGTTTCAGGTATTGGAAAGTATCTGAATAATCTTAAAGGTCTTTTCCAACCTAAATGATTCTATGATTTTAGCTTTGATAAAATCACCTGTGGATCACAGTGCTTTACCAAGTAGAGGTTGACACCAGAGTGTAGTGTTATTATGTGCTTTGCTTTATACATTGTCTGAAGAAGTCTTAAGTGCTCCACTGGATAAACTAAATGACATCATCTTGCCTTTTGATTAGTCTAGGGTGGGCTTGGGATAGTTGGGTTAATGGTTGTACTTGATGACCTTGAAGGTCTTTTCCAACCTAAATGATTCTGTGATATTTCTCAGCTTTCCCAAAGTATTGGTGAGGCAGACCCACTGTTGCAAATGGCTCTAAATAGGTAAATGGAGAACTATTTTTTATTCCTTCCTACATCGCCGCGATACTATTTTCTGTTGGAGTTTTGAAGCCATAACAATTGACCCCTACTGAACAGTGACGCCATTTCCTCTCAGAGGAAGTCCTGAGGGAAGGAAGGTCCCACATAAACAAACTTCCACTCAGCACAATAGAGCAGCCCATAAATGTGACCGTTTTGTCAGGGCATGGGTGAGGCTGACACTCTTTTCCTGCTCCTGCAGTCCACCGCTTATCGCAGACCTGTTTCCCTGTAATTTAAATGTTTGCTTAGCTTCTAGTCCAGTTGTGTTTTATACTTTTTCCCCCCCCACACAGTACAGATGGATCCCATTTTCCTGTTGCTGTGGAACACAGCCACAGTTTCCAGCAGTGTTACATAAATGACCATCTGTGGCCAAAAAAAAACCAAAAAAAAAAATGCTGATGCACGAGATTGCAGTGTGAGAATTTTCACTAGCTAGCAGAATCTAGGCTATTAATATACTTCTGACACTTCCTGACGATAAAGGTGAAATGCGGGGTTCCCTCTCTACAGCAGGCAGGGACTGGGAGGATCGCCAGGGAACAGTTAAATAAGAGTTAAATAAAAGTCTGTTTTCCTAGGCTTAGCATTTCAGGCTGGTAAAGGCAGACTCGTGAGAAGTTACTATATACTTATATATATATAGTGTGCTTATAGTTGTAAGTATATAAATGTCATTTTTTATATATATACTTCTATGTGAAAGATTGTGGTGTCTAATTGTGTGGTGATGAAGAATATTAAGATTTCATCAGCATATTCTTTTGGCATCTTTGCATATGCAGACTCCCAGCATTAGCAGTGCAGTGCTGGAAACATGGTAATCCATCACACGGGACTCACTGGCACAATACTTGTTGATGAATGGTGGCAAAAGTGAACTGCTAGTGCTCGTGTGGATGGGGATAAAGGGAAATAAAGGACTTCAGTGACTTTTGTAGACAGTTGGTGCAGTTCCAAGTGCTAGAAGGGCACGAAGGTTGGTGGGGTTTTTCTTTCTGATCATCACAAGACTGACACTTGCTGCCTCGTCCTCTTTAAACGTCTGCTGCAATCTCTTCCCTGCTTTGCCTGCTCAGCTTGGGCTCAGCCATGTCTCACAGTGAGCCTCACTTTTCTTTCTTACTCCAGACAGCCCTGGCTACCTGCTGGTTCCAGAACAGTTTTCACTTTCCCCCACCTTCCTAATTTCAAGTTCTCCGTGTTCACTTTAAAGCTCCCCAATCCACTTTGTTATTCCCATACCTGTGACACAAACAAAAGATTTCCAGGATATCTGATTAAGAGCAAAATATATTTCCTTAGCATGATTTCCTCCCCCCTTTTTTATTTTGCAAATGTTCAACTATTTCATTTGAAACTTGCAGGAGAAAAAACCTTCAGGCAGACCAACATTGTGTACAATTCAGTTTGTGCAGCCTGTACAGCAGGATCAGAGGGGTTTGGGCAACTTAAGAGACACAGAGTTTTCTGATAACCCTGCCAGAGGGCACCCCAAAAAGACCTGAGTATTTGTGTTCAAAGAAGAACTCTGCACAGGGCGTGTATGTACACGTAATGCCCTGTTGGAAACCCTTCAAAATATACTTTTCTGCTCTTACAAAATGCTCTGTGTTCATTCATAAGTAACTCTGGAGTCCTTGAAGCCTGAAGACTGACGAAACAGTTTTCAACCCTCTGATTGATAGAAAATGATTCTATTGTTATTTACTATATATGATTTCTATGAACTGCAGGAAGTGCTTCTGTTCATTCATGAGTAGCAGCAATGAGTAGGCATGTCCTTTAACAGAGTATTACTAGTAGGTAATGTTTATATTATAGACCTATAGATAAAACAATAGATGTTACTTATTGATAATAACAGTGAAAGGAGGAGAGCAATTTGTTCTAGAGGAAATCAGTAAAAAGAACAAGGCTTTCTTTGCTGAAATTCAGATTTTGTTTGAGCTGAATTTCTTTCTCTTTTTCTCTTTAATTTCTTTTCCTGTAGGCAAGAAACTTCTGGTTTGTGGTCCAAGGAAAGGAATGTGAATGAAAAGTAAGTAATTCACATTAACAAACATGCTGACACACGGAAGACGAGTAGTGGTGTGAGTTTCTCAAAACTTTAGGCACATCTCTTCAAAAAGTTAGGCCAGTTTTCCTTTCCAGTTTTACAAAGGGGGTTATGCAAGTTTCTCCAGTTTTCTCAGTAGCCACCAGGAACTGCTTGTCATAACCTTAAGAGACCCTGAGAAATTGAAGCACCTACTCAAACCTCTGCTGTGAGATTATTTTGAGTCAAATCAAACACCCTCAGTATGCGGTTCTGGAAAAACAATGAATACAAATGTCACATTCAGCCGTTCGCTTTTAGTTCAGAAGACATGGGCCTCTGCCAAAGGCCTCGCTGTGGTATATAATCCTCAGCTCCTTCAGGATTTTAATCAGCCATGAAGCATATGGTAAAAAGGTAAGTGTTGTGTGGAATCATTAACTTGCCTAAAGCAATGTGGATGTTCTTTATTTCTTTTCTTGAAAGACAAAGAGCATCTGAAAGTAGTTAACAGTCCAAACCCTGTAGTTTGCTGAGGCAGCAAAAAATGAACCTGGAAATGTCCCTGCAGGGCTAAGCTTTATGATAATTAACCAATTCCCAGGGCAGTGCTTGTATTGACAAGGGTATGTGCTTCTTCTGTTTCCTCAGTTAGTAGCAAGAATGTAAGAGCACAACATATAAATGCATTTATTTAATTTATTTTATTTGAAAGAATTACGGGGAGGTAGTGTGGAAGGGAGGATTTTGTTGTATCAAAGCTACAGCAGGCAGAAAAATTGCAGAAAGCCAAATTCTGATCTCACTCCAGCGAGAGAACAGACTTATCCTTTTAATGCAATGCCACTCATTGTAGAAGGGAGGCCTTTCAGGCTGTCAAAAGCCTTGGGTCCAGCAATACCTTGCAAAAAAAGCCCATTCAGCAGCATTCATAAAGAATTTTAGAACTACCGGACTCAACCAGCTCCTGGTGCTGAGGAAAGGCAAAACAAAATCACCAGAAATTAGTACAGTAGAAAGAATCAAAAGAAGCATGGCAAGCACATCAAGAGAGGTGATTCTGCTTCTCTGCTCTGCCTGGTGAGACCTCACATGGAGTCCTGCAGTCAGTTCTAGAGCTCCCAGCACAAGAAGGATAAAGGACCTGTTGGAGTATGTCCAGAGGAGGCCACAGAAATGACTAGAAGGATGGAACACTTCTGATATGGGGACAGGCTAAGAGAGTTGAGGCTCAAAGAGGAGAAGGCTTTGGGGGAACTTGGTAGCAACCTTCCAACCCCTGAAAGGGGCTCACCAAAAGGATGAAGGAGACTGCTCAGAAGGGCAGGGAATGATAAGATTATGATTTGAAGCTGGAAAAGGGTAGATCGCCTAGAGAGCTGATGCAGGCCCTATCTCTGGAGACATTCAAGGTCAGGCTTGATGGGGCTCTTGGCAATCTGGTCTAGTTAGAAGTGTCCCTGCTTGTTGCAGGCAGGTTGAACTAGGTGACTTTTGGAGTTCCCTTCCAATTCTATGATTTGGGGGTTTTTTTTAGGTAGCTGTAGGATGCAAAGTGACATTCGACCAAGGACAGCCAGACTTTGGAAAAGCAAATGCTGGGTGTGGTACCAACTCCTTTACTTTTCTTTATCCAGGCTCAGTGCATCTGATTTCTGTCAGCATATTTGTGTGTGGGTTTCATACACACAGTAGAGGACCTGCAGAAGGCACAGGAGCTCCTTAGGATGGTGTCCATTGCAGCTTCATTTAGATCTCTCCATCCCCACCTCTCTGCTGTGGTCAGCTCATGCAGAAGGAGGAAATGACAGCAGGAATGAGAAACTACAAAAACTGCTCAGGAGTAAACCCAGCTGAAAGCAGAGTTGCTTCACTGGGAAAAAAAAAAGGGATTTGGAGATGAGTTGACAGAGGTCTTTCTTCTGTTAAATCTTTGACCTGTTCAAGTCTTCAGAACCATCCTCCAGCTCTGAGGATGCATGGCATCAGCATGGTCTGCACCCATGAAATGAGCCCTTCTCTTGGTACCTAAATCCAGTTGCCACATCTCTTGGGAAGAGCTTTAGGTCTGCAACACCTATCCAAATGACATTTGATCATTAACTGGAAGAACTGGCCAGCTCAGGCCAAAACTGGGCCAAACAAAATGCAAGGAAGGAACTTGACTGTATGACAATGCTCAGACCTTTCACTTTGCCATAATAAATAGAGTATTGGAGCAGCAAAATGAGCCCATTCTGTGTGTTATGTCCAGGAATCATTCCAGAAAGAGCCTGATTCAAAGAACAGCAAAATTATTTGCAGTTTTCCCAGCAGTTTCAATGAGCTTTGTGACCTAGTCTTCAACATTTGTCAATATTCAGAGTTTTCCCTAGAACACGCCACTTAAATGTACAGAAATCTACATTTTTTTAAGAAGTGTTCTTTTAATTTTTGAAATCCTCCTCTGGATTTGTTTCTGATTTAAGAGGAAAAAAAATTCAGATTAATTCTTGTTATGCTCAAATAAGCACATACAACTGTTTTAAATAATAAAAAGTGGGGGGGAGGAGAAGATTTTAGGTGATATTTCCAGTGATGAGGGGCAAATTTTCTTAGGGATGGGGAGGAACATGAAGAAATGGAGTGGAGTGGAATTTTTTTAAGTTCAAATGACAGTTTATCTTGTTTGAATGTTAATTGTGCTGATGGTTTCTCAGTCTGACACTCCCCAATGAATGCAGTTTTAGCTTGGGTGCACCGTTTAAAGGTTTTGTTATAAAACTTTTTTTATGTGGAGCTTAGGGCAGAGTGCAAAACCCAGCTGTGTACCCCAACTTGTTCCTATTTCTTTTTCTTATGCTAAACAATCAGAAGCCACTTTCCATAGAAACATGCTGTACAATATTTCTGTCATCCTAACATAATTTTCTTCCCACTGCAGACTTTGTGTACCATTCTGCTTTTCTGGGATAAAATTTTTCAGTGGAACAAAAAAAATCCCTCCCAAAAAAAAAAAAAGTTATTAATCATCTGGTTCTGGTTACACAAATGGCCCGATTCTGTGACCTTCAAACCTCCCTCCCCCTCAAAGAAAGCAGTAAGAATGTAAAGCGCCACAAGAAAGACTGTTCAAGGTATTGAGGCTCTGACTCCCGCTGGCTGTTAAAACAATCTCATCCTCAACACTTCACAGAGTACATGCTCTGCCACACAGCGATGGGCCCTTTGTTCCATCCTGCATTTTGATTGCCTCTTACTGATAGATGCAAGTCCTTCATTTTACTTTCACATTCTTTACTCATAATTCAATCAAACTTTCAAAGGTAATTTGAAAATTCCGAATTCTTCATATTACTTTTATATTCTTTATTCTCAGTTCAATCAAACTTCCACATTTATTTCAAAAATTCGCAATTATCAGACTAGAATTTGCAAATGACTGTTTGCCACGGATGTTTTGAGAGCTGCACGTGTTGCTTGTGAGCATGAATTCATCAGCAGTGTATTACATGCACTACACGATGCTTTGTTCATAACAGATTTTCTGTGAAATGACCCACAGCAAAGCAGGAAGGAGAGGAGGACAAGTTCTGGCAGTGATTTACTCACCACTGATGACAACAGTCCTATCAGGCCCATATTTGGTCCCTGCAAAGTGAAGCTTTTACTTCAAGGAGGATTCAGGCACTCTGAATCCATAGTCTTGGCATAGGAACCAGGCTGAACAACTGGTGAGACAAATTGCTTGTTTTCCAGGAGAGGTAATAGGAAAACTTTGCTTATTCTTCTCCAAGAGAGGAAGAAAAAAGATCTATTTCTTTCCCCCACAAAAAAAAAAAAAACAAACTGCTAGCATCCAAACACAAAGCATTTTGGATGAGTTTTTTGGGTACTCTGGTTCCAGACAGCCCCCAAGAGGAGCTACTGAAGGACTCAATTCTAACACCTTCTCCAAGAATGTCAAGATTTAGTGAATTTGTGTTTTCTACTAGGAGAACAAGGGATGGCCATCAGCACAGAGCTACACTGAAAAGTGCAGGGGTGTAATTATTTCTGTTGGAATTAGACTCCAGAGTATTGGTGGAAACAAATTAGTTGATATCCCTGTTTGCAAATCACTTTTAAGAAACCAGTTTGTATTACTTCCCATCACTGTCAAGGTCTCAGCCAATTAACAGTTCTTGACCAAAGAAGTTTTAAAAGACTATTTTCACACCAGAAGACCAATCTGAACTTCTTAGAGTACTCTAAACTAGACTCCAATAATTTCTGCTCACCATTTTCTCATCAGGGAATTCAAATACAGGTAGTGTAAGTGACTTACTCATGGATCATAAGGGAATTAGCCAACAGGAGCAAGAGTTTAACTTAGATCTCCTGTGACTCAAATTAGTCCCTTAGCTACAAGCCTGTGCTTCAAATTCCAGCCAAGTGCTATGAACTAAATGATCTTTCAGAGCAGTTCAACATAACCTCTTGGTAACTGTTCAATCTGGTTTTAAATATTCATTCATGGTTATGGTACAAGGCAGTGCCCTTAAATCCCAGTACCATTACACAAACTGTATACTGATCTCATGTGTGTTAGAGCTCGAACCAAAGAGTTCTGTGCACGAGAGACACAAAAGCAGGATGAGAGCCATAGCTTTTAACTGTGTTGTGTAACACATTCCCTTTCCTCCTCTTGGGTTTTTTTCCCCTTAGATATTCCCTGAGTGAATCCATGCAGAGCTCAATTACCCCTTTGGGAAAGCCTATTAAAAGAACCAATCTCTTGAAGTGTAGCATGCATCTTCTCTCCAGATGTCCACATCATCCTCCAGCCCGCCCAGAGATGACTCCTTGGCAGCGCCAGGCCTATGCTTTCTCAGATGTTGTAATGTGCCTGAGTGTTGGTGTCTGCCTTGTTTGTATGATTAGTCACTCTTGGGCTATTTTAAGGAGGTGATGTATAATTTTTTGGTAAATTTCAGATAAACTTTATTTATTTTCTGATGATTGATGCTGACCAGTTATCCGGCTAATTGCATTTTCTAGTGCATTTGCTCCAGAATTTGAAAAGCATTCTGAATGAATAAAAGCTTTTCGTCCTTGCTCCCTTGCTTTCTCCTTCTTTATTTTATTTTTTCCCCTCCCAAGGAGGAGGAGGAGGGGAAGCTGTTGTAATAAAGCTAACAAAACTTGAGCTGAACTACAGCTTCATAATAAAGCTCGTGACAAGTTCTGGGATCTCAGCCAAAGTCAAAACCAAATGTACAGTTTATGAGGGTGAAAGGTTTTACTGGCCAGTCTGGTTCTCTTCCAAAATGCCTTCGTTTCACATGTAAACGCTAATAGAAACAAACACTGGTAGGACCATTAACTTCTATTTTTTTTGCTTTGCCACCTCCGTGCCATGCAATGAGCCCAAGGAAGAAAGCACAAGTAGAAAAATCAGGGGAGGGGGAGAAAGCAGGAAAAGAAGAATGAAATGAAACACCAAATTCCATCTGGCCCACTGAGACTTCCTTGGAATTATTGGTGTAGTGAGTTATTGTTTTGGGAGGAGAAGTAGAAGGTAAAGGAAGAAAAGGGGAGAGCTCAGGCTAGCTCAGAAAGTTCTGTAATTATATAGAAAGAGCTTTATGTTTCTCCTGTGCTTTGCTTTTCTTTGCCACACTGTGACAGCATAGTGGGACACACATTGCTTCATGAGACCCAGTTTCCCATCCTTGGTTCTGTTTAAGACAAAACCCTTCCTGAGGTCTGGGGGAGCTGGGCTTAAATAAGGCACAAAATAAAGCAGGAGACTTCCGGGAACCCCTTGATACAACACAACATGGTTATGAAAAAGACTGCTTGTGCTGTTCTCCCTACATACTCTTCTGGTTCAGCTCTTACCAACCAGTTTGTTTCCTTCTCTGATGGCATCTCACAATAAAGCCAGGACTGGTAGATCCTTAAGACAGCAGCTTCCCATTTCATTTAATGTTCCGCCAAAGAGTATCCTCAAGCCATGGTTACATATCAGTGCCTGAGTGCGACATGCTTTCAATTTCTGATCTCAGATCTATAGTAATTGTAACTAATCACACGATTATTGGCAATTAGATTTTCTCTGCATTTAAACTGCTTAGATTCCCAGCTGACTTCTCTGTGCAAAGCTGGTGCTGAGCTCACTCCTTGGACTCTTCCAACACTGTTTGCTCACAACAAGTGCTTTTCTTCTTGGAGCAGTTAAGTTGGAGAATTGTACATTTGCTCCTCTGGTGGAACCATGGTCAAAACATTCATTAGTTCTGCACATCATCAAGACAGGGATATTTCTATTTGTCCCTGTGTTGGAATTGCAGAGTATAGGAGCTCTTGAATTAGCATTTGCTTTATTTTGTCCCAAATAAATGGATGCAGCTCATCTATGCTAGTCTTTTCCTAGAAACAGAGGCAAATTTGAGAAAATTATGCTTTCAGCAAAGTATCAGAACAGACTTTGTGACAGGAATCTATTTTAAATTAAAACAAGATGCAGGATCTCTACTGACATGCCCTCATCTTGCCTTCCTTAGTGTTAAACTAATAAGTATGTGGTGCTTTGTTTGCAGAATGGTTATGTCATTCTAAAAAAAAACCTTATTAAATCATTCATCAGCCTGTTAGAGAGCGCAACATAAGCTGTAAAAATATAGGTGGGGGCTTCTTGTTGATGAAACACTTCACAACACGTCTCTAGGCACAGACATGCATTAAGGCATGATTACACTTACTCTTCTGATGTGCATACTGATCTGAACCCTTGTGTAGTTTCACAACACGTTAGAGATGCCTCACAACTGACTCACGCTGTGTCCACACTGTAATCAGGATGTGCAATTCATGAAGATATTTCTGTGGACACTTTAACAGACACAGTGCAAGTAGTTACCAAACAGGTCTGGTCTGAAACTGGGGGTATTTCTTTCAGAGGAGCTTACACTCCTGACATTTAGGACTATTGTAACTACAGAAGAGACCTCTGCTTCTCCTGTATATGGACTTACAGGATCTAGTTAAAAACTCTGAAGAAGAGTAGATTTAGATTAGATTTAAGAGGAAGTTCACCACTATCAGTGTGGTGAGATACTGGGACAGGTTGCCCAGAGAAGTTGTGACTGCTCTGTCCACAGAAGTGTTCAAGGCCAGGACAGAAGGGGCTCTGGGAAACCTGGTCTGCTGAGAGTGTCTCTGCCCATGGCAGGGGATGAGCCAGATGGTCCCTTCCAACTCAAACCATTCTGTGATCCAAGTGTGTAGGATATGACGTGTTTAAGGGACAGAATAAGAAAGGGCAAATGGGAAGCATGGGACTTCCTAAAATCAGTGTTTCATTCAAGATTTCTTCTTGTATTATTTTCAGAAGTTATCCTCTAAGGAACAATACTTTTAAAATCAGAAACTCATGACAGGCTTTGTGGAATGTGTTTGCTTCAGATGGACTCTACATAAACCAACTTCACCTAATTTAATCCCTTAATTTAATGACCTGTACCTGATGCAGATGTATTCACTTTCCTTATAGCTCACAGACAATGTGATCAGCATGTATTTCATTTTCTCTATGTCCTCTGGCAAAATTATGACACCAGAAGCTCCCATCTTTGCTGCCAGTCTCATATGCCACTAAAGAGGATGAAGTAAATAACCATAAATGGCCCAAGGCATGGTGAAAGCTAAGCTTGGAAAATATTTTTTTAAAAAATTTCATCAAGGAGAAGCTGAAATTCACTTGATAGACAACACTGGGACTGCACAGAAGCAACCTGGAAAGGAATGCGGTAGTGAAACCATAGAGCTCAGTGCCGAAATGAAGAGAAAGCGTACACGTTGCTGTAAAAGTTGTTTCTTAATAAATGTGCAATTAGATTTTCATGTCAGCCCCCAATTAAACAGCAGCAAGACAACAAGAGTTTAAGTTTATGGAGATTTGATTTGGGTTTGTTTGGTATTGGGTTTTTTTTTTTTTTGCACTTCATTATTTAGTCATTATTTGAAATTGGCCAAGAAACTAAGATAATTTTGAATCTGGAGAGGGCAAATGGGTAAAGCTAGGCTTAAGTCTACTGACTTGTAAAAAGTGCAGCTTCACATAACCATTTACACCCAGCATGCCTGTAAAAGTAAAACAGGACTAGCCATAATGCATCAGACCCTAAAACTACCGAATTCAGCACTAGATTTCTGAGGGCTATCAACACCAGATCACCCATGGTGGTTTAAGAGCTCAGGAGTAGGCAAAGGGGGACTAACTCTTTTCTAGCCCAGCACAGCACTGATTTCAGCTCGGACCTTGAGATTAAATTAATGCTGCATTATCGTTACTGGAGCTAGTTCAACTGACAGCACATTGACACGTTGTTTGGTGTAATGGTGGTTTCCAACAACATTGTAGACTCCCTCCTTAACAACTGTGGAGTGGTTCAAACCCCAAAACCTTTAATCTCGCCAATAATATTGTAATTGGGGATGTGCTCACTACTGATTTAAATCACTATTCAGGCTCCTGGCTCTGAAGGCAAGCAATATCATTTTGAACTTTTAATCTGGGCCAGTGTATCTAGAAAGAAGAGAGATGGTAACAGATTGCTGCACAACAGCTTCAGTGAGGAAGACCTGAATTTCTGGATTCATGATTAGCAAAGTGGCAGGTTTTCAGAAGCAGCCCCCCCTTCTCTGTATCTTCTGGCTGACTAACATCCACAAGAGCCTCTTACCAAGTGAAGCCACTCTTTACCAAATAGTGCTCATAAGTATTCTGTTCTGGTGGGTAAATATGAAGCTGTGAGCCAAATGCCTAAAGTCCTTAATGGATAGGACCCAAAAGCTCTTGCCTGCCAGCTCAGAAGGGATCTAACTTGCTTTAATTAAAAAATATGTCTTCATTAGCTCTCCTGGGACCTGCCCATGGTTACTAAACTTGTCTCTCTGTATAGACCTATATATAACTTTAATGCTCATTATAAGGGATATGATGATGTCTTGGTTTTAAGAAAGAGCAGTTCAGTGTTACAGTGGTAAGAGGATGCTATTTAAGCATTTTTTGCTTAGAAGACATTTCAGGTCCTACTCTTAAAGGGGATGAAAATTCATAGTTCCGCTTGAACACAGTGGGATTTATAGAGAATTGGATGAGTGTTCTAGCTTTGTAAAACACCAAAAAAATGAAGATATGGGTAACTTGACAAGATATCAATGTATATCAGTGTCCTTTTTGTTCAGTTTATTCTTATTACCTTTTCATCTTGGATGGTTCGAATCTTCCAGCCTACTACAATGTTTTAACAATAGTGCTTGGACAGCAAGACCTCATCAAGGAATCTGGATAGTAAGGATATTAACTTCAAACTGATGATAGAACCCAATTATTTATTAGGAACAGGAAGAAGGTAAACCAGAAAAGGTTGAGAAGAGCTAGAGAAGGTAATAGGAATTGAAAGTACAAGTTTCATGAATACGGAAAATTTTATAGTGAGGTTTTGTTTCAAAAAAAACCCCAACAACCTGAGAAATAAACATCTTCAGTGAGGAGGGAGTGGAAATCCTGTTTATCAACATTCATCTTTCTTCTATCTCAAGGAGACACTCTTCTTCTCCCCAGAGCATCAGTCCAACTGGCTGGTTCTCTCAGTTGTGTGAACGTTCTGCTGATAGATATAATGCTGCTTTCCATGCCAGATACTTCAGTTAATTAGCCTGTGGGTTGCTAGTGTCAAACTTGTTTAGTGCGGGGAAAAATAGCTGACAACAAATCATCACTGTATGAGATCTTGATTATTGTTTGGATGCAAACAGAAACGTGCTGGCACCGCCTTGCAAGTGTTTTCAATTACGGAAGGATGTTCTAATGTTAACACAATGCTGGTGGCTTTTTTTAGGAGAAAGGGGTTGGGTCATTGATGGCTCCCAGTCTAGCACACTTACTTGCTATTTATTCAAACTTCATTGAGGTAATTTTGTCTTCTGTGTGGTCACAGGGTTGAGGGCCCAGATCCTCAGTTTTGAATAGAGTCTCTAATAATTGCCAGAAGGCAGAGATGCCATGAGCATACTAGGCATACTATAGCTCACAAAAATGTCTCATACATGTTTCATTGCTCAGGAACATTAATTGGAACAGAGTGAACAAATACAAGAGATCTCTTCCTTTTAATGTGCACCTCCAACCTATTACCTCTTACTGCCTATCAGAAGGATGGAAAAGACTGGTCACAAGTATAAGGAAAAGTAGCATGTGGGGTCCTGGTTTTAAGATGGAAAAGGGTAGATTTAGGGTGGACATCAAGAAAGGTGGATCACTGGAACAGGTTATCTAGAGAGGTGGTGGAGGCCAGATCTCTGGAGACATTCAGGGTCAGGCTTGAGGTGGCTCTGGGCCATCTGGTCAAGTGAGAGATGCCTTTGCTTGTTGTAGGGGGGTTAGACTAGACGACCTCACGCAGCAGCAAATGAGCCAAGCCCCGGACGCTGTTTTATCGAGATTTCTGGGTGATCTGGCCGTTTTCCTGAACGGGAGAGCTCGGGGAATTCGGTGGCTGAGGTTCGGTCCCCAGCAGTCTCATCCACACCATCACTGCAGCGGATGCAGCACCGGCCCTCTTTAAAGGAGAAGAAACCAGAAGTCGCACTCAGCCCTCCAGCGGCAACAAGCAAGCAGAGCCCTGGGCACTGAGGGCCTGCGGGGAAAAAACACCCAAAAGACCCCAAAAGCCCACCAAACAACAAAACCCATGATAAAACGCGGCAGCAGAGGAAGAC
>VZRI01008102.1:15074-25211 GCA_013397515.1 Upupa epops | reverse complement strand
ACATACATATATATATACACACAGCCCCCCTGAGATCTGCCCCTTCACATTCTCCTATTAGAGTTTCTAATTCCACTCCTAGTTCCTTAGTCAGAACACAAAAAGATAAACTCCCAAATCCCTAATGTTTGAGTTGGATCAGAAATTGGGTTGGATATTTCAGTTTTTTGCTAGAAAGCAGAATAATAATGATACCAATATTGTCCTAGTTTAGGAAGCTGGACACAAACTTAATTTGATGAACAATCTAAGCACCCAGACAATGACCTCAACAAGTATGCACGTAGTCAGTAGGTTCTGAAATATCTACAGTGTCAACACAGAAACAACATTTCATCAATCATTTTACAGCCAACTTTAAATCTTCTTGTGTAGGAACTTTTATTTAATCTACCTTTGCTTTTATCTAATTGGTATTCTGAGGTCTTGAAGACAATAACAGCACTGGTGCACAGCCAGGACCACTCTACATGTCATAAGAAGCAGTAATTACAGCATCAGAGGAGAATAAATGTACCCTGAAGATAAGCACTGCTATTCAGAAAGACAAGTAAGTTCTTCAAGGAGAAGCATTACTGATCATTGATTCATCCTGGGAGACTTAGCTGAACAAACAGAACAAACCCAGAGAAACACTGGTTCCCTAAGTCCCAGCTGTCCAATGCAACACTGGCTTATTTTACCTTTTTTGAAGGTACTGATTGCTTCATCAGTTAGCCAAGGTTTCCAGAAATCTGCCACCATATTGTAAACTTCACTGGTAGTTGCAGGAAGTTGATCCTTGGAAAAGGGCAGAACTTGCTCAAATCACAGCATTCAGACACAGAGACAACACCCCCTCCCCCCGCCATTATCCCACCAGGCGCCTCTCACATAACACAGGGTTACCCAATACCAGGATATAAGTCTATCCAGCACCAGGATATAAGTCTGCTCAGAACCAGGAGGTACTCAAGAAAGGAAAAACACTTCTGGACATTTAATAATTCTAAATTCATTGTTCCTGATCAGCAGTAACTGCATGGCCTTGCTAATCAACTGCTAAACCACTGCCAGAAGTATTTTAAGCCTCAGAAGCACAGCAGTGTGGAAAATCACACAGTCTGCAAAGTTAATATATTTATAAATTGAAGTTTCAAGGTCTAAAAATAAAGGCTCTTACAGCAGGTGAGTTTGTCAAGCAACTCAGGGTTCACAGCAGCTCCCCCAAGCTCTGCTATGGCCCTCAGAAATAGTCTGGTGAAATTGCAAACATTTCCATTACAACCTGCAGTTCTAGTCAAGGTAACAATACATCAGCTAACAGATACCCCAGAGCTTGATTAACCTGAGTCGCATTTTTAATAGGCTCTGCAAGAGAAGTCCTCCAGGATCACTGAGGTGCTAAGAGAGGCAGGTCAGTTCTTCAGTGCGTGAGGAGCGCAGAGCTTCCATACTGCTCTGGAACACTGGGACTTGCTTCACAGCACTTCCATGCATGTCCAGATGAGAAGCAATTATCATCAGCAGCAAAAATAAATCCAAAAAGTGATCCCACAACCTGAGAGGAGCGCGGAACTTCTGATCGCACGGTCTTTATCAAACAGTACCATGTGTCAGTTTTGCGCAGAGGGGTACCTGCCACTCCAGAGAGCCACAAAAACAGTCCTGAGCAGCTCAGTGCAGAGTTACAGCAGTTTCTCCTATCTGTCCCTCCTGACCATTTTTTTTTACTCTAGATTTAACTTTACAAATAAAACTCCTATCGTTTGGAAAAGTCACCTTGCTGTCTACAAGGTTACTGTTTACAGGTTTTTTTCTTCTATGTGAGATTGCTAAGACATTCTCTGTTAAAGCTTTTTAAAAACAATACAAAACAAAAACAAAGCACCAAATGAGACTCGAGTTAAGGTCTTAAATCAAAGAACCATAGATAATCTGAAGCTCTACAACCAGACTTTAAGTCACAGCTTGTTTGTACACTCACATTTCCAAGATGTGTTTAGTTCTTACTTGGTGTCTCACATCTCACTTTACCACCTATGCATCTCCATTACCCTGACCAGTGACTTGCTAACTGCAGCAACGACACAGGCAGTGCAGTACAGCACCAGGAGTCCACAGAGTCACATCCTGGCCTAGTGAGTAACCCATTCATCTGGAACCAATGTCTCTCTGTGAGTGAGGGGCTGCTGCTGAATCCCCATCAGGTTTCAAGAAAAATATTTTAACTGTCCTGCTCCACATCTCTTCCAATCCCTCAGATTCAGTAACAGAATCTACTTGTCAGGTCTGTGTGCTGCCAGTTCAACCCACAATGTGCTTCCAAGGACACACAAAGCAATTGTTTGCTTCTGAGCTGTGCCAAGAGCAACATTCACTAACCATGGACAATAAAGCAGCACTGTCCTTGGCTGCAATGGCTCACACGTCCACTATATCACCATACTATACAATGTCAGGGGTTGGAAAGGACCTCTAGGTATCAAGTTCAACCCCCCTACCAGAGCACAATCCTCTAGGACAGGTCATACAGAGCTGCATCCAGGCAGGGTGTGAACACCTCCAGAGCAGAAAACTCCTCAACCTCTCTGGTCAGTCTGTGCTGGGGCTCTGTCACCCTCACAGGAAATAAGTTTGTCCTCATGTTGGGACTCACACTGCAAAGAGGTTTGTCATTCTTTCTAAATTAAACTTCTTGTGTTCCAGCTTGTGCCCAGTGCTCCTTGCACTATCCCTCAGCACAAATGGAAACAGCCTGGCACCATCCTCTCAACAGTCACCCTGCAGATAGCTGTAAGTGTGGATCAGGGCTCCTCTAAGTCTTCTCTTCTCCAGACTAAACAGTCCTAGCTCTCTCACCCTTTCCTCATAAGACAGATGCTCCAGGCCCCAAAACCCTCCGCTAGACTCTCTCCACTAGGTCCCCCTTGTCTCTCTTGAACTGGGGAGCCCAGAACTGGACACAGCACCGCAGATGTGGCCTCATCAGGGCAGAGTAGATGGGGAGAAAGACCTCTCTAGACCTACTGGACACATTCTTCTTACTGTACCCCAAAATCCCACTGGCCTTCTTGGCAAAAAGGGCACAGTGTGGGCTCATGGACATGAGGAATGACTGGCTGCAGAACCTTGGGCAATGGACAGATTTTACCTGGCATCAACATTTGCTTCAGTAACTTAACACAGAGAGAGGGAGATACTTCCTGTTCTTGATTTGAACTATTCAATACTCACTCTTACATGCTAAACTGGAGAATGGAAGAACGCTGTTTCCCGAACAACTGTTCCACAAATTTAACTCTTACTCCTCACATCTATGTTCTGGTTAGGAAAGGTGAGGAACACATCTGGTGTGACTTGTAAACAAATTTCTAACTTGCTTTACCTGTGGCCAGTAGTCATGATTGCCCAAGGCTGGGAAAACCTGAAGATCTGGAAAGAAATCACGGATTGTTGAACTCAAATTGCCAATGATGCTAATGACCATTTTTGTGGATAGTTCTTCTACAGGAACATGAGGAGGGCTATCTCTGGAAAAGGAAAGGCTTTATTAACGAAGGTTTATTAGCAACATAATGAAAGGCAAAAAATTCTGCAGGCACAGCTGCACAAAATGAATGTTACTACAGACTACAGGTAGAGCTGCATTTTTATGGTTGCAAAGAAAAAAACCAAGAACATGCTAATTATGATGGGAAAGTCTCTATGCAAAGGCATTTTAAAAACCCTAACAAGTAAACTGATATTTATCCTAGGATTCACACGTAGTATAACTAAGGTTCTTAGAAATCAAAGTAATTTAATCCCATAATTTTAAACTACTGTGCACTTTGGGTTATATGATCCTTTCCCAGCAAAACAATGCAACATGATATAAATAACTCTTCCAGTGAACACCTTGTCACTTATGGAATCATAGAATCATCAAGGTTGGAAAAGACCTACAAGATCACCAAGTCCAACTGTCAACCCAACCCTTCCCTGCCCACAAACCCTGTTTCCAAGTGCCAGACCTACTAGTTTTTTAAACCCCTACAGGGATGGTGACTCCCCTACCTCTCTGGGCAGCCTGTTCCAACCCCTGACCACTCTGTCAAGGAAGACATTTTCCTGATGTACAATCTAAACCTCCCCAGACACAACTAGAGGCCATTTGCCCTTGCCCTATTGCTGGTGACTTGGGAGAAGAGACCAACACCCGCCTCTCTACAGCCTCTTTCCAGGCACTTCCCCAGCCTTGCTGTCGTTCTCTGGACCCGCTCCAGTCCCTTAATGTCCTTCTTGCACTGAGGTCCCTAGAACTGAACAAACCCACTCAAACACATTAATCTCTTTGTTACATGACACATTTAACAGTGTCCTAGTGAAATAGAGGATTTCACCACGGCAGAACAGTAATTCAGTGCCATCATTCAGTGCTGTCAAGGAACAGGACACAGTACTCTTGAGGTCCTAACACGCCTTCCTTCCACACTCCTTTGTTTGATCCCACTGCTAAAGCACACAAAGCCTCGTGGACACAGCTGTGTGAGCTCTCTGCTCATTTTATAATAAGGAAGGTTGGCACAGAAAAGGTAACACTTTTACTTGGCACACAACCCCACTCATCCAAAACACTGTGATGAGGGACTGTACAGTCACACTCTCTTTACAAGTGCATGTAGCTATGAGTGACACTGATAGAGACAGCACCTATGTACTTGTAATCCTTCCCCGCCAGCCCCTGATTTAGAACTCACACAGGCACCAAACCCCTAAGGTAACTTTATACTGCTTTGTAAAAATGTTTATAACAAAAGATATAGTTATTGCTTGACTCTGGTTATGCCTTACAGAGACAGACAAAATCCAGGTAAAGGGTATCTTTACAAAGCCATGACCTTTGATGTCCTTAAGACCTAATATGGCAAATGTCTCAATGAACAGCCCAACAACATCCAAAAAATTATTACAGTGATGGAAATTTGTTTCTGTGCCCTTGGATCTTCACTCAGCCTTCCATGTATCAGCCAATTAAAAGGACTATTTAAAAGCAGCACCTGTGAGAAAGTAAAATCATATTTCTTGGTGCAAATACAAACTCATGATTTACTGTACTATGTGGTTATTCAGCTGTTTAAAGCTGAGTAACTTGAACACTTACCCCGTCCAAATCATGAACGAAACCTGCTGCTTTGAATCCTTCATGAATGCAAATGCTGACAAAATAAGCTGATACGGAGAATCACACAAAAAGTCTCCAAAAGTGCCTGGGTCAGAGACGTTAGCTCCTTTGGAGGAAGAACAAACTTTGGTGCGATCAGGAGTAATGTGGTAGGTCGGATCTAAATGTAAGTCAGATATGTGCCAGAACTGCCCTGTTTTCAGGAAACAAAGATGGAAGAGAATGTGTTACTTGAATTTGAGCTGGATGTATGTGGGCATTGCCAGGTTTGTTCAGCCCGTCTACTGCTATTCCTCTTTCACTATCTGAAAAGGAGAATAAATTGAACAAATTGCTGATCAGCCCATCTGGTGAGTGGGGGCAACTTCTGGGTTCCTGACAAGTGTTCCTCACATAGGGTACTTGCAAGAACTGAGAACAGAGGCTTTAAGGGGTTTAAGCTAAAAGATGGAAGTTGGCAGGGACTGGAATATCAGCTCCTTCTCACTAGTAGCAATCTGTAAACTAGAGGTGATAGAGGGACTTCTCTAACCCACCTAGAAGAAAGAGGGGGAAGCGGAATTATTTTTTCAGACCTTCCCTGTCTGGAAGCTACTATAAAAGACCACAATCTAGAGAAAAATGCCAGAAACAGCATATGTACAAAAATTCCAAAGCTGCTTTTCCCAGAGACTGGGCTTCTCACCCCTAAGATGTGGCAGCCTTACTCACTCCCTACTCTTCAGACTGGCACATTCTCAGCCACTACTACCCAGTGCTGCATGGACAAAGATGAATAGTACAGAATGTGGTGTGAGAGATAACCATGGGTTGAGAAGATTTTTATTAAAGGTTAATAGAGTGTTAAGTGATTAAGTGAACTAACTTCTAGCATTGTTATGAGAATTAATTAGTAGTCTATAAACATGCAAGCGTTCTTCAGCTCTCTGAAAGAACAGAACCCTCTGAGGACTCTCACTGCAGAAAGGAAGGTAAGATAAAAGCAGCCAAGAGTGAGAACAACCATTGGAAGGAAATTTCACGGACTGGGGTTGTTTTACACAAGTGTCTGTTAAAAACTAGCTTGTTTAGGCAGCCAGAAAGTTTGTAAGATTATCATTCAGGGCAGGGTCCGAACAATAAGTTCAGCATGGATATGCATGTATACTGAAGCAAGGAGGATTACATCAACCTCGGTGGGAGGGCAGTAGTTTTTTCAAACCTAATAGCATATGCATGAACATTCTCGCCCAGGCGTAGACATGCAAATTAAGGACTCTATAAATAGCGAACGCTGCAGTAGCCTGGGCCTCTCAAATTTTTCTCACGGCTCGTCGGGCCTAACGCTGAATTGTAAATAAATTATTCCACTGCTTCACAAACTGTTTGCCTCCGCAGTGTCGAGTGGGGAACAACATTAATTAAGCTCGTATTAACCTTTGACTTTCATATAAAGAAACTTCTATCAAAGCACCTGGGTTATGTCAGGGATAGCAGCTGGGAAAGCAGGGCAGCTACGAGTTGTGACGCTCCCTCAGTGCGAGCGCAGGCACCACTCATTTGCATTCCGGGGAGATATAATGCAGAAAGCAAAGAGCACCAGCGACCTCTGAACTGAGCCACACTGGCCTCCCAGAAGACGTAGAAGAACGTGGACGCTAGTGCACGTTTCAGTCCTTCCCGTCCTCACAGGCTGGTTGGGGTTGTTGGAAGGGACCTCTGGAGATCCTCTTCTAGTCCAACCCCCCTGCCAGAACACGTTTTCCTACAGCACTATTTAATCTTCTCCTGATCACTGACTTCACTGCAGGTTAAAGGCACTGCAATCAACCCACAGCCACCGGGGCTGGAACTACAGAGGAAAGCGCTGTGCAGCTGGTCTCTGCAAATAGGGCTGTGTCTGCGGACATAGAGCCCCGACTCCACGGGTATGGCCCCTGCCCCAGCACTGCGAGCTCTGCTCAGGGCAGAGCTGGGCGTTCTTACCTGCCACCGGGGCACCAGCCCAGCCCGGTTGAACCTACATCCCACCGAGCCTCTCCTGAAGAGTCCTGCAGTAGCTGTTCTGCAGCTATCGGCGGGGCCGAGGACCCGCACTACTGCGGGCTGGGCACGGGCAGCGGCTGGGCAGGGTGCAGGAGAGGCCTGCGGGGCTCGCTGTCCCGCCACGCTGCAGCAGCGGGTGCGGAAGCCTCCTCCAGCCGGGCCCTTCCCTGGGCCGGTGGGTGCCGCCGGGGCCGGGACGCCCCGCACGGTACGGCAACCCGAGCCTCAGGGCTCCCCCTCCTCCGCGCACTCACCCAAGACCGAGCGAAGCTGGGGCCGCGGCAGCACCGGCGCAGCCTCCAGCTCGGCAGAGAACAGCAACAGAAGCACGGCCAGACGCGCTGCACGGCCCCCCAGCGGCTCCATGTTGTTGGTTGGGCCGGAGCGGAGGTCAAGGCCCTGCCAGGGGAGGCTGGGCCGGTTTCCGGCGGCCGAGGGTTAGCGCGGGTCGCTTGAGCCGTCTGTCTGGGTGACCTTCGGCAGGAGTCGCGGGCAGTGTGTGGCCCACGTGGACTGAGGTGGCCCCGAAGGAGAGCCAGAGCGAGGGCTGCGGCAGCGAAAGGGGGGGGATTCACCCGCACGAGCATAGCTCGCTGGAGCGGCAGCAAATCCTTCTGTGCTCTCCCTGAGGCAGGGCTGGGTGCAGCGCTGCCGCCTTGGCCCGCGCGACAGCGCTCCGGAGGCTCCAGGCTCACTCGTGAACGCGGATCCTCGTCGCTTAAGACGCTTTAAAAGGCATTGCCACAGGCCTGCCGCGGGGGAGCTGCTGCTTAATGCCTCGGTCAGGGTATTTTGTTGTGAGGCAGAGAACTCGGTGCTAGGAGCAGACCAGAGGTGTTAGCGTCGGGACAAACATAACCACTGGGATGGTTATATGAGGTGCTTTATTGAGGCGCCGGGAACCAGGGGTATCCACCCAAATCTGATTCCAACTTCATCACCTCGTGTCCGCAATTTATAGNTTCACTTGGCTGTCTCTGGCTTAGCTCAAGCCCAGGTGTTACCCAGGCAGGGCCCCACAGTACATTATTTTCTCTATTAGCTATACAGGGCTAGTTTCTGCTGCTAAAGCTACAACATTCTAACATACATGGAAAGGCCCTCTACTAATTTACAATCATTTCTATTAATAAAATTTCTTCTTTTCCAACAGAGGGATGCCATGGACTCACGGCTGGCCCAAGCATGCTGCATTGGGAGCTGTAGATCATAGAATCAGTATGGTTGGAAAGGACCTCCAGGATCATCAAGCCCCCCCCCCCCCCACCCCAACATCTCCCTAACTCATAGACCATGGCCTCAAATGCTCTATCTACTCGTTTTTTAATCATCTCCAGGGATGGTGACTCCACTGCCTCCTTGGGTAGCCTGTGCCACTGACCCAGAAGTGACAGGTGCTATGCTAAATATACTGCCTTCACTTCTGCCCTCTAAGCAGAGCCACAGGCACCCCTTCTCCACTCTTCTCACCCCTTTGTAATACGACGGATTGGTTTTGTGCACAACAGAGGCAGGCTGTACCAGGGAGCCTTGTGACAGTTTCATGTGACTTAGAATGACATATGTAGGGAAAAGGAGCCTTTGCTTAAAAGCAACTCATGTAAAATATTTACAAGTCAAGTCTTAATATGTCTCTGCATTCCTGTCATCACATTTAATACAAATAAGGTTTTTTAATTCACAACCCTACTAGCCACTTATGAAGGTGAATGCCAGTACTGGGGATCCAAGTCTGTTTTCCCGAGTGACAAAGGAAAAGCAGCTGCTCCCACCTTTCTCAGAAGGGGTGGCTGGGAAGGACAGCCATGTGACAAATGCACCGACAGGCAAAAAGCTCTATTAGGTAGCCAACCTCTGAACTGAACAAACTAAAGCATCATAAGAAGCTGTTTCAACAGAACTTGCACTACCTGAAAGAAGGGTGTAGAGATGTGGGGGTCAGTCTCTTCTCCCAAGTCACTAGTGATAGGACAAGAAGAAATGGCCTCAAGTTGTGCCAAAGTAGGGTTAAGTTTGACATCAGGAAAATTTCTTCCCTGACAGGAGTGGTCAGGGGTTGGAACAGGCTACCCAGAGAGGCAGGGTAATTGCTGTCCCTGGAGGGGTTCAAAAAATGAGTAGATGTGGCCCTGAGGAACAGGGTTTAGTGGGCAGGATGGGCTTGATGGTTGGACTGGATGATCTTGTAGGTCTTTTCCAAACTTATTGGCTCCAAACCAGACTGCAGGTCTGTTCCATACCACTAGAACAAGTTCTATTTTGTATTCCTCAGGTGAAAAACACTCCCAGATTTTAAAAATTACCAATATGCACAAAATAAAACATTTCTGATAGTTCATAATTACAAACTCATTGTTCCCCACAAGAGAAAACACTTGGATGTTCCTTTCAGACAGCTTTTTCGGGGAAAAGTAAAGCTTACATAATTCAGGTTTGTGCTGAGTAAGTGCCACAGTTAGATCTGAACATTTCTCAGAAGAATACGATGAGCTACCCAGGTTATTGCAGCTGTCCAGGGAAGAAGCCACTTCCCATACTACCACACATCAGGGATATGCAGGATGACATAGTGCATTTTTCAGCCCAGAAAGTCAGATAGGACAGCTGCAATAACCTGGGTAGGTTAATAACCCTTCCTGCACCTACCCCTGCAGCCACACACCCAGAGGAGTGATCAACTGAAGTTTCAGCTTCGCCTTTGTTTGCAAGGTTGTAGCAGCTACACCTGTGTGCTCCACTGAGTTAGTGCCTCAGAAAACTGTCTCCCCAGATGACCTCTTCCACAGTACCTGCAGCTTGTTCCCATTTCCCTAATAATCTGACATGTGAAACATTTTTTACCACTGTGGTCTTTCAGGGAAATACCCTTTCTGGATAAGGTTTTAAACAATTTCTTTTAAGCAGCACTTTCATTTTTAAGTGCTCACAGCGCAAACTAATCTGTATATGTTAGTTGTGAAACCACA
>VZRI01008102.1:4557-15044 GCA_013397515.1 Upupa epops | reverse complement strand
TCAGGTTTGTCTCACACTATTTTCCATTTGTTTTCCTCCTACCCCTATGGAGACTTTACTAAAGTAAAGCTTTCGATCTCTCCTCTAGGCTCACCCATGCTGGTCCTTTACTCCAACTCTGTGAAACACTACAACCTTTGCACTAATAAAGAAAATATTGCACTACTGGTAGCTGAAAACAAGTGGAAAACTGTTGAAACCATTGAAGCCACAATGGCAGGATCTCCTGACATCCAAGGCTGTGTAATTATCATGTTCATGTGCTCTGGATAACAGGACCCCACTGCAAAGAATAGCTGTAACTGGCCTGAAACTTGCACTTAAGTGCCTTACATAAAGGCAGAAGCATTAGATTTCTGCAGCAAAAAGAAGTTTCATGAAGGCAGTATTTCACATACTCCGTTTCACACGGGTGCAGTGATAGGCACCGTGTGCTGCTCTGTTGTTGACCTCTAATGCAGGAACCTCCCACAGCTCCCTCTGGAACACAAATGTGAGTAGATTAAATGCAAAAGGAGCACAGCTTTTAAAAAGGTTTTAATTTGATCTGCATTCCAAAACAGAATTCACATGTTCCCTTGACTTAAAAAAGAAAAAGGCATATATTCTTGAAATTTAATGCCAAGTGTAGCCTGTTCCACTATTCAACACAAGCTTGCCAATTTGATGGCATAAAGTTTGTTTTCTTAAAAATACCTCCCTCCTCCCCTTGACACAGAACTCTCCATTACCCCTTCATGTCAGAACTGTGCATTTCAGCTGTGTTCGCTTGTGGACAGTGCAGGAATCCATCCAGCAGAAGGGATATCTGGGCAGGGGTCAGATCAACTCTATGCTTTCTCATAGTGCCGAACAGCAACCACGTCACCAAAGGTGAGAGTCTGCAAGTCCAAGGAAAAGGCAGACATGTTAGAAGCCAGACCATTTTCTGTAAAGACTTTACATTTATTCACAAGCCCTGGGGTGGGTTGGTTTATTTTATGGAGGCCCCATCCCTGGAGCCATTCAAGGTCAGGCTGGATGGGGCCCTGCTGTAGCAGGGCTGGACTGGATGACCTTTGGCAGTCTCTTCCAACCTGATGCGGTCTACGGTTCTATGTAATTTATAGAAAAACATACTGGTCCAGATTATTAATGTTTTAAATCAACAAGAAGTAAAACCTTAGTTACTGTTCCCGTAATAAACATAGTTGCATCCTTGCCGCTTTCAAGCAGCACAGAGTACACCTTTACAAGGCAAACAGGTGAGGCTAGAGAAGGCCATTTATGTTTTCTATTTTTCAGGAATGTGATTAAATTTGTATTAAAACACTGCTGTATTTACATAATGCTTCTGTTCCCAAAGCAAATCACACTGCATGATCTGCATTCTAACAGGCCAAGTTCTCTATCGCTGTGTTCCACTCCATCATGCATAGACTTAAGGAGAACCTTGTATGAAAATAAATGCATTCTGTGCACTTACATAGCTGGAACTACCAAGAATTTTAGTCACCATCATTGTGCAGAACATTAAGTAACATTCTGATTAAACGTGAGGAAACAATTCTTTCCTGTGAGGGTGCTGAGATGCTAGAACACATTGCCCAAGGAAATTATGGCTGCCCTATCCCTGGAAGTGTTCAGGGCCAGGTTGGATGGGGCCCTGAGCAACCTGTTCCAGTGAAGGTGTCCCTGCCTGTGCAGGTGGGTTGGAACTAGATGATCTTTAAGGTCCCTTCCAACCCTGGTCATTCTGTGATTCATGACCTCACACCATTCAATGGATTTTTTTTCCCCCCCTCTATATACATGAAACTCTCCAAAACTAAAGCTTGTCTTTTCCCTTGAATTGCTTGTGACATTGTATTATGCTGACTGCTTTCAGGTTTTCACTATTTGGAAGTCTCCATCCATACAGATACTCTCTGGATTATTTAGAAAGTAATGAGACTAATTTTCTCCATCAAACAAGTCATGTAGATTAGTATAGTTTAAGAGATTTCATTCTTGCATGTTTTGTCTCTGCCAAAAACAAGCTTGAGAAGCAGCACACCAGACACGAGATACAGTAATAAATTCAACCCATGCCCCTGTTCATTCACCCCATGCTCATGTTTCTGAAAAGTCAGGAAATGAATGTGAAATTTTTACTTGAGATTTTTCTTCACACAACTGTTGTTTATCAAACAACATAGGAGGAATAATCCTTTATTATTAAATATGAAAATGCTGTACCAGTGTTGTACTTCTATTTTCCCAGGGAAGTGCTTGTTCTATGTAGTTAAATATTATGTGTGTATGTATATGTGAAACTAGACATCTAAATTATCTCTGGCAACACATCCCTGTCTATGTAATCAGTACCTCTGTTTTTTCCAGCTCACTAGGACTTCTCTTTAGCTCAAACATTTTCAAAACTCTTCACACATTCTTGCCTGAAACCACTAGCAATATTTTGGTAATACATAAAACAAGACCCAAATCAAAACAAGTATTTGAGAAACCCTTAAACCAAGTAGTTTAAACGTTTGCATAAAAGTGACAGTATCTGCTCCCAAAGCTGGAAATTGCTGCTAAGCAAAGACTGTTACCAGTGTAAGTGAGCGCTTGGTGAGCTTTATACTTACCATCACCATTTTGCCATCCTTGATTTCTCTCACAAAGTTTGTCTCCTTGCCATCCCACTTCTGTACGTGCACCAGCTTGTCTCCATCCAGGGTCACGACTGACTGAGATACCAAGAAGCACAAAGACATTCATTGAGTTGGGGTATTTGGGTTTCTGCTCACACACGCAGTAAGAACTGTTCTATTGAATTCTCTTCAATGGAGGGATGTGGATCTAGAATGATAAAATAGCCCCAGCCATTTTACAGCCAAGCCCTGGAATCATCCTAATGTCTAGCATGAGCTTCATACAATTCTTGTTTGTGTCAAAGGATGCAAAAACTGATTTCAATTTCCAGCCACACCAGAACCATTGTTTCAGATGTGCTTTTGCATCACATTTATACAAAGCCCCAGAGAAAGCATTTCCCCATTGTGACTGGAAAACCGGCCAAATGATATTGGGTTGAAAAAAGTAAGCAGCTAACACACACTGAAAGGCGGACGTGGTCAGGCAACATAATGCACCACTTCAGACAAGAATTGGCATAAACAGGCAAATAAGATGCAACCTTGTCTTTCCTCCTGCCCCTCACACAGTTACAGCTGGCAGTAGCAGATGTGACTTTTTTTCTTGACCAAACCAAATCGAGAGCCTTGGGGGCCGGGTGGGAAGGGAGAAGAATAAAGAGCCACTGCAGCCCGGTTCACTTACTTTGCAGTTTCTGTCATCGGGGGTAATTTCATCAAATTCCTCTCCAAGTTTAAAGCTGATTTCAGTGTTTTTGAAAGTGCTTTGAGTTCTGATCATTACTTTGTCTCCCTCGCTGCTGATGATCACGGTGGGTTTAGTCACATTCCCCACTTGCCTTGTTGCAAACCCCACTCCTAGGAAAAGATAAATCCTTCAGACTATGGGTTTTTACATCTTTGTAGCCACCCACCGAGGTCCAGAAATCCGTTCAGCTTCAAGTTACAGCAGCGAAACGCCGTTTCGTGCTTCGCTTGTGCCCTCGCATCTCCAGCACCCCAGGTACAGCCTGCATGGGAGGAGAGCCTTACGTCCGCTCTGGGCTCCGCGCAGCGGGTGGAAGGGCTGTATCCGCCGTTGCCTCCCCCGAGCCCAGTCTCCGGCCACTGCAGCCTGAGGATTTCCTTTGTGTTTGCCCGCTCCAGCTTCCCTGGAGGCAGCCCCAGACCTCTCTGTGTCGCTAAGCTGGTGGGGTCTGGCGGAGGCTCCCTCGAGCAGGACGCTACCCTCAAAGGAACCGCATCAGCGCCCGCATCACCCACAACTCCGCCTGCCCGGCCACACCGACACCCTGCCCCTCCCACCTCTCCAATTTATTTTTCTCCCCAGTCTCACACCAGCTGCACCTACCCAGAGTCTTCATGTACTCGTCGAAGTTGTGGCTGTCCACCAGCTTCCAGGTGGCGCAGAAAGCCTCGACCATGGCGACCGCCTGCAGTACAGAAACCGTGCAAGATACCCAATGCGCGCAGCTACCGCGCACACCCGCATTTAAAGCCGCCGCGCGATTTGGGGCAGGGCCAGGGGGCAGCCGCGACCCGCCCCGTCCAGGCAGCGTCGAGACATCACTCCGCCTCGGGGAAGAGCGCAGGGAGCCCTATGCCAGGCTGCCACCTGCGAGATGCGGAGGGGATTCACAGAATAGTCGGAGTTGGAAGGGACCTCCAGAGCTTATATAGTCCCACCCCACAGGAAAGCAGGGCTGCATCCAGGTAGGGTATGAGCATCTCCAGACCTGGAGACTCCACAGACTCTTTGGGCAGTCTGTGCCAGGGTTTTGGGACTTGCACTGCAGAAAGCTTTGTCCTTATTTCTAAATTAAACTTCTTTTGTTCCAGCTTGTGCCCAGTGTTCTTTGTACTATCCTTCAGCACAAATGGAAACAGCCTGGCACCATCCTCCCTACAGTCACCCACTGTGCATCATGAGGTTCCTGCTGGCCCAGTCCATCAGTCTGTCCAGGTCTCCCTGGAGAGTGGCTCTCCCTTCAGACGTGTCAACTTCCCCACCCAGTTTGGCATCATCGGCAAACATCAGGGCACTCTTGATCCCAGCATCCAGATAATTTATGAAGATATTGAGCAGTTATGTTTATTAATAGTTTATGTTTAAGCAGTTCCATATGATGTGGTACATCATAGGCAACTTAACTACGTGGTGTGCATTGATCTCTATAAGTATGTGAGGAGTGGGTGTCAGGAGGATGGAGCCAGGCTCTTCTTAAGCTCATCTGGTGATAGGAGAAGGGGCAATGGGTGCATGCTGGAACAAGGGAGGTTCCGTATCAATATCAGAAAGACCTTCTTCCCAGTGAGGGTAATGGAGCATTGGAACAGGCTGCCCAGGGGGGTTGTGGAGTCTCCTTCTCTGGAGACATTCAACATCCACCCAGATGTGTTCCTGTGCAACTTGACAGGTCTAGGTGATCCTGCTGTGACAAAGGGATTGGGCTGGATGATCTTTCGAGGTCCCTTCCGATCCCTAATGTTTCTATGATTTGATTCTATGATTCTATAGGTGTTGTAGTTTTTACAAAGAGATTATTACCTTTGCTACAGTTGAGCAGCTTTTGAAACTACCAAACTACATGTACAAATAACAAGGGAGAAAAACAAGACACACACACCCCCAAGTAAATCACTAGATAATCTTTCCTGTTGATTGCACTGCTGCTAAATTACCCACACTGATCTCAATTATCCAAATGTCTCTATTAAACAAATGAGATGCCTGAGAATCACATGGGAATGTGCATTCTGATTTTGATAGCTAAACACATTTGATTAGTATTCTACAGAGCTAATTAATCTTAAGAGGAAATGTGATTGTTGTGCTTCCTCTAGGGTGAGTTACCAGTCAGTAACCAGTAACACCGCCTTTTAATCCAAAGTGTGCATTCCTGATTCCTATGTCCTCTACTTAAAATTACTGTTTCATTACTCGTCAACTTTTCCGCAATATCAACTACTTCTCACTCAAACTTGAACAGTCGAAGGAAAAAACAGTCAGAGAATTTGTGTAGGCAGCAGACCTGCAAAATTCTCCTCAGAGGAAAACTTTTGGTGTTGTTGTTAAGTACTGAGCTGCAATCTGCAGTACTCAGGTTGTTGGACAGGAATTTTCTGAACAGCAAGATTCCACCATGATTTTTTTAACCCTTAAGTCATGCCTCCCTGCCTTTGGATGTGAACTTTGGCCCTTATGATGCTTCATCTTGAGTACTGGTTTCAGGTCTGGGCCCCTCATGATAGGAAAGACATGGAGATGCTGGAACGGGTCCAGAGCAGAGCTACCAAGTTCTGGAGGCATTTAGGGAACCAGTCCTGTGAAGAGAGGCTGAGGGAGCTGGGCAGGTTAAGTTTGGAGAAGAGGAGGCTGATGGAAGGATCTCATTGTCCTGTACAACTCTCTCAAGAGAGGTTGTAGAGAGGTGGGTGTTGGCGGGTGTTGGCCTCTTCTTGGTGACTGCTGACAGAAGCAGGGCAAATGGTCTGCAGTTGAGGCAGTGGAGGGTTAGATTGGATCTGAGGAAGAAATTCTTTCCAGAAAGAGTTGTTGGGCATTGGAAGGGCCTTCCCAGGGAGGTGCTGATGAACCATGCAGCCATGGTGCTTCATGCCCTGCTCAAGTGGCAGCATGGAGGGGGTTAGTTTGTGTTTGTCAATCTCTCAGGTATTTAGGTTTTTTGTTGGTGTGGGGATGGTTGGGCTTGGGGATATAGGAGGTTCTTGCCAACAAGGATTATGTTGTGATTAAGTGATACAAATGCTGAAGATAACACTTGTTTTCAGTCCAGTCTGCCCTATAGAATAGTACTTAAATCTATGGTCATATATAATCATAGAATCCTAGCATGGCCAGTGTAAGAAGGGAACTTAAAGGTCATCCAGATCAAGCCTCCCTGCAGAGGCAGGGACACCTTCACTGGAGCAGGTTACTCAGGGCCCCAGCCAACCTGGCCTTCAACAGTGCCAGGTATGGGGCAGCCACAAGTGCCTTGGGCAACCAGTTCCAGCATCTCAGCACCCTCACACCAAAGAGTTGTTTCCTCATGTCTAACAGGAAAATCTCTTCCTCATTCTCTTGTTTATAAATTGAGCAGACAACCTGCATGTAAAATGCCAGGAAATGGTACCATTAATCAGCTTCAAACCTTAATAAAAAGTATAAAATCACTTACCCAAGACACTTCTTAAGTCATATTATTTCTGCCACAGCCCTGCCTTGTGCTACCTCACAGTTCCACAGAAAGAAGTTAAAGAATCAAAATGAACTTCGATGAAAGGTTAGTGTGGAAATTCACAACAAGCATGAGGATCTGAACTATGTGGAGGATTTTATCAGGAAAGAAGTTCTTTAAGTGAAC
The DNA here is from genome assembly GCA_013397515.1 of Upupa epops. Classification (NCBI taxonomy): domain Eukaryota; kingdom Metazoa; phylum Chordata; class Aves; order Bucerotiformes; family Upupidae; genus Upupa; species Upupa epops. The sequence goes on along the minus strand of VZRI01008102.1, from coordinate 8,059 downwards.
TAAAAGGCAAGCGAGATCCAGCTGAAAAATACACAGTCTGCGGTAATCTGTCAGAGTAAGTAGTACAAGCTGGCTTTAATATTCTGTACTATAATTAATACCTGACTTTTTGAGATTAATTGAAAAATAACCTTTTAAATTGTGTGTGATGAGTAAAAAATACACACAAGTGGTCTAATAACTTCAGTTGGTTACAATAAGCAAGAAGGTGTATGAGGGAAAGTGTACACTCTAAGAAAGAAGCTCTGAGACCCCTAATGATTCTATGAAAAAGCTGTTGAAATAACAACAGAAGCAAAACAGATTGACCCAGGGGATCTGCACTTTTCAAAAGTAGTGGGTAATTTCAGAACAATGCCTACATTTCTACAGCTTGCGCATCCTGCTGGCTCCTGTTCAGCTGGCTGTCAACCGATCCCCAGATCCTTTTCTGCCCAGCAACTTTCCAGATTGTAGCATCGCATGAGGTTATTGTAACCTGAAGTGTAGGACCCTCTACTTGGCTTTATTAAACCTCATATTAAACATTAGCCTATTGGTCCCACCTATACAGATCTCTCTATAGAGCCTCAAGCAGATCAACACTGCTGCCTCATGTGTTGTCTGGTTATTTCCTGAGGGAGTACACAGGCCTCTAATGGATACAGATGTTAATACTGAGCCCTGTCAAACACCAGTCAGGATCAGTCACCAAATAGATTTAACTGCATTTAGCACCACTCTCTGGCCTTGGCCATCCAGCCAGTTTTTAATCCATCAAAGAGTAAACACAAGGGAGAACAGAATGAAACAAAATTAGGTTTTGATTGCTTTAAAAAACCCCAGTGTCTCAAATGAGTTGCCCACTCCTTGCTTTGTTTAACTCTCTGTTGTTCTAAAGATCCTAATTTCCTCAAAAAGATTCCTTTTCAACTTTTCTCTCCCTCATTAAAACTACTACTAAGTGAACTTCTATGACCTTTTTGCAGAGCTCTTTTGATCTCCTTACAAGGAACAAGGCTAGAAAATTGCCTTCATGACAGATCTTCCTATTATCAGGGTATCCCTCTACTAACTATGGAATTTTGTTATAGATTTGCACAGAAGCCAATCAATTCACCCGCAGACAACCCTTTTCAAAATTAATAGGAATAAAGGAGAAGCTAGTCTGCCTGCCCCATATGCTCATCGAGCATTGATCTCTAACCTGCAGCCAGCTAAACCTATCAGACCTCCTGCAGTCTGTTTGCAGCAATCACTGAGAGGATGAAGGGTTTTACAACGTCAAGCTTTGGCTGTTCTGAGACCCACTGTAAGATAGTACTGAACTTTCACCTCAGAAAGAGAAACAAGTAGTTTCCATGTAGCTTCATTGTAAAAAATTGTCACTTCAAATGACTGCACATTTGCCCCAAGGAAATCAATCCTACTTTACCAAACATCCTTGTCTTTGAGGAGACATCAAAACCAGACAATGTGTTCAACAAACTGTACTGCAGTCCTCTGTTAATTACATGTTAAACACTTATTGCATGGGAAGTTGTAGTAAAATACTTATGTAGGAGCAGCATACAACTAACAATCACAGAATCAGTAAGGCTGGAAAAGAACTCTGAGCNTATCACTAGTTGCCTGGGAGAAGAGCATGACCCCCCATCTACAACTTCCCTTCAGGGAACTGAAGAGAGGGAGAAGGTCCCCCCTGAGTCTCCTCCAGGCTAAACACCCCCAGATCCCTCTCTTCATCAGACTTTCCCTCTAGTCACTTCCCTAGCCTCGTTGCTCCTCTGAACCCACTCCCAGCCCCTCAATCTCTTTCTTGAAGCAAGGGACCCAAAACTGCACCCAGTATGCAAGGTGAGGCCTCCCCAGTGCCCAGTCCAGGGGGAAAATGACATCCCTATTCCTGCTGGCACATTAGTGCTGACCCATCTGGGCACCCTGTTGCATGAAGAAAAGTTATGTAGGTAGAAACTAAGTGCAAGTCGTTGTTATTTGTCACTCAGATTCCCTGCTACCACATTCCTTTTCTATGTGACAGTACCTTGCTATAGCCGATAAGCTCATATTCTCACCTTTAATTGAAAAGATGGATCGTTAGACATCTTCTATCACGTTCTAAGATGAAACAGACATGCCAGCTACAAACATAATCCTAATACAAATACAATTGCACGTAGAAGATGCTGACCTCCACTGTAAAAGGCAGACAGACTGAAAGAGGAGTAAAATGGAAGCTTTTTTAAAGGATGCATCAAAGACGTTCCAGTCTTGGACCTATACATGACACTTTCCCAATTTTATACCACATCAGCACACCTATTTAGCAAACTCCTGCTTTGTAAATACAAGATGGTGAATGATTCCTTTATGTCTGCTATGATGATTTAAACCATAAACTTTTGAATCATTCACTCTCTGGCTCTCACTTAAAAGGGCCAAGCGAAGAGATGATCGATCTGCAATAAAAACCCCATTTCCATAAATTTTAGTTTACTACCAGCTGATTTCTATTATTTGAATATTCCTTTCTTGTTCCTTTCATTTAGTGAAAGGTTCCTGTATGCATGAGGAATAAATCTCCATTTCTATCCCCCTGTACGTTGGAGTGTGTAAAGAGGAGGGCTACAAGGATGAGTGCAGAGCTGGAGCACCTCACCTCCAGGGACAGGCTGAGAGAGTTAAAAGCTGTCCAGCCTGGAGAAGAGGCTCTGGGTAGATCTTAGAGCAGCCTTCCAGTACCTGAAGGGGGCTACAGAAAAGCTGGGGAGGGGCTGATCCCAAGGGCTTAGAGTGGTAGGAGCAGGGGGAATAGTTTCAAGCTGTAAGATGGGAGGTTTAGACTGGAAGTCAGGAGGAAGTTAATGATGAGCGTGCTAAGACCCTGGACCAGGTTGCTCAGGGAGGTTGTGGCTGCCCCCTCCCAGAAGTGTTCAAGGCTAGATTGGATGGAGCCTTGAGTACCCTGGTCTTGTGTGGAGACTCCCTGCTCATGGCAGGGCAGTTGGAACTAGATGATCTTTAATGTCCCTTCCAACCATAAACCTTTAATGAATCTATCCCTGGTGCTGACTGTCTTCCATACTTTCTAACATTTCCATCTCTTGTCTTTTTCGCCATCCCTCCTCTACACGCTCCTCCTTTGCTGCAGCACCTTTACAACACGTAGTCAATTGTTGTAGCTTCCTATTACTTAGCCTCAATCCTGACCCTGAATATCACCTACTCACCATCCAGGAGCCAAATCCAGCCCCACCCAGCTCCTCTAGTATCTGAGAACCAGCTGGGACATGAGGAGGCTTAGATTTCTCACTGAATTCCCATGACAGCCACTTAAAAGCGGAAGCCACAACCAGTGACAGTAGGGTCATAGGACATTCTCATTTGATTCCAAACAGATGTCACTGCAGTCAGAGAAGCTGCTTTCCAGCTAGGACTGATCTCTCTAACACGCAGCATGTGCCCACCTGCAACATCACCGGCTGCAGCTACAGAACCGCTGAGGCAGCCCGGTCATTTGGTA
>VZRI01008100.1:1055302-1249631 GCA_013397515.1 Upupa epops | reverse complement strand
TGCTGAGGCTCCAGAGGAAAGAGAAAGGGGATTCATCTTCTGGGATTCCCCACAATTTCTCCTGCTGTTTGGTGCAAAAATTTGGTTTAAAATGTAATCTGATATGGTTGTAGCTTCAACATAGACAATATATAAGAGGAAAAAGTGTATGGTGCGTCTGTTTATTGCCTGTTGCCAATGCCAGAATGTAGAGTCTCATCCTACACCTATTGCTGTGCACACAGTGCTGTTTTTAGTTCCAGTCGTTATTGGACTTGGGGTTTAGGACAGAATGAGTTTTCCATTCCACAGTAACTGTTACAGTTACTTGATTTTACTTGTCTGATACAAGTGCTTTTCCAATCAGTGTGCAGGAGTCTCATGTTGTTCTCTACCTGCTTTACCTCCCACCAAGATGAGTATTGCTTGTCAAAGGTGAATGCTTTTAGGGACAGTCTCGGAGCCACACATTCTGACATATATTTGTTTACCTCTCCTAATAAATGACAGGAGATGAATCTCATTTAATTCTTTACTTTTTGGAGCCCACACTCAGGAACTCATTAAACAAAATCAGGAAAACTCTGCACAATCTCTAAATCCCAGCCTTACCCTTCCCTACAAGGCTCATCTTAAAAATATTATCATGTCCTTGACTGTTGAGGCTTTGGCAGTCCTGCCTGTTTGAGGTCATGTTCTTTAACCAGAAGGTTATTTAAGGCCTGGATCAGGAGCTGCTGAACTAACAATACTGATAGTGACTGAGCTGCCTGCTAGCATCATGGTTTTGGCATTTTGGCTGAATTGATCTGATTACTTACATAGTCCTTTCAAGAAACTAGGCTGTTTGTTAGCTCTAGCAAGTTCTGTTTAGATCAGTTTCTTCTCCTTTGATTGGAAGTTGTGCGGTCTTTTTTTGTGTTTTGGTTGATCATTCTTAGATTTCTCAAGGGCCTCATTCATGTCTGAGAGACTTCATCCTTCTTGGACCACAAACTTGCTTTTATTAGGCTGTATGTCGCCCCCATTCTGGTGTGTAGGAACCAGTTCTTTTATGTAATTTTCTGTGAAAACTGATATTTTAGGGTCTGTAACTTCAGTCTGATGGGAGTAATTCATGCTCTCGTGGTGAATTCATTCCCGAAACAGACAAGCTGAAACTTAGACCCCGCACAGTGGTTTTGCCTAAATTTTTGCTGAAGTAAGCAAGCCATTGTCTAGTTTTCTTAAGCTTCATTGTAACCAAAGTTGGATTGAACCCTGCACCACTGTGAGAATAGTGTTCTGTAACTTGGCAAGATCAGGGTCTTTCAGAGGCTCTTCTAGATACCATCAAATTGCTGAAAGATTCTCTACACTGGTGTCCACCTGCATTGGTGTGTATGTGATTTCTGCTCTGCAGAATGTGGGTCATACATCAGTGAGGACTTTAGGAAAGGAAATGTACTGACAAAAGTTACTATGCAGTATTATATCTATGGGAAGTACATGAAATATTGGTCTAATCGCAAAGTCCAGTGAGCTTTTTTCTCTTCAATTTACATCTTAAAGTATAAGAAGGGTAAGGGGTGTCAGACTGTTGGCTGATTCCCTTGGCAAAGGTAACCTATTGCAGCTGATGGGAAAGGGCATGGCATAAACAGTGATCTGGAATGAGGGCAGAAAGCTGCTTAGTTTGAGTGTGATAGAGCGCAAGATGTGTTTTCTCATATACACCTTGATTCTTTTTAAGATGAATTAAAGTAGGTTTCAGTGGTTAATGAATATAGAAGGAGAAACAAAGGGATGATGTTGTCTTTAAAAATGTAGTCGAGGAGCTCTGGCAAGAGAAGGATTTTGTTTGGAGAGAAATTCAAGTTACTTTATATCTTAGTGTGGGGATTTTTATTTTGGTTTTAAATCCAAAGATTGATCTGTGTTTATAGCCATGCCAGGTGAAGTGGACAATTAGGTCTTAATCCAATTCCAAGTTGAGTTGTAAATCTCACTTGCTGTCTGGCAAAGCATGGCATGACTGGGCAGTTTCAGAGAGACATCCAGGTTTAGAACACTGGAAAAGGAAAGGGATGCGCCAGTCTGGAATGAAAACAGAGCTGTTAGGAACACACAGACAAGAGACATGGGTTCAGGCTGAACTGTGTTTGTAGAGGTCTAGGACTGCTGCAATAACTATCTGAGCACACATCTATTTAGTAATTTAATTCTCTTGTTGTGGCAGGTGTGTAAGTGTTTAAACATCAGTGTCTTAACAGTTTCTTTTAAAGTTGAAGCTGTTGCAAGATCAGTATTGAGAAAAGCTCTGCAAAACATTTTGGTTTCTCAGTTTCAAGTGCTGATGATATTTGAGAATTTTTGCCCTTGGTGTATGATGTATTTGGGAAACATCACATATAACTCACTGTCACCAGTGTTTGTTGCAGTAAATCCATGCCCAGTTTACAGAATTGGAAGAATGAGTTTACTGAGTTGTCCACTGCCACAGGCAGGGTGTTGCAGGGATGGAGCTGAATCTTCAGATTGTTGCTCTTGCTGCTTGTCTTTCCACATTTCATTTGCCTACCATGTGAAGGCCACTCTCTCTGCTCTTACTAGCCTTGAAGGCAGTTGGTCCAGACAACTCAAAATGTTTTCTTTCTTGGGACAAAAGTAAGAGGAAGTCTGAGATAATGTCATCTTCCATTGAGGCAACACAAGCAGAATTTGTTTGCTCCTTTCTGATGTGGTCTGTCTTCCAAAGGCAGATGATGTCATCATGTTAGGGTGTCATGCACCCTAACAAAGAGGGCTTGTCTGGGAAGTGTTAGCTTGTCTCCTACTAAAATGGGCACAACTGAACCTATAGTAACTTTGTATAGATTTATTTGCTTATAATATTAACATTAATGCAATTAATATGAAAGAGCCACAAAGACCACCTTCAATTTGTACATAAGGCTTGCTAATATGCAACATTAGTTTTTCTGGTTAGTGCTTTTCCCCCCCACACCTTAATTAGAAATTTTAATTACAGCATGCTGTGTATTAAGATGTTAAAGCTTTGAGTGGCAGTTTGAAATTGCAGAAGGATCAGCTGTCTCTGTAGGGCTGTAGCACAACAGGGATTAGATTGGACCCTTCTGCCTGCAGGTATATTTTGCTTCTTGAGTCAAATAATCAGAAAATGTTCTTCAATGTAGCATTCATCTTCCTGATCAGACCATGTCTGTTCCAAGGGACCTGAGTTTAGAGGAGAGCTACAGATTTGTTGATCATAGGTAAGGTGAAAGGATTACGTCTCAAAACTGAATCGCAATAGGTGAAATTGTAACTATTTCACCATGGTGTTGGGCTGGCCTTGTCTCTGTGTCTGCTTGCTTACTCTCCTTGTGATGGTGCTAGTGCAGGGAGGATTCCATGTCAGATACTATGTCGGTACTGCTGCAGCTCCAATTTTGAGTCCTGCCTAGTAACGCAGAAGAAAGCTGCCTCAAGAGTATTCATCATCTTTGATCTGCTGATGTCAGCTGTCTGTGATGCATGGTGTGATATGTCATGTGATGCATGGTGTGAGAGAGCCTTGTATTTTGAGTTGCTTAAGCCCCACCACCTCATTTGATACTCTCCTACTTTAACGCAGACTCATGAGAAGATAGGAATACATTCTAATATATTAACATTTAATGTTTCCAGTGTCACAGTCTTGGAAAGTACAAATCTTGTGCCCTGGGTAATTATGGAATATCCTACTTGTAAGGAAGCTGTTTCCCTGGAGTTTTCACACTCTGAGGGTATCTTGTGTCCTTTGAGCATGAAGATTTGTATTTTTGTTCTGTCAAGTGCAAGTGTGGGTTACCCAGTCATTTTGAAAATTGCTGAAACACATTTTCCAAGCTGTCTTGTGGCACTCTAACCCACCAGCTAATTATGAAACTGCACTTCTAATTTGTTGTTTTCAGTTGATTTCATGTCCTGCTGGAACAGAAGTAATGATTTCTATCCGTGCTTGCTGTTAGTTCATTTACCTTTATCAGATGTCATCTGTCTTTGGAAGTGCAAGTCTTTGCAACCTCTGTTGGTATAGGAAACTATCCATCCTTCTAACGGTTTTATTAAATCAATATGCTTTTCAAAATGAGGATTGACCAGTGGCATTTTAATAATTTAAGTAATCTGTCCCTTTTCTTAAAGATCTCCCCCCCAGAGTCCTGCTGTGCAGGGTCTGTGTTCCATGGAGCTGTTCACAGTGATGCCCAAATCTTCTATTGTGAATGCTTCTGTTAATGTATGATTGTAGTTCAATTTATATCGTCTTTGTGGTTACCTTTCACTTGTCAATACTCATTTTCAGCCTGGCCTTCGTGGTACTTAAGTTCTCTTCTTCCTGCCAACTAAATTAACTTTTGGCTATTTGCAAATCCAGCCCAGTTACAGTTCTTTACTTTTTGGAAAGTCATTAAAGTGAAGTGATGCTGATATTAGCGGCGAGTTTTTTGGCACAGTTAGTTAAAGCCAGACTCTACTCCTGTCCTTTTTATTCCTTTGCTTTTTTTGCAGAAGGTCTTTGGTAAGTCAGTGGTTTTAAATGTGTGTGAAATGCGCTTACAATGTTGCTTAGCCAACCTGGTTTGCCTCGTGGTTTTACCTGGCATTGAAGTAAGCTCGCACTCACACTGGTCTGCAAATTCTCTGGAGGGTTTTTAACTTCTATTCTAAAGGAAGTGATAACGTGGACAATTGACTGTAGTTAAGATATGTTTCCGGTTAGTCTGTGAATTATTTAATAATGCAGTGAAGCATTGGAACAGTTGTTTTCGGCTGATTGTCCACTTAGTGGACTCAGCTATTTTGAAGACAGTCGATAGAAGGGAATAAGGATACTTTGGTTACTTAAATTGCTAAAAAGGAGAAAGAGAAGAGTTTAATGTAGTTCAGAAGCACGTTCCTGCTTTGGGGGGGCAGGGGGTGTTTATTGAACTTTAATTAGTGCTGTCAGAAAGGCCTGTGGAATGAGTTTGTGCTGGAGGGACATAGCAGGTATTGTGTATCTTGAGCCTGGCAGCCCTTCAGAAGTGGTTGAGCAAATCCAGTGTTACAGTCTGCAATGGCTACTCCTGGCTTCTGCCCATTGCAGGGATTTCCTAGTTCATCATTGTAGTGCCTTAAAAAATGAACATCAGGAGAGGCTTTGCAAGGAGTAGAAAATGAGCAGTGATGTAGAAAATATGCCATGATTAAAAAAAGGCTGATTTAATTAAATGTTTATGGCTGGGACGCGTTGGTGTAAACAGCCTGTGGCTCCTAGCTTGCAAATTAAGTGTCTGTCTCTTTGTGGCTAATCTAGCTGTTTGTGCTTGCAGTACCAGAGTTTCTGTCAGTCTGAGCTCAAAATACTGAGTCCAGGTAAGTGACTGTGCACTATAGGAGGTAGGAGAACCTCTTGACTTAAGCACAGGTATGGAGCCTTTCTTGGAGGGATGGTCAGCAACTGCTCAACTTACAGTGCAGCAGTGGCATTTGTGTGTTGAGAGGAGCTCTGTTATGTGCATGATTTGGAGGACAACAGGACAGCATCTCATTGTAAAGATTGCACCAGATCAGATGGAAAACAGTGTCTGACGAGCTTCCAGTCTATTTCTGACATCTTCATGTTTACCTTGGAATCCTATGGCTGGCTCTGTCATGTGAACTTAGCAGTGATGTTCAAGAGAGAAACACTTGTTTTCTAAACTTCCCAATGAATCTTGGAACAACTGTGTACAATTTAGGATCAATATAAAGATATTAGGAAAGCAAACCCTCTTTTGTCCTATCTCTTAGCAAGATCTCCTCTGAATCTCTCACTGATAAGCATCTCTTTGTGCCTTTTCAGTAAGGAGTCTGTTAGGTGTATATGGAATGACATTGGCTACTGCTTTTTTAAGGGAATACTGAGGTCGTTTTGTCCCTTTTGCTACCCAAAAGAAGGCTCAGAGACATGTATGTTTTAATTTTCTGGTGTCCAGATAACTTATTTTTAGAGGTTTTGTCACCATATGTCACAGGACCTTTTTATCATTGAGGTTGCTTGAGAGGGAGAGCAAAACAGGTTCTTTCTTCCTGCTGTCTTACTTGAATCTTTCTGTAACCCTATTTATATTTTTGTATGCCTATCTGCTGAGGTACAAAGAACAGGCTATTCCTTTTCTCTTTCCAATGTTCTTTTTATGTACTTGAAGAGTGATCACATACATGCTCAATCTTCTTTGCTCTAGACGAAATGTTCTTAGTTTGTACAGTCTCTCCTCTTGGGGACTGTGTTTCCTAGATCTGGAGTTGTTTGTATCATCTTGAGTTTCTACAAACAGTTGACATCTCTTCTTATGTGCACTTCTCTCGACTAAGTCTCACCAGCTCTAGCTTGATGCAAAATGTGCTGTATGCAGGCATTATGCAAGTTTTCCTTGTTCTGTAGGTGCCTTTTAATCTTGATCTGCAGGTCTTGGTCTTCACAACCTTGACTTTCTCATTAAAGTATGCTGTAGTCACAGCCCTAAATCAGAGCTGTCATCAAACACTCGAGTGCCAAGCATCCAAACACTGACTGCATCCAGTTTCAGCACCGCAGCCTTTTTCTCTTGTGGCTCATGTCGAAACCACAGTATGTATGATTTTTGGGGCTAAAAAGCTGAAAATTTTGTGACCGAGTTGAACAACAGTGGGGTGACAAGGATGAATGCTAATAGTCTGAGAACACTTTCAGGTTCAATTTTATGTATGAATTAAGTGAGGATCTGGATTGCAGGTGAGTATTCTGGTCCACTGCAGCAATACAATACGTTCAGGTGTAATTAAAATGGCTTTGTTAATATGTAAAAATCAAGTAAGACATTTGCTGATAATTCCTTCTCCTTTCTTGGCCTTGTAATAAGCATGTAATAAATTCAGCAGCTGATGTCGTGAGGAGCTATTGGATTTAAGCCCATCTGAACACGTAGGTATTAGGACACCTTCCGCGCCTTTGTTTGTAACGAATGGGTCTGAGTTATCATAAAGTGTTGCACAGCTTCACCTCTGTGCAGTGTGTTAGGCAAACAATCCCCAGCAGAAAACCATTGCTACTGCTTAAGCCATGGGAAATGCTTTCTTACTCCGTCAGCCTTGCTGCACTGCTCGGGTATTTTCTCCCCATACTAACTCAAAGAAGAGGGAAGCATACCTTTGCAACCACAAGCAGGAATTAGTCCCACTGTATTTTACAGGTAAACTAACAAATAAGAGAATATGAGCAGTCCCTGGAGACCTGAATTTGTTTGCTGCTAGGCCGTTCTATCTGCAGCTGGCATCGGTGGAAACCTGAGTGCTCCATTAAAATTCGACAACCTCTGTTCGCTGGGGCACGGGGCAAACAGAGCCAGCCTGTTCCGCAGACAGACTGACGGCCTTTATCTCCCTTCACCCAGCTCGTGATGGGAAATGATGAGACTCTGAAACAAAAAGCTTGAAACTAGGACTCAGTACTTTTACCTGCAGTTGTTGTCCCCAGGAGGAGTAGTGACACAGGGCTGCATTTCAGGGGCCATGTGGGAAATTACACTCAGTGCACACATTCAGTGGGAACTGACTGGAGCTTATCTGGGGATGCTACTAGGAATGGGGAATAATACATGGTGCTGGTGTCGGCCCCAGAGAGTGGCTGGGAGGTGTGGTCCTGAAAACCTTCATTCCAGAACATTGGGAATTGCATGGATAAGTGACCACTCTCGAAGACAATGAGTACAATAATCTGTTAAAATGTCTATCCTTTCAACTTTCAATGCCTTAAGCAACAGCTTGATACCTTCTCACCCACCCTGAGGAGGCTGAAACCGACACTACCCTGTAGCATTATCTTATAGCAGTAAATGATGCCTTGATGCTCTGGTTGCTAACAAAGCAGAAAACAGGAGTATGTGTCTTTGCATACATGGGTGGGCTTAGGGATGATTCATGTGAAAATACATACATGGTTTTGTCTTTGAAAAGATAGCACTTCAGCCAAGGGAGAGAGCGCCACACAGGAAGTACACTGGGCTTTGATGGTATCATAATCTGAAGGGAAATGCATGGTACTACTCAGAATGCAAGAGAAATGGTCTTTTCACTCTGAATTTGCAGATATTTGAATAGTAAATTCATCAGTTCTCCTATACAGGAGAATATACCTTTGCCCTATCCTTGCTACTCCTCTGTCCTTTTGTCCACATAGCTCTATTGATGAGAACAAGCCTTTGGTACAGCCAGTGAGTTGCTGTTTATCATAGATTTGTTTGGTTATTAAATGTCACTGTTTTGCTGCTTTCTTTTGCAGTCTGGGTATATGAGCTGTTCAGTAGTAACACTGGTGTTTCGGGGTTGTTGGGGGTTTGGGGCATAGTCCTGCTATCCTTCTAGTTGTTACTTCAATCACACGGTGTTACGAAGTGTGTAATGGGAAAGTTTCTCTAGCCAGCTGCCTTTTGTTCATCTTAATCTCTAGTCAGTGGGAGTGACCTTTTGATAAGAGTCAAGATAGTAGTTGGTGCTCTAAAAGCTTGAATGTAGAAATGAACCCTGCAAATATCCTTTCCGCTCTTCGCTTTCTACCCTGTGGTAGGTAGATAGGTTGGACCATTATTCTGATTGCCTTTCAAAGAGAAAGATAGCATCCCATAAATGGGATTTTCAGAAGCAGTAGCCCTAAACCTACTCCTGTAACAGTCATAGGGGGTTTTATGGCTAATTTCAGTGGGATAGGAAAGCCCACAGCATGCAGCTGAGGGTCCAAACGAAGCCACTACACTGTGAGGTCACATTAGTGACCTTGGTGATCTAGCAGAATTAGGTGATTTTTTTCCTCAAATTACAAGGATTTAGCCTCTCATTTGTAGGATGTACTCCAGTGCCAGTACAATAGTCCTGTATGTGAGGAGAAGTTTAAACTCTGGCACCACTAGAAGAAAGGAAAAAGGGAAGGAAAAGATCTGGAGAAGGGAACATTTACACAAACTGCTGAATGTAGTTGGATTTTCTTTTGGTTATTAGTGTGTGAAATCTAAGGAATAACCCACTGCAAAAATGTTGAGTAAGGAAGAAGCCCAATGATCTGAACATCAGTGAGGATTTAGCGGTCTTGCAGTTCCCTTAGCAAGTCTCTCTGGTATGCATGTTGGAGATCTTCCGCCAGGTAAGTGAATCAGGTGACTTTCACGTCTTAGTTTCAGCTACTTTGTGTCTGTCTTCTTCAGAGTCAGCAAAATTGCTCTGGGTGTCTCCTAGTCTCACGAATGGCCATCCCTAAGCATCTTGGTAGATGCCTTTGTTTTGCACTCTTCTCTGCCTTCTGGCTGACATCCAAGTCTTTTTCCTCCTTCCCTGTTTTTTCTGACATTCTTCTGGTCAAGAGGTTTTGTTTCTTACAGCACCAAGAGCAGAGTTAGAGACAGAAGCAATGCAAAACTCTGATATGTCCCCATCTCTCTTCAAATCTGTTTATCTTCCGCAGAGACCTGATAGTGAATGACATTCGTATAAACAGTGGGTAAAGGACCTGATGTGCACAGTTCAAACATCCTGTCATGATCTGGGCACACGTACTTGATTGAAAAATAAACACCTAACATGCACAAACATCTGATGTGTTTTCCTGGTTAAAATGTTGTGTCCCTGTGCTACAGTTAATTCTTCCATTTTCCCACCATCCGTAAGATACAACCTGGTTTTAATTCTGCCTGGAGCTGCTGGCTGTGACTTTATTTTCCTTGTAGACAAACCTTTACCTGAGGGCAAGTTTATGTGGTATAACAAAGAGTGCTTTGGGGAAGTACTTTTCTTCATCCAGCAGTGACCATTTAAAATGCTTTACAATTTTTAATTTAACCTTGTCTCTCCCCCTCAATACACTCTGGGGAGAGGACTGTCTCTGTCTCACGCTAGAAACCATGTAGGCAGGACCAGACTTATAGCTGAGCTTTTATATTCCATGTTTTGTAACCTCTATTCCACAGATTTTCCAGTGCCCAACTGGATAAAGCCCTAAGCAGCCTGGTTTGAACTAACTTTGCTTTCAGCAGAAGTTGGTGTTAGATAGTCTCTCAATATCTTTTGCAGTCTGATTAAATCTATGAATCTGTGTTGGACTGTGTGCAGCCATAGTCGGGATCAGGTGTGTTCATGGTGAAACGTCTGTAGCTTTGAAGAAAAGCAGCGGTAGCTGTCAGTTTGTCCCCTAGAAGCTCTTCAGCTTTAGAGTTGGTCTTCTACATTGCCAAACACAGTCAAAGCATGATAACCTTCACAACACATCATAGTTCTTTTTAGGGATGTTTAGAAGCTGACTGCCTGTGATGGGACTCCAACTAAGCAACTCCCAGGCTCTGGAAAAGAATGAACTGGAAGTCCATGGGAAAAGATGACACGGGACTAAATAATAGGCGTGTCTGCATGGGAATGATATGAAAATCCAGAAGCGTGCTCTAGTGCCATCCTTAAATACCCTTTTCTTTGTCAGCCTCTCTGTGGTAGCCTCCTGCAATAAGATTTTCTGACACAAAGACCAGATGTTTTCAGGAACTGAGAGAAGACTAACAGGTAAATTGCTGAAAATATTGCATCTCGAAGGTGCAGTGAAGCTCACTTACAAGACATCGCCTGGAATTAATTGTGGTCTGGTTCCAGGTTTCGCCTGTGCTTTATGCTGAACTGTCCTGAGCATCTCTGGTGCTGCTCTGGCTGTGATGACCAGTGGATTCTGTGCTAGACCTGCAAAGATAACTGATCCAGCATGAATATCTGGGAAATTAGTGACCATATTGGTGGTTTCACTGTGCTCATATTATCTTAGCGGAGAGACGTGATAAAGTGTCCATCAGCCGTGCATACAGGAGAGTTCTCCATCTCACAAGAGGTGTGTGCCCTCCCATTTTACTCAAGGAACAGACCTTGTGACAAAGATTATCACAGTTTACCCTTTTTGTATTTGTGAAAGCAGATGACAAGTCCAGTTCATGGGCTGCTGAAACGGGGATAAGGCCTTGCACCTGAACATCTTCAGTGACAACTGTTTCAGCATGTACAAAAGCTCAGTAAGATCTCTAGTAGAGACTTAGGTGTGCAGTTGACAGTTTGGTCTGTGAGAACTCTGGTTTTGCCATGAGCCACGCTGTGCATGCTGTTCCTCCCTAGCTGCCTCTTCACCCTCCTGCTAGCCTCAGCTCTTTTCAGAAACCTTAGATTTATCACTCTTGGGTTGTCTGTCTGGTTCTGGCTTTTAAAAATGAAAGCTTTTCAAAGGACCTTTGGAACAGGCTGTGTTATTTTTGGCTCAGGCTCTTGGTGACACTCATTGCAGAATTAAAACTTCTAATTAGAAAGCAAGAAAAATGCAAGGGAAGGAAAACACAATGCTTCACAATTAAAGTGAGTATTTTAATTGCCCCAGAGGCTTGGAATTCAGGTCCACTGCGGAGTTTTCTCTGCCCCAGAAGATCACTGCAGAAAATGATCACTGCTTTCCATAAGTAATCTAGAACCTTTTAATTTTAAAACCCCAAACAGGGATCTCTGCCAAGGTACTTGGATGCCTCTTCAGTTGATGCAAGTGTCCTAGTAAGAACCATTTAAAATTTACACGTGTGACGTGGGAAGCACTGGGTACCAGGAGAAAGTAGTTAAAAAATGGCCAGGGAAAAATTGTGATAAAACATAGATGCAATGGAAATAGGTGTTCTAGATAACCTCTGTGACCTTGGATTTTTAGAGTGGCTCATTTCCCCTGTACAAACTTCTTGAGAATTACTTTGACATCATTTGCTGGCAGGCCCTGCGTTGTAGGGGAAGGAGGTATGCATTTGTAGAAATTCGTGTGGGCATCTCGGTTTGAGTGGGTGCTGCCTCATGCCGCTTGTATTACCTTTCGGTGGGTGTAGGTTTGGTCCTAGCTAAATCCTCAAATCTTTGCGTGGTACCCTTCACCAGGGCAGGGCTGGCATTTTTGTGCTTGTTGGTGTTTGTGTCCTCTAGATCCCCTGCGAGGTCCCAGTCTTGCTCTCTGCAAAGCTATTTTGAGAAGAGGAGGAATAAGAAACTGAGAAAAGATGATTGACAGTAGCCCTTTAGATTTATGTTGTTAATGCACTAGTAATAAGATAAGGCTTATCTTTAAATGTTCATGGAATCAAGACTTTGATGGAGCAGGCTTTTGGGTTAATATATTTTTGATAGATAAAGCAGAACGAAATGAAAAGAGCAAGGGAACATATATATATATATATTCATGGAGAAAGACATTTTTCTTTTAAATCATTCTTTGCATGCAATCTGCGTGTGAGTGTTTGACATGCAGATATGAAAGGTGTGTTAGTGAACACACATTCAGGGCAGGTGTTTTGGGGGGAACGTGGGCCTGAGAGGTGCGTAACTGTGCAAGAGACAGCTGAGTGAGATGAAATCTGCAGCTGCCTGCCAGTTGAGATGAAGAATCTCACCCTCTCTTCCTCTGCTTTGTTCAGTCCAGCTATTGTTGGGTGGGGGGTGTAAATGAGAGCAGATATGAGGTTGCAGTGTAACGTAGGTTTTGCCTCGGCCTTACAGAGAAAAGGAGTTGCACGCTGACCCCTTTTAGGAGTTTGGGCAGCAAAGTTCTGTTGGTTGAGCTGCACAGAGGGAGTTCAGGGTGTCATAGTTGTTAACACACTTCAGCTCAAGTCCAAGATCTGTTCTGCACATTTGCACGTTTGGCTGAAATTATCTCGCAGCCCCGCGTAGTACAGTGTCTGGGAGGCCAGGCCACAGGGATAGTCCTGCTGCAATGAAGGCCTGCAGCATCTGTGGCTTGGATGGCAAACTATTTGGTTGCTATCTTTCAGTTGTATGTAAATCACAATTGCTGAATTTTGTCTACCCAGCCTCCTCCCCTGTCTTTTATACTTCTCCAGTGAGGACTCATCTTTTCTTTCTTTTCCTGCTTGCCCTTGAACTCCCGAGCTGCAGCCCTAGCCAGTGGAACTGTGCAAGTAGGTAGGGATAGGGCAGGGACGCAGGGGAAGGAAGATGAAGACTTGTCATGCTGCATAGCTAATCTAGGGAAGAAAACAGATGGGAAATCTCCTCTAACACTGTGGTATAGCTCTGTGGGGACATGCGAAGTTGACTTTAACTTCCTGGTGAGAAGGCACAATTTACCACTGCAGCTTTAGGGGAAAGCATACAAGAGAGACAGGTGGACTTAGTAGTATAGAAAAAAGTAGTGGCAGTTGGCGCAGAGGAGAGAGGGAGGGAAGTAAGGCTCTAGGAAGGCAAAGAGAATTCAGTTGACAATGGGTTTGCATGGACATGTGTCCATCCCGGTGAGCACAGTACAGGGAATTGCACGTAAGGGCTTGGCCACAGTGGCGGAGGCAATAGCTGCTGTTCCCGTCTCTTAAACAATGACCTAAGACACTATGATCAGTAATTTCCAGCATAGAGAGAGAAATAAAACCAGTGGAAAGCGAAGCATTAAAGAGGCCCAAATTCATGAAGGCCAGTGGCATCTGGTCCTGTACGCACAGAAACAAAACCTCCTTGCAACTGTCTCAGCTGTTTGTGTGGTCTGTAACACGCTTGGGTTCTAGGTGATCCCATCCCTCTCAGCATGCACTTCCATCTTACAGATCTTAGAAAACATTACTGTAAATTGTTGCTAAAGCATTATGTTTAACCACTGGTAAATGTTGCCTGGCGAGTGAAGGACAGACCTGGGAGGGGAAGCTTTCGGGGTCTTTGAAGACAGACCTAAAGATCAGTGGGCCTAAAAACTGGTCAACCTAGGAGAGCAAGAGACAAATTTTTGTTTGATTACACCAAACTTTTAGTGTGGCCATGCCATCAGAGCACACAGGGCTCTGATTTCTCTTACTGTAGTCAGATCTCTTCAGCTTGGTTTGGGGTTTTGCTTGGTTTTTTTAAGGTGTTATAAAGTCAGCTCTGAAAATGAGACTCACAGGGCAAAAGCTTTGGTTCTTTTCCAAATTAACAGTGGAAGTCTGCCTTAATGCCATTAGGGCTGGCATCAAAGCCAGACACATAATTTGGCAAGGCCCAAATGTAGCAGAGTACTCATTTCTAGTGTATTTATCTTTTATGATTATTTTTAACCTTTTACTGAGTGTCAGGCTCTGACTTCCTGGGCTTGCTTATCCCTGGTGGTGGTCCCACTGGTGGTGTTTCTGCCCTTAGCTGAGAGAGTGAATCAGTGCTGGGACAGCTGTAACAGGTGGCAGCATCTGCACCACCCTGAAATGAGCTTCCTGTGAACAATTTCACTGGTAAAGCACTGTCATTAGGAACCAAATGTATTTTAGAAACCTGTGTATGTGTTGGTTGGACTGTATCTGTGTAACTCATGGGCCGCTATATTTAATTAACGTAAAACAGCTGTCTTGAATCTAAGAAGCTATCTAGTTGCAATTAGTTCTTGTTTGCTAATTAATTGCCAATGGATGATTAAAGACTTGTTTACTGAGGTTTAGCAGCTATCAAGACACACATCTAGTACTTGGGGGATTTACTATGCAGTAACTGGATTGTTGAATTAAATTCTTAGTGAGACCTTTAAACTGTGACCAAAGAAAGCTGCTCTGCAGCCAGGTTTGCTGACAGTTTGCCCATGTCCTGGATCTGCTGCCCTGGGTGGTGTTGCTCCTGATAGGGGAAGAACGCATGGATCCTCTGGCTTGCTGGGGTGATTCACTTGTCTCTTTCTGCAGGCTACAGGTAAGGAAAAACAAAATCTCAGGTCTTGACTGTATTGGTAGAGCAGCTCTGCTCATACACACTCCCAAATACTGTCTAGACTGTGACAGTTGTGTTTCATCTTTGTCTCTTTCCTGATGCTCATCGCGCGTCAGACTCCAAACAGAAGACAATGAATGGAGTCATTTTCTACTGAGATTTGTTTGCAAACTGGATTTTGCTTCTGCATGTAGATTTTTGGGTTTGTTTTTGTGGACAATTTGCTGGGTGGTTTTGTTAAATTCTTCTCAGTCTGTGGATTTGTTTGCAGATTTAGTCCCTGTGTTTATGGCCTCTTTGGTCACCAAAAGCCAAGTTTCTGCTCACCACTTGATGAATGAGAACAAGATTTATGGTGGTAATTAGTGGCTTTTTTGGGTAACCAGCTTGAAGAGGCTTAAGAAAGTGTTATGGTTGCTGCCTTCTCAAAGTCAAGCTCTCGAGGTGTCTGGCAACGTGCAGCCAATGTTATTTGCTGCTTTTAACAGCACTTTGAGGGTAAAACAAGATAGGGAAATGAAACACCCATATTCACACAGAGAAGCTCATGGATTTACCAGTAGAGAGCTGTTTCAGGTAGATTGGCATCAAAAAAACTTCTCGAGATGTGTTGGTAAATAAGGGTCAGAAACATGGTTTAATGAGAGCAACAGTTTGGAGTTGGAAGGGATGGGTTTAGGAGCTGTCTTACAGGATTTTTCAGCTTAGCTTTTCAAGGGCTGTTCTTCTTTTTGGTTTTTATCCTGTTAGATCACACAGATGGAGGTAGGTAACTAAGAAAGGGTGCTGGAAGTTTCTACGTGCAGAGAAGCCTTGTAGTATTTCATGAGCTATTTCATCCATTCTTTCATTTTTTTTCCTTGTGCTTTCCTTATTTATAAGCCTGAGGTTTTCTACCAGCCTCTCTCACTAAGCCNTTTAGGAGCTGTCTTACAGGATTTTTCAGCTTAGCTTTTCAAGGGCTGTTCTTCTTTTTGGTTTTTATCCTGTTAGATCACACAGATGGAGGTAGGTAACTAAGAAAGGGTGCTGGAAGTTTCTACGTGCAGAGAAGCCTTGTAGTATTTCATGAGCTATTTCATCCATTCTTTCATTTTTTTTTCCTTGTGCTTTCCTTATTTATAAGCCTGAGGTTTTCTACCAGCCTCTCTCACTAAGCAGAACTGGCAGGGAAAAAAAAAACAGAATGAGCAACTGCGGCAGAAAAGTGATTAAAAAGAATAATTAGCATTTGCCCCCGATAAATGAGCAAAGCCATTAATTAGACTGATTTACTCCTGGCTTTTTTTTTCCCTTCTCCCTTTCCTCTCTTTTTTCCCCTCCCTTTATCAAATGGCACCGCCATGACTGGCCCTTTGGTATGTTTTCATCAGCTTTTCACCAGTTGTCAGAGCTAACACCCTCCTTTCCTGGAGCCCAAGCAGCCTCTTGTAGCTAATGGATATGGAATGCAGCCAGAGCTGATAGCTGCTAGATCTCTGCTGGCTTACAGGTGTTTCCATCATTACTGGTGTATTATCTGCCACTGGGTCCCCTTCCTCCTCCTCCTTCTCCTCCTCCTCTTTTCTCTCTGTTTTAGTCCCCTTTGCAGTGTTCTAGAAGTAATTACAGTTTAAAAAAAAATGCTGGCAGATTTTTAAGAATTTTATTTAATGCAACACAGTGTCCCGGTGATCAAATCAATTTCGTTTTTTGGCACGGTGACAAGCAACGCTGCTGCTGCTGTCGCCTGTTTGAATGTAATTACCAGGATGAAAGGGAGAATTTTAATTAAGACAATTTCCCCCCACACCTTATTTCCTCCCCCTTATTCAACTCACAAGCTGGGGGCTGTGCTATTTTTTAGTGTTTTTTTTATACATGCTTTTTTTATTAAGAAATATTAGCAATCATGAGGCTATTGCATGTTATATCGTGTGTTCCCCCCCCTGCACCGCCCCTGCTGAGAGCTGGCTGAAGGCACGTCTCTGTCAGAATGGGCACATTACGAGCAAATTTGAGTGTAACAGTCCTTGTTTCAAATCTAAATGGTGGAAATGGGATCACTGGCACGTGTGTGGTGCTTGGAGCCTTCTATGGTTAATGGTTGTACACGTTTCTGTAATGCCTGGAGGCCAAGTTCTTCATGCAATTTAGGCCACTGGAAGCAGAAACGGGCCCAAATGACTGTCTGGGAGCCAAACATCACAGGAACATTGCAAAATATGGATTTAACCTTCTTTCTTCAGACCCACCTCAAATTCAAGGAAGCACATAATTTGAATTATAATTTGAATTATGTGCTGGGAAATGGGTAAGAGAGGGTCCTACTGAGGTAGGAGAAAGAGCACTATTGCTGGCAGAAGAGAAAGGTGAAGTCAAATGGGAGAAGAATGTGCTGGGGTTTGTCAGAAGATTCAGGTAGGAAGCTTAGAACTCAATAGCAGCCTCTGTCTTGGAGCTTGGCTTCGTCTGGAAAGACTTTACTTTTACAATTCAGGTATATACAAATGGGTATTTCTTATGAAGCTCTGGCATGGGATGGGTGCATTGGCAATGGGTTTTGGAAGTAAAGACCAGGAATTAGAGTTAGGGCTTTGTGAGGAAGGTATCAGGTGCTGAGCTTAAGATTTTGAGGGATAGTTAACTAAATTTTCTTGGGTTTTGATTTTTATGCAGGCAGGGGGTTGTTGCATGCTGGGGATTATTTACCTGGCCATTGTCTTCGAGTGACGCATTAGCCTTCAGTTCTATCATCTCTGTGCTCCCAAAGGCTACCACCACAGGCAACCGTTACACAGAGGTCAGGCTCTCTGCGACTGCACCACAATGCAAAGGCAGGAGCTGGGAAAGGAGCATTTTTTTCTCATTTTTTGTAGGGAGAGCAAATGCACGTCTTCCCAGTTCTGCAGAGATTTGCCCATGTCTGTTATCCCCCCAGAGCTTGCTTCACAAAAACCCTGTGCTCCCAGGCATGGGCGTAGCATTCTGTACAGCCTAGCCATGCTGAGCCAGTCCATTAACAATCCAGAGAGGCTGGTGCAGAGTAATTCAGACTGGCTCTTCTCCTCAGGACAGGCAATGCCCTGCCTCCAAAATGCGCTTTTCACCCTGCAGTCTTGGGACCAGGGCAGAGCCATTATCTGGGATTGAAATTAGTTCTTCAGAGGGATGGTGTTGGAGTGGACTACCAAAGAGGAAACTCATTTCCCAGCTGTGTTTTTTAAGTATGCCTCATGTCAGCGTAAGGTTAATTTAAACCAATCTGGGTGCTTGATTTCCCAAAACAACTGCAGGTTTATGTGCGAGTACCTTAGCTGTGGAGACTGTGGCAGGTTTCCTGAGCAGGACCCGTCCCCAGGCTCCATGTACTTTGCCCTGCCTTCCTTGGGTATCGCTTCAGGGTTGGCTTGAATATTGCTGGACAAATAAGAAAACTGCAGAGTAAGGTAGGCCCCTGCCAAAAACTGGAGGAAGCAAGCTCTGTTTGAGTCTTTCTCTTGTTCAGTGATACTGAGAGGGGCTACAGCTCCACCAGCTGCTACAGAGCAGAAGACCTCAGGTGTTTTGGCAGAGCTGGTTGAAATGGTCAAAACAAGGGAACTGGTAGAACTCAAACCTTGCCTGGACAGCTGCCCTCTGCAAAGTAACTGTTCCAGCTTATAAAGTCCATGTGCTTACACCCGCACTTTCAAGTCCAAAATGGAAAGTTGCCTCCTTTAGTCATTCACGAATGATGATTCCTGAATGAACTGGGGGAACAGTGAGCTGTGATGGAGCATGAGAATCAAGGTTACTGACTAGAGGAGGTTGGAGGGGTCTGTCTAGCTGAGGAACAACACCCAAGACAGGATGCTAGAACAGAGGAGGGGATGTTACTGTTGTGCTTTTGGAAACCTTGGGCTCTGCTGGATCTGTCCTAAACCTGACAGGGTCATCCATAGGCTGACGTGGACCACCACAATGGCCAGTTGTGTTGGAAAAGGTGGTTTCTTTTTGGATGCCTGCCTCCAAAGGCATGCCAGAGCTTGCATACACTGGATTATCAAACCAGGATCAGTATGCGTGCCCCAACCACACACAAACAGATGCAGTAATCTGAATTATTCCTGTGCAGCCCAGGTCCCTAGCTTGCTCAATCCTACAGTGGAAATTGCGCCTGAGGTTAATGCACTGCAAGGAATGTACGGGAAATGTTTTGCATTTTAAATAAATAAAAATCAGTGCGTATTTTTTTAACGCTTGCTGACCAGCTCTTCACATCCTGTTAAGCTAAATATTTGCATGGTAGTAGTGCAAAGAGGGCTGAGCAAGGAACCCCTGTGTTTCATTTGGGTGGCTGTATGTTTCGATCAGCTGCTCTTTCCTCTTCTGTCTGTTTTTCTTAGCAGGGTCAGGACGAGTTTCACAGTCCGAATGGTTCACTGCAATTCTCTACAGGATATCCTCATTTTACTTTAATGGGGAGGAAATTAATGAAACATACAGGCCCTGGGGCTTCAAATACTATACATTAATATTATCCCAATGTATTGTGGTATGTGCACTCTCTCAGACTAAACTTTACACTGGACAGAGGAAGTTGTGATCAAATTCAGGTGCCTGTGAAATTTAAGTGGCAGGGGGGGAGCAGGGGAAAAAAATTAAAAGAGAAGCTTAAAGCAGTTTCCTTCCGTTTCAGCCCCTGATCAGTGTGAGAACAGGGATGTTCAAATGGGATCAAGTCAATACAAACCAAACAAACTATCCCAGCACTTAAGGCAGGACTATTTAGCTGTATTTGTGTAACTGGAAGGTTTGGTCTTTTGATTTATTAATTACCTTCTTTGGGGAGTGATTTCTTCCCATCTGTGAGTTAGATCAATAGTGATCTAAGACAGCGGTGGTCTTTGCAGAAGATGGGCTGTAAAGGCATTACAAATATAACCACCTCCCTTTTCTCCAAATGAAAACCACCACGAGTGCTCTCCAATGCCTGCAAGCAGGCAGACAGTACAACAGGAGAATGTCAAAGCAATACGAGAAAATTAAGTGCAGCTTCAGTTTTCTTCAGTGGTAGCGGGAAACAATAAGACAGGCCACGCAGCATTGCCTGCTGGCTTCAACACCACCCAGGATGTAAGGACTGCAGGTGCCTTGCCCTGACAATGAGCTCATTGACTATAAAACCTTTCAAGAATTCCGAAAAGCTTTGGCCATACATTAAAAACAGCCCAGACCCAGGTGGCTCATCTGCCATCCCACTGCTCCTCTTAACTCCTTAAATATAGTCCCTTTCATGGTAGCTGTTCCCATGGTTGGAAGGAGGTCATTAGCATTGGGCTGTGTCAGTCCGACTACTCAGAGAGCTGCTGACAGTGAGTTCTGTTTTTCCTTCTGGGATTTTTGTTTTGTTTTCTTTCCCCTTGTGGTGCAGTTTCCTCAGATTACAACAACTGGCACTGTCTGCATCAAAAGGAACAGAGTCCTGCACAATTTTGGTGGAAAAATGTGAAGGAGGGGACCTTGTTTGGAGAAATTGGCTGCATCAAGCTAAAATAAGAAGTTAAAATGGTCATCATGGTTTTGGGCTCCTGGGGATAAGAAGGCTTTTTTCTTCTTAGAAATGTGCTAAAATACCAGAAATTTTCTATGGGCTGCAGAAGGAAGTGACCCCCCTCCTCCCATTTCCAAACCCCACATCCCCAACTCTGTCCATATGATATTTAAATGTTCCTGAGCCACTTGCCTGGTGGAGAAAACCACAGCTTGAATATTACCACATTTTGCAAACTGAAGGCTCTGCCTTGGGATACAGGGACAATTTATTAGTGGAAATATCTTTAATTAATTTGTGCACAAGTTCGTGTTTTTCTTTAATTCTTCTCCCCAGGCACTTGACCCATAGTAATGAAATCTGAGAGCCCTTTTCAGAAAATGACTTTCTCAGCATTTTTGTTCCTTTTAAAGTTAAGTGTATCGCATAATGACCATGAAATGTTATCCTTTATTAGGAACACACTTTTCACTGAGAGTCTTCAAATAGACTTTATTACCAACAACTCTGTGGTAAGCTGCCATCCGCTGCCTCACAGTCAGTCAGACAGGCCTGGCTTTGAACTCCATACATGAGTATCTTTGAGGACAAGTGCTCAGAACTGGCCATCACTGGAAGGAGCTATGTCCTTGCATTGGTGCTAGGCTCCAGAGAAAACAGAGCTTTGCCCCTGAGTGGCCAAAAGCCAACTGATGGGCACCTGCAACCCAGTACGTGACTCTAGAAAGGATGTCATGAACCAATAGTGGTGTTGGGAGCCACATGTGTGACTTGATCTCTAGGCAGGTGTAGGTGCCTCCAAACTTTGCAGTTGAAAACAGACTTTCTTGCTAGGTCTGAGTGGGCACCATAGCCAGGGTAGCTCTTGCTGGCCCAGGACCTGTTAGTGCCGTGTTGTGGTGTCAGGGTCTCAAAGGTTTCTTCTTCTCTAGTCTGCTTTTAGAGAGACTTTTCAAGGCCACAAAATGTCTTAGGTACACTTTGCCTCTTATTGCAACTAGTCCTTAAGGACAGGACGGTTTCTTTTTACCCAAAGATGGATCAACAGTCTCCTGTGGTTTGGCATGTGGGAATGTAAGCACTGACACAACAGACACTGGTGATTGAGGGGTTGGTGGGAGGTAATGCTGCCAAAGCAGAACGGGATTTTTTGGTTTTTTGCAACAGAGAAAGATGGGAGGGGGGTCCTTAACAACAACAGGCGATGGACAGTTCTGATTTATAACCCATCAGAAATGCGTTATCTCCCCACCCCACCTCCTGCCCCATAACTGCCACTCTCAAAGTCTGGCACCTTCTGATGCAACATTTAGGGTGCTGATTCAGAATGGGCTTGGAGGACATGGTGTCATTGTGGACTAGCTTGGCCTGGAGTTTCTTAGAAAATCTCGTTCAAGTAGTAATCAGGCTATTACCCCCACCTTGACTGTGTGCCAGGGAATTCACCATGCTCTATCACTGTGTCGTCCTAGAATAGGCAGTCTTGGCCAGAGCTAGAGAGTTCCCTGCCCTCCTCCAGCTCCAGGTCCAAATCCCTTTTTTATGGCAGAAATACAGGAAACTTGCTTCTCTCTTGTATCTCTGATGTTCAGTCCAAGTAGATTCAAACCCCAGGGCTTGGGGTTGGCTCCCTGGAATCAATTCACATAACGTCCAAGTGGCTCGTCTTATCACAAAGATATTAGTAGCCCTTAGAAACCCCCTACCAGCAGCAGAAAGAGCTGCTTCACAAAGGGCCTGTCCCTATTGTTTTGAGGTCATCCATCTCCCTGTCCTGGTCCTGTTTTTACTCTCATTTGTTTAGACCACAGAATGGGCACGTGTGAACAACTCGTTTTGGTATTTTTTTGACGGGTGACCACAAGAACATTGGCCGCATGTGCTTTTTGTTTGGTTGCAGTTTAACAGCTGTTCCCTTTGAAATCACCCCCTTTCTGCTGGCTTTATTTCTTAGCTGCTCTTGCCCAACTTTTCCGACCAGCAAGGCTTCTCCCTCCTCCCCACCCACCTGGCCCCGTTCCCTGCCCTCCCCACCACTACCCTAGGAACCCTTTTGGTTATTTCAACCTCTGTGATTAAACTGGCCCCCAATTGTTATCAAGAAGATTCAGGAAGGAGGATGAAAAAAGGAAACATAATCTTATCTGAGAATAGAAAATATGATAAGGGCCCCCTATCTGGAGGTTGCAGTGTCCCTCGTGGTGGGGCTGCAGCAGTTCCTTTGAAAATAATCACCGACATCATCTCTGCTAAATCACCTTTCACACAGCTCAGGCTTTTGATACAAAGGCCTCCGGCAAAATTAGAGCAGGATTGTGTCGACCCCAGAGCAAACACATTAAACGCTCAAGAGATCAGAATTAGGGGCACCCAGCTATAATTGCATAGGAGGAACTTCTGGTACTGGGGGGGTAACGGGGTGCCTCAGGGTAGGTGTGTATGTGCATTTGTGTCTCTGTTTGCCACCAGATGATGACTACAGGTTGTAAAGTGGGCCATCGGTTGCTCATTAAAAGGTCTTAGTACCTTTTAATCATCCACATAGGAGAAGAATTAATGCAATGTATAACGATTCTGAGTGCTCAGCTTTTCCAGAAAGTCTGGTGGACAGGGCAGTCCTGTACTGGAAAGTGTAAACAGTGAGACCAAGCAAAGTTTTCTTGCTTTCAGTTTTGGGGTTTTCTTGTGAGGGTTTTCTGCCTGTTGAAGCCTCAGTGTTGAACTTTTCTTGTTTTATTTCAGCTGAAGTTGATTTTGTAGTCTTCTATGCTAATAGACCTTGTTGGATACGCTGCAGAAAACCTCACTGTGGTGCTCCTGATAACTTGGCAGACTTTCCCATTAACATACCTAACCTAAACCAGTGCTAGTGCAGCAAGAGGAGGCAGCCAGGACCAGGAAAGTGAAATGTCCTGCAGGGACAGGATGGAGGTACATTGGGTGATCATGTAGAATCATAAGAAATACAAATATGTGGATAACAATTACAACAATTTAAGAAAGAAAGCAAAATGTCCCCCTGTTCTGAGGTTCTAAACAGTTCTAATGAGATTTCAAGTCATTGGCGAGGGTTGTATAAAACAGCCCTTTCCGAGCACCTATGTTATTTTGGATTATTTTGAACTAGTAACCTAAAAATGGAGGCTCCCTGCACCCCAGCTCCTTTCTGAAGTACACTGACAAGTGGCTCCATGCATTTGCTATGACCGTGCTTGTATCATTTACACACTGATTCAGACTGAACTGTAAAACTCTCGGAACCACAACCCCACCTCAAAGGTGTTAGGTATCAGCCAGATTATCCATTTCCAGGATACTTCAAGGCAAAACTGAAAAACATGCTTTAAAAAAGTAGCCCAGAAACTTACAAAGCCTCCAACAGCCCTCTTTTGTGAATATCAGGTTAGGAGGTTTTTGCTCAGGTCATAGGAAGTGCTGAAACTGTCATGTCCTGAGTAATAGAGAACCCAGGTGGAACTTGGCAAAGGTCAAACTATGACATAGTTCCTTTGCAACATAATCACCTGGAATTAAACTCCCCTTTCTCATGTGGGACAGATGACTTGTCTCCTGTCTTCTCGGTGGAACACTGCAACACAGGGAAGGGTATTTTAGTGTTGTCACCTGATATCTCAAGGCAAGGTGTTGACTCCAGCTGCATCACTGTTGGAAGGTAAAATGCTTAACAGAATTTTAAGGGCTGGCCTGGAAGCAAATTAAAGGGACATTGGCATGAGGAGTGATAGATAAGTTCAGAAATCCTTGTGGTGCTGCTCTAGCTCTCGAGTGCTGGCATTTGTGAATGTGGCCCATTGCAACAAGTGCTGCAGCATGTTGGTCTGTAACAGAGATGTGCTCCATGGGGAATAGGGTTGTGGATGACTGGCAAAATCTTCTGAGCAATTTTTTCCAGAAACACAAAATATACCCTTTTGGTTCTTTTCCTCCTATTTTTGTCCCTTGACAGTGAGAATTATGGATGGAGGTGTCAGCTTCAGCTTTAAATTTCTTGCTGCATGTTGATTTGTGGGATGTTTGTGTAAGTGAAAAACAAATTGATTTATGGAGCATTCACAGAGGGCTAAACAGTGAATTTGAACATAAATCTAGTTTACTTTTCATAGATAGGTGGAATCCTTTCAGTCACTTGTGTAGCTGGATATAAAATGGCCTAAAATCTAAACCAGATCCTCAGATTTCCCTGATTCTTGTGGCAAGCTGGAAGATGAGATGTTCCACAAGGGCTGTGTTTTATAAGCTCTTTATAATTCAACATAATTGCTGACCCAAAGATACTCCAGTTCATTCGCAGAAGAATGGAGGCATGAGGAAGACAAGGCAAGCTAAGCTGTAGGTTCACCTGGAAAACTGCTCATTGGCATCACAATCTGAAGGCATTCCTGTCCTCCAGCAGCATCCCCTCAGTGCTGACCATGCAGTTTTGTGAGGTTGTGCAGTGAAACATCTCAGGGAGCTGATCTGGCTGGAGAGGAGGAAAAACTCTGCTTTTGTGTCCTGTATGTTTCTTGTTCTAGTGCATCAGTTCTCCCGTCAGGGCTGATGTCAGGCCCCACTGCTGCAGCACGCAGAGGGGATTGCATGCCACAGGGCAGAGGCAGTTGGAAAGGAATCCCTGAAGAAGCTGGTATTGCTGTCAAATTTGTAAGGTGAAACCATAACCTAGCCAAGGGGGAAAACAAGTGTGTGAACAGAGTAAAGAAAGCAAAAGGGAAAAAAGAAGACAACAGGGAAAGTTGCTTTGGTGGACTCCACTGAAAACCAAACACAACCTGAACTCCCCAAGCAAACTCTTTTCGTAAGAAACAGAAGAGGAGCTGCCTGACCCCACAGTGGACAGTGGGGGTTTTTCAATAAGCTCATAATGCAGAAGCAGGGAGGAGAGCAGACAAAACCAAGCAACATCCACAAGTGCACAGTATGTGAGGTTTCAAATTCTGGCGTTTAGCAGCAGAAGATGTTAGTGACCGTGAAGGGAGGAGGGCTCTCCCACAGTTGTCTGACCTGGCAACTCTGGTGCCGCTGGAAGGGACTGTGTGCAGGACTGTGCTGCTCCAGGCCCCTTTTATGGCTGCACTGGGGTTCCCAGGCATTGCTCCATCCGTGACCTTTGTGAGCTTCCTGCAGAACACACTCTTAAATTATTTTTTATCAAAAAGGCCCAGAAATTAGATAGAGGAGATGAGAAGATGGGCATGATCAGGGAGGATAATAAAGAAGAACTGTCACTTCCCTGGCTGTAGCTTTGTTGGCCCTCCTGCTTTCTGAGATAAAGACACAGCGGCTGGTCTGGGTTCTATATCAAAAGGCCGATTTGGCTGCTTGATTATATATGAAATATAGATTTAAAGCTTAACTTACATTCCCAAAAGCGAATCAATCGCAGGGTAAAACCTGACACATTTGTTATGATCACTAAAGAGCTTTGCTGGGCTTGTTGATGCTCACAGTGGCTGGAGGGGCTTTAAAAAGCTGTTTGGATCCAGTTTACAAAAATCGTTCCTGTTCAGAATTTATTTATATATTTATTAATAACAGCTCAGAGTGCAAATATTTTTCTCTCTGCTATCTCTCTAAGACTGAGTTTCAGGAACCGCCTCTGAAGGAGTTAACGTTTTTTTACCAGGCAGAAGGGGAAAAAGAGGCAGAAAGTTCCCTAGATCACAGGCTGTGATCTATCCAAGTACTTAAGCTCTTCTAAAGCTGGCCTTACTCAGCTCCTTAGTTAAATGCTCTTCTGGATCTGTTGTTTTAGTCTTTACTCCTGGAAAGCTGAGTATATGAGATCTAGAGAAAGGCTGCCTTAACATGAGCAAATGGTTTCTGGTACCCATGCAGGTTCTTATAAAACAATCTGGGGAGGTACTGGAGGAAGAAGACACCTTGTAAGGGCTGTGGATCTTTTGCCATATTCACCAACCTCACAGTACTGCCAAGTGCACTGCCCAGGAGGTCAGGGCAGCCATGGGAGTTGGCCAGGAAGCTGTTGTTGAAGCCATTCTTCCTTGGCTGACGGGGCCTCTGGGGCTTGTCTTTTGCAAATGACACACACATGCAGGCATAAATAAAACCCTGGCAATCTCCTCCTGCAAGAGCGTCGCTGCTTCCAGGGGGAAGAAGCACTAAGTAATTTGATGCCTTCATTATCTTCATAACATGAACCAATTTGTCAGCAAACTACTGTGCGGCCTGATTCGTGATTGCAGAGAAAACTGAGCTGGGGGAGAGGACTGTTACTTGCAACTAGTTTAAGCATTGTTCTTCTGTGCAGGAATATAAATACGCTGTGTAGAACCAGCTCATTAGACACTTATCCGTTTGTATTTATGGTTTAATTAAATAACTGTATGGGAGGACTTTGGTTTCTAATCACAGTAACAATAATGATTTCCTCCTTGTGGCAATTTCTTTCCAAGGAAGGTTTTGTAGGCACAAGTGTGTTTAATCTTTCAGCTCCTATCCCTTGATGGAAAGAAGAAAGTAAAATGTTTTAACCTCTGTTGTACAGATACAGGGGACTTACAGGTAAAGAGTTTCAGTGACCACCCCCAGGTCACCCTGGTCACTGACTTCTTGTGAGAACACTTAGTTGTCTGCTTGAAAAGCAAAGCTAGGAAGGTAGTCTGAGTTCCTCTTTGCTTCTAAAAATACAGTCCCCTGTGGAGTCTTATAAGAGCCACTTTTAGCTCCCTTCTCTTTCAGTTTTCCAGTCACCCTAAATATGTTCTGGTTTTTTGAGGGAGATGTAGGACAGATTCGTTTGCCCTGGCTCCTCTTTTAACTCAAACCAGGAAGGATGATGTATACTGGGTATGATTCCTTGGAATGGCAACCTGCATTCCTGTGTGCTGTGCTGCTTTCCTGTCCCAAGACCTAACCTGTTAGAGATGAGTATCAGCTCAGGCCATGCAGGATGGAGCAGGAACTGCCCACTGGTTTGAGTGTTACACAGATGTGAGGCAGGTTACAAACCACCAGGAAAGCTGCAGCCAAGGTGGGTAACCCTCTGCCTATCCCTGAGGATAGTTTTCTGCTCTGGTATTGTCTTCAGAAGAACCAAACCCTGTAAGTTTCTTGCTACCCCATGTTTCTCATAAAAACAATTCCACAGAAGATTCACTTTGGGTTTTTGATAGGAAGACCTTGTGTCATGGCTGTGGAGTGGAAGCCAGGAGGATTGTAAAGCTACTTTTATGTAAAGGTAGGCTTTCTGGTTTACCCTTGCCTCGCTTCGTGCATTAGCTCAGTCTATAATCACAAACTGGGTCAGAGGAGGTTATGAGATCTTCTGATCAGGCGTGTATCTTCAGGCAGTGCTTTGGCTTTCAGGCTGAATTTTCTCTCTGAAAAGTTGGGAAGTCTGAAAGAGGTGCCTGTTGCTTAAAGAACAGGGAGGAAGAGCATTCTGACACTATATTTTGTTATTCCTAACACCTGTGTTAGCTAATGTTTTTATTTTCTGTGTGTCATGTGGTTCTTTGAATTGCTTAAGCTTCTTTTTCCTCTCTTCAACTCAGTTAAATCAGATTCCCCTCTACCCTGAAATATAGAATACATGGAAGTTTTCTCTAAAGCATAGTTTATGCAAATAATTCCTTCTCTGCATTCCTGTACTAGAGTCAAGCACTGCATATCTGATTGGGCTCTTAATGACTTTGGGGAATCATTTAAATATCTAGCTGACTAGCCCAGTTAATAATCAAAGCTGCAGCTCCTTGAAGCAGGAGTGACTCATGGAAGAAGAAGAAAGCTTCTGATTATTTCTAAGCCTCACTCCTGTCCCTTCACTGACGTGCAGACTCTGAAGGGGCACGGCACTATCAGATACTCCCAGGCAATGTGCATCCTTTCTGACTTGCTCCCAGTCACACGTTCAGGTGATACAAACTGTTAGCTCGGTTTCTGAACATCTGTTGCCTCTGCATCCTGTTGCAGGGAGATCACTGGAGCTTGTAGATTAAGCAGTTCAGGGGCAAATTTAGTGTTTGAATTGCAGATTTTTCAGGATGGGGTGTGTGTGTGGGGGAACCCTTAGATGTTGCAATGGGGATAGCACTTGAGAGGCA
Source organism: Upupa epops (assembly GCA_013397515.1). NCBI lineage: Eukaryota > Metazoa > Chordata > Aves > Bucerotiformes > Upupidae > Upupa > Upupa epops. The sequence continues at coordinate 1,221,308 of VZRI01008100.1, read as the reverse complement.
ACTGTCTTTCCTCCTGTGTGCTTAAGAGTGCCCTGGTGCAGCTGGTTCTATCTGAATGAATCGAAAAACAGTGAACATTATGATTTGCCTTTAGGATTGCTAATTAATTCACAGCATCCTTTCCCAGATAAATCTTACTCTATTCTGACATTTGTCCCAATTTTTAAGGTATTTTCAGACTGTCTCACATAATGTCTCCTGAAACCTCTCTCAATTTCTAGAATGAGCTCTTGTCGAAAACTTTCTGGTTTAGTGTCACGGATTATTGTCACACACACTTACTGCTGGCATTTACTTCTATTACCACTCTGCTGCGGTAACAGAAAAATAACAGTAACTGCATGTTTCCCCTTCTGTTGCACCACAGGATTACTCTCTCCAGTACTAAGGTGATGTTAGGACTAGCCTTGGCATCTCCGTATTCTTTTTTGTGTCCTGAATGGCAGTATTCAGTGAGATAGGCTGCTTCCCCTGATTTATGAACGAGAGATATTCCACCAGAGAGAATGAGTGCCTGGGGGAGGAGAGCTGGTCTTTGATCTCACTGTGGTTTTGAAACACGCCTGTAAAATCAGAATCAGATTGTAATCTCTTTGGGGCAGGGACATCTTTGCTTAGCCTGTACAGTACCTGGTACACTGTGGGTGCCTTGTTATCAACAACAGAGATTGAGTAATGAGCAATGCTCACAAACTGTATCTAGACCCTGCAGAGTCCTGGAAAGCTGTCCCTGACAGGAGTCCCAGGGATACAGTGGGATGGCTACATGCAGGGAAAGCTGGGACCAGTCAAGTGCAGTGCAGAAGTGCCATTCATCTGAGACTGACAGATTTTAGTTTGAAGTTTTGGAAAATGTGTACAGACTAGTTATTGAAATGAGCTGTACTTAAACCCTACAAAATGATCCTCTGATATTTCTTCCCTTCACTGCCTCCCTCTTTTTGTCCTTCAAACTCTGCCTTCCTCCCACCTTGGGATGTGAAACGTGGATTTTTTTTTCTTGCTTGTTAATTGCCTTCCCTAAATCAAAAGTTTTCACTAGGAGAGACACAGCTGAGAATGCCCTGTCTGCATCCCTCCACAACTGCTCTTTCCTCGGCTCTAAAAGCAACACAATGCAAAATGTTTTCACCAAGATGTTCCTGTAGCTGCTGCTTTAAAAAAGCTGATTTAATTCACAATCATTGCATGTGATGGAAAACTCCCCTTGTCACTGTGGAGCAAGAAGATGGAGAGGGTGTTCAATGTGCAGTTGCTGTGATTCCTGAACAAGTAATGTTGAAATTGCTGTCCTTCTAAACTGTGTGTGTGGCTCTGCTTTTTTAGGCAAAAGATGAGTTTTCTTTATGCTCAGCACCTATCCAAGTTTGAGGATATAAGCTTCCATGATCTTGACAGTTGGAGTTGTAGAGCTTTGGGATAGAGGGCTGTCCTATTCCAGGACACCTTGTTGCTGTGGGGAGGCTGTTTACCCTAGTGACAACCATTTTTTGAAAAGGGGGTGCAGAATGGGCTATTGGATTATTTTAATTGAGCTGGCTGTGAAATATAATCCTTGCAGAAACTCTCTGAGGGATGCATGAGCCCTTTTAAAGTGATTGTGTTTTCCCAAGAGTGAGTTTGGACTTGGAGAGAGGTGGAAAAGATGCCTTTTTAGAGACCCACCAAATAAAGAGTTAAACCTGCGGTGCAACATTTTGGTGATGCCTTCAGCTCAGTTGCCTATAGGTGCTCTGCTCTAAAATGGGACACTTCGTCTCATTTCACAGGGGCTATGGAGCTGTGCCCTAAAAAATCTTCACTTATTGTCTTGGTTCTCCAGTTACAAAGATTCATTAGTGGAGACAGAAATTTCTCACCTCCTCAGCCAGGAAGAAAAAGGATGCATGAAAGGGAGGGGGAGAGCTCAAAAGGAGACTTTGCTGGCAGATGACTACAGCGAATCTTACAGCCCCATTTAGCGGGCTCTGTCTCTCCAGAGTAGCTGATGGCATATGCAGAATGCAGCAAGTCCTCAGGCTATTGTGTAACTTGGGGGATGCCTACAGCCACTGTTCATAATTAATCATTTAAGCAACAGTAAAATCAAGCGACTTTACTGACAGTATCCAAACTGCTGACCTCAATGCATTTTAGAAGTTCGCTGTATATTGAACCTCAAATGACCCATGGATGGATCTGGAATAATAATTTTCATAATCCTCAAGTCATTATCTTAAGAGGGAATGTATTGTTCTCCTAATTAAGTCTGTCCACATGCTGTGCATCTTCCCATGCAAATGCACTGTGCGTAAACTAATTAAAAGAAATATACAGCCACAAGGACTTAAACTGTCTTTTATGCAATCTCTTTAAATTAGAAGGAGTCTTCCTCCTCCCCCCTAACATGCACACTCTAACGAGGGACTCGGCATCATATTCAGCAGGGAAAGCCACTAAGCAGTTTTGGATCAGAATCTGAATTCCCTAGAATTTATTAGAAAGTCTTTGTTTTATGACATTTTTGTGAAGGCTCTAGATGTGTAGAAGACCCTAATTAAGTGAGAGTTATGATCATTTAATAGGAGACAGCCCTTGCCCTGAAGAGCTTACAGTCTAAACAGACAAGACAGTCAAAATCTGGAAGAATCTTTCTTTGCAGCTGAACAGCTCAGCCATTGAGGAGTTGAATAACGTTTTCAAGGTCATACCTAGAGAGCTGGAAATTGGAGGCAAACCTGCTCCAGCACTGCAAATACCTGGGTCTTCCACCTTTAACAGCACACCCAAAAGACATAAGATGTAGAAACTTATTTGATGCAATAGCTCCAAAGGCCAATTTCCAGTGAAAGTCACTGGTGTTTGGCTAGCCAGAAATGGCTGTGACACTGCTTGGCTGTTTTCAGGAACCATTTCGTGTTCTCTGGTGTGGGGGAGGCTGTGCCACTGGAAAGCAATGTGTTGGAGGCATGTGAACATCTTAAAACATTTTTTGCCATGCCTGCCCAGTTAAATCTCTGTAGGTGTAACAGAACCTGTGCCCGCAGCATGTGTGTGTTCATGCTGTCTCTGTGCCTTGTGCTTGATTGAGGTTTTGAACTCTGGACCAGTGTTCACTTGTCTTTGGTTGTGGCAAGAACGTGACCCAGGCAAGTTGATGGATATCATCAGGATCAGCCATTTTATTGTAGTTTTCCTTGGGACTGTTGCTGCCACTTGCTTTGGTTTCTACTTTGCAGAAAAGAAGTGGAAGCTCTAGATATGTCCTTCCTGCTGGTTTTGCTTCTTTTGTAGGATATGCATCTGCATGTCTGTTGGACCACTGTGGTTTTGTAACTCCTGTAAGAAACCAAAGCAAATTATTTTGTCTAGCATATCATCGTAGTTGCCATGTGTACAGAAAGAGGTGTCTGCACATACTGCCATGCTAGATTGGGTGGTAATGTAAACCAGTGGAAAGACAATCTGCATTTTTTCTTGCTTTGACTTTGTCCTGCAAACAACTTTCTTGGCTGCCGGGGTTATGAGATACTCCAGATTAAATCTGGGGCATCTGAGTTGGAGCAACAATCTTATAACCTGAATCAGAGTTTAGTGATGGAGCATCTCAGTATTTCACCGGTCTGAACGTTCTAGAGTGGATATGGTGGAAGAGAGACTGGCATTTGCAAATCTTGCATTTGTGGACCTGCTGTGCATGAAGACCATGAGTGAGAGGTCACAGTAAACAGAAGAGCCAGCAAAGGAATAGCCTGTGAGTTCAGACCTGAGAAAAGTACTCAAAGAAGTTGGTTTTTGCATTGAGGTGAACTGAGATAATGCAGCCATGTCCACCCACAAGACAGGACACAAAAGCTGTTGTTGTGCAATTCTGTGCGGCTCTACATCAGGTGGAGTACTATCAGCTGCTAGATGGAGATGGGCTGTGTAGCTCACAGCCTTGGAAATGCCTTTCTGAGTTCTGCAGCTGCTGAACAAGTGATATCTGCACTTACTGAGGCAGTGGAGGTGCAAATTTCAGCAACAATCTGTCAATGTGTGAATGCCATCTACAGTGGGAATAGTTCAGAGGTGAAAGGCAGCTAAGCCCTCAATAGCCTAGGCATGCCTGGATAGGAATTGTCACATAAATTTTGAGGAAGTACAGGAGGTTTCTGCTGTGTTTTCTAGTGGGTGTTGATATGTGTAAAGTGGAAGATGACATTTCCTTGGGCTCATCCCGATTACTGTCTCATTTTTTGCATGTGGCAGGTTTCCCAGCATCATCCCTACCAATGCAGCAATCATTGAAAAAGACAGCTGAAAAGGGAGAGTGAAGAAGAGTCTGGCTCTGCATCTGGGAGGCCCCTGCAGCATAGGATTGGAACTGGAGCAAACACAGAGTTCTCTTCTTATCTGATGTAGCCTGGAGAGCAGACAGATAGGACTGCAGCAGTCAGTATGATGGGAATGTGGTGGGTGGACTTCACCAAGTGAAGAGAAACCCTTCCCTCTATGGATGGAACCTTCATCTCTGTTTCCCCTCTCTCCAGTCCTCATTCTGGTAAGAGGGAGGATCTTTTCCCCATCTAGTGATGAGATGAAAGAGTGCCCCCCATTTGACACTTCATGAGTTGGCTGAACCCTACAAAATGATCTTCATAAAATCCTGATTCTAATGCATCAAAGCCTTTTCCTGGCTGGTAAAAACCCTAAAAATTCCTGGAAGAACTGCCAAAGGGCAATGGGGCTGATTCTGTCAACTGCCTTTGGTTAGAGCTTGGTTTGGTTATTTATGGGGGCCAAGGGAGGCAAGAACTTTCCAGATGGGTGGCTGAACCAAATATAACAATGATAAAAATCAGTGCAGTTATGTGAAGGGAAAAGAATGCCTGTGCTGAGGAGCTGCATGAGGCACACACTTCTCTGAGCTGCAGCATCCCTCAGCGCAGTGCTGCTTGTGGCACACTACCCTGCGCTGCTTCTTTCCTGTGCACTGCACAGACACCTCCTCTGTGTCTGCTGCAGTGTGCGTCTTGCTGGTGACCCCGGCTAGTTTTAGTGGTATCTATGTAACCAACTGCACTGGTTGATACCCTATCCTACTGAAAACACAGCAAGGAGAGTAGTCATGCAAATACAATCGGATGTCATCCCATCCTACTGAAATTTCAGGAGGGCTGGCCTCTCAGTTTATGCAAGAAACCAGTAACTGTTTTAGTGTCATGACTTTTTTTCCCCAGAAAATCTGCAGTGTTCTGATGTCCAGGTCATGCCAGGACTCCAAAGAACCAACTGTGATCCAGACAGAATTGGTATGTGAGGGGTTGAGACTGGGGTGTTGCACAGAAGTCCTTGGATAAAACTGTGAAGATGAATATTTTCTGACTGAAAAATCCAAAGAAATCTGTTGTTGCCACATGAAGGTGTAAAGGCAGTGAGGCAGGAAGACAACCTTCAAAATCACCTAGGTTATGTCATCCTGAAGTATTAATTCTGATCACTTGGAGTCCTGTCGGGGTGCATGGCAGTGCACAGCTATGAATCAGTGAAGAACTGCATCAGGAGAAGTGTGGCCAGCAGGTCGAGGGAGGTGATTCTCCCCATCTACTCTGCTCTGGTGAGGCCCCACCTGGAGTACTGAGTCTGGTGCTGGAGTCCTTATTACACGAAGGATGTGGACATGCTGGAGGGAGTCCAGAGGAGGGCCACGAGGTCGATGAGAGGGCTGGAGCACCTCTCCTATGAGGCCAGACTGAGAGAGTTGGGGCTGTTCAGTCTGGAGAAGAGGAGGCTCCAAGGTGACCTTATTGTGGCCTTCCAGTATCTGAAGGGGGCTACAAAAAAGCTGGGGAGGGGCTTTTTAGGGTATCAGGTAGCGACAGGCCTGGGGGGAATGGAGCAAAGCTGGAGATGGGTAGATTTAGACTTGATGTGAGGAGGAAATTCTTCATGTGAGAGTGATGAAAGCCTGGAATGGGTTGCCCAGTTGGGGCCCGGTCCCTGGAGGTGTTTAAGGCCAGGCTGGATGAGGCTCTGGCCAGCCTGCTCCACAGTGGGGTGTCCCTGCCCATGGCAGGGGAAGTTGGAACTGGATGATCCTGTGGACCCTTCCAGCCCTGACCGATTCTATAACTTCTTCCCAGTAGGGCGATGGGACACTGGAGGGGGCTGCCTGGGGCATTTGTGGAGTCTCTTTTTCTGGAGATGTTTTAAACCTGCCTGGACCTGGTCTGGGTGTCCTGCTGTGGCAGGGGGGTTGGACTAGGTGATCTTTTGAGGTCCCTTCTGATCCCTGATGATTCTATGATTCTAACTTTCCCTTTCCCAAAGGCATAGCAGTCTAGGCATACAAGGGAAAAGAATGTATAAGAAAGGCAGAACATACGGGGTTGGGACTGATGGTTAAATCATTGAGTACATCCAAGAATACAGGAGGAGGATTCAGTAATTCCTTCAAGAAAGAAGATTTATTGCCATCTGCATTGTGAGGAAGCACGTGGTGCAAGTGGAGTTAGGACTGACTGGGAGAGATTAAGTGTCTGGGAAGAAAGCAGATTTGTTGGAGAAGGTTGCAGTTGGTGACTGCAAATGACCTTTGTCTGAGTACAACTTTGGGTTTCCAGTGCTACTGAAGATTCGTACACATGCACGAGTAGCCATACTATTAGTCAGGCCCGTGTCATCATCTCCAAGTGTATTTTACTTTTGGAAGTACACTTTGGTAGAAACCCTCCGGTACTATCACAGAAAAAATGCAGAAAACTGTCCCTTAGGCAATTCCTTTTTTCCATTGAGTCCTCTTGTGCTAGTTTCAGACTGGTATTGTACTCCTTGACCTCACCTGTTGGCCTCTATGTGTTTACACTGTTGAACAAATGGTGATGCTCAGCCTTCTGAGGCTGCTGTTCATCACTGTTCAGAAACTGCTAGNCCAACAGGTAGAGCCATTATTGAGATGGGTTTCTTTGTTTAGGTTGGGTTCTACATCTGTGTGTGTGGTCCCACCACACATTTCACAGGCCTCTGCTATCTTGTGGGACCTCAGCCCTGTCCACAGTACCAGTCAGCTACAGCGCTTGATCCTCTCTGCACCTTAACCATGGATGGACCCTGCTTGCGGCGCTTGAGAAATTTGCCAAGAGAAGGCCGGGATGAGGTGAGTGATTTCCTTACTAGTGAGATGGTAGGACTTGCTTCTCGCTAAAGGCATGTGAGATCAGATCTCATTTGTCTTTCAAAGTGTTCTCATCATAGGCCTCATTCTGAAATGATGCTGTTCATCCACACTTGCTCTCCAGCTAATTGATGAAAACAGGGAATTTTCTCCTGCTGTCTACAGTCTCTGGAAAGTCTTAGACAAAAGAATTTTTCAGACACATCATTTCCTTTTGTGAATCAGACTCTAACCCCTTAATGTTCAGCAAATAATTTGTTCCAAAGGGACTGTGTTGTATGTGATCGTAATTACATTTGGGTTTTAATAATCGTAAACACTCCTGTTTTCTAAGAACCAGCAAAACTGATTTCCACATCATTTAGTTTGAATGGCATGTTTTGTGTTTGTGTAGCATCTTCTCCCCCATACACACTTCTGAAGAAAAACAAACAATGTATTGAAAAGAAAAAAAAAAAGCAAGTATGTGGAGGGGGGGGAACCTTGGAGAACTTTAAAAGACTCTAAACCTGAAAAGGGAGGGTGGGATCAGCTAATTTGTCCCTCTTTTGTATGGTTTATTAAGCCTTTTGTTCTGGAACGCATGGGTTCAGTGGGAAAGCGGTTTTTGATATATAATGTATTTACTTTTGCTAATTAATTAAAGCAGTATTCATATGAAAATGCCGACTGATAATGGCTTTCACAGCAACAACTGTGTTTTTTAAAGTAGCAACTTTTAATTACAAATTGACTGGCAGAAATATATAAACCCAAATACTGTTCCACTGATTTCCTTTTAACTGTGTTACTCTTGCTTGATTTATCGGATTAGGGCTTTTCACACATAGTGCGTACAAGATATTGTTTTTAATGAGAAATTAAAAGATTACCAACAATACCCATAAACCATTAAAAAAACAAACTCCAGATGAATGGTAATTAGACAGAATGATTTGAGGCTGATAAATCGAAAGCAATTAATGTATTTGTTTGGGATTCTGAAGATAGCTCTGGGTGTTCCAGAAAGCACTGAGGGGTTCGGATTTGATGCTGAATTGCATGCGGAGGTACCTGCACCACTTCTGTGTCCAGAGTGGTAGTGGAGAAGCTGCTGACAGGGCTTCACTGGGCTTTGAGGAATTAAGCGAAGGGGCTTTGTGGGGAAGACCAGAGGGGTATGCTGGAGCAGGGCTTCCTTGCATCAGACCTTTTCTGTGTTACACTGTGACCTGTGACAAAAAATAAGGGAAGTCCTGAGGGGGTAAGAGAGGGGTGAAGTGCTTAGGAGAAGTAGGTTTCTCATCTGTGCCATGGTTTATCAGGATCATATTTTCTGCTCAGCTTGAGCAGTCCTGAGTCTATAAACCTGCACGAGACGCTCTTTTTTGGAAAAGGAAGATGTTGCATTTGTTAATGGTGGTCTGTAACCCCAGCAAGAGCATCCTGTTTCTATTTTTTTTCTCTTATTCTTGGCAAAGCAAATGTTGTGGGATTCTATTTCAGCAAAAGGAAGTGCTCTCGGTTGGTGATGCCTCTTGATACTGTTCCTTGTACTTGGGTCTAGAATAGAACACACCATGCTTCCCCATCTCAGGAGAATTTGTTAGGACAAGGAAAATAGCCAAAATCAAGTAATCTCCTAAACCAGGTTAGTAATGTCTCTTCTCAAAAATCTTAAAGAAATAGCCCTCCTCACCTCAAAACCTGAATTCCCAGGTGACATATGATCTAAGCAATGGAAGCCCCTCATTTCAGTCTTTAATATTTTAATTTTTGCCCAAGTGTAAATTAAATAGAACATTGAAATTAGTCATGACAAACAAAAATGTTTTCCCCACTTTCTCTTAAGTCGGGAATATCTGTTAAAATCAGCCCTTTTTTGCACACAGTGTTTTCCTTGTGATAATTTTGCATGATGGGGATGAATGTGGGTTATTTGTAATGAGAAAAGATTTTGACGTGGAATTCTGCAAGTGGAACTCCCTCCTCCACCATCAGCTTATCTCTCTATTCCAATCCCTCCCTTAGATGTATTTCTTCTGTGAGGCTTTTCAGTGCTTATCCACTGTAGAAAGAAATGCATTATGTAACAAGCCAGGAGCAGAAGAACAGTGCATGCCCTTCATGTCTAACCATCAGCAACCTGTATCTTGTTTGGGGAACCAGGTTTTCAAAGAAGCTTGAGTTCTCAGAATTGCTTAGAGTGGCTACTGGTGGGTGCTCAGTGATTCTGGACACCTGGTCATCACATTCCCCACTGGAAACAGTTGTACTGAACCAGATTTTTTGAGGCTTTGTAGTGAATAAATTATATTCACTCCAGGAACTCTGCAGCTTGATAAATTTAGGGCTAACTTATTTTACTTGTTGACTGTCTTCCAGGCATGCACGAGTCACACAGGTCCTCTGAAGCTTACATTTACAGGAGCCTTGTCTTCTGTCCCTATGGTTCCATCCCTGCACACACGCTGATTTTCATGGGGTGATTTCTTATGACTCTCCTCCATCCTACTGTGGTCACAGCTGGTTGCACAGAAAAGCAGATGTCTGAGCAAACAGTGTGTTGATTCCAGGGATGAACCAGACAAGGTACTGCTTCACCTAGTGAGCTTCCTGTGCGGAACTTTTGCTGGCTCATTGCTGGTGCTGTGAAGTGGTGCCTTGGGCATTTCACAGAGTATATTCTATTGCTCGTACACCAGTTCTGCCCATCAAATTAACAAATAAGGGTCTTGGAGGAGCCACCTGGGACCTATTGCACAAGCTGGATGCCAGTAAAATCCAGTTGCATGTAGCAGAGGGGAAAAGACCAATAAGGAAGCAATAACAGAAAAGCTCTATTAAAAAGGCATATGGATACAACGTTGCTGGCCAGTTAATGAACTTGTTCTATTCGGTAGTGCAATAAAATCCAAAGTAATTGCAAATGAAACTTAATGCCTTGTAAAACCTCCATTCTTCCATAGCTACAGCTCTTCAAGATAAAGGCCTGAACCAGTAGGAGGGGTGTGCGTGCTGCACAACTTATGCAGTGGTTTGGGAAACACCTGATTAGCTGTTTGAAATGTCCTGGCTGTTTTGGCCCGCCCAGCCTTCAGCAGGAAGAACAGGGCAGTACACAGTGCATTTGACCTTAACCCCGTGCATGTGGAAGCCTGTGTGTTCTGGTCTTCCCTGCAGGCACAGGGAAGTACTTCACACTAGTCCAACCAGGAAGCTGTTGAGGAGATGATAGGATCATAAAAGTTGGAAAAAACTTTCAAGATAATCAGGTCCAATCATCCACTCTACAACCCCTAACTACTGAACCATCTCCTGAAACATAGTGTCTACCTGTTTTTTGAACACCTCCCAGGGACTGTGTCTCCCCTGGGCAGTCTGTTTCAATGCCTCACTACTTTTTGGTGAAGAAGTGGTGGTTACTTTATTTCTCCATTCTCAAATGCCTGTGTTTTGCCATCATTCTGACTAGAGTGGTACTTTCCGAAGTTCTGCAAAAGAGAGAGGAGTCCTCTTACTCTTTCTCATGTCTGGGCTTTCGCCCAGACTTTTTCCCAACTTTTTACACCATGTGATTCCTTCCTACTTCAAGCAAACCCTGTTTGCTTAAGGAAAACAGATTAATGATTTTGTTCTATTTTAACAATTTTTTGGATAGTCACAGGGATGAATCCAGATTGTTTGTACTTTGCTCTCAACTGAAATGCATCAGTCAGAAATATGAAGAAGGAGGGGATTTGCAGCACCAGCATTTCACTAACCAACAGTTTTGGGTTGGTTAGTGCCTGGTCTTTTGGAATGGAATAACTGATTCAGAATTTTGGTTCATTTCAAAGGCATGTCTCTAGTCCTTATGTTTTTATGAATTTCACCCTGCCATGTAATTTGAAAGTGCAACTTGGTTATACTTGAAAGACTTGGGGTCCAGAAGGCAGAGAAAAATAACCCAAAGCTGATTGTTATTAAAAGCAAACAATACATCCCCTCACCTCCCCCAAACCAGTGGCATTTGAATCCCTGGATTTGCATTGCCAAGGGGACTGAAGGCAGGTAGAAGAAACCTGATTTGTGTTAGATCAGAAGTAGGAGCTTGTCAGTTTGCTTGAAAGTGGCCTGAACCTGTTAAGCCCAAGGAATAAGAGTCTGCAAAATGGGGTAAGGAAGTAGAGTGAGAGCCGTAGAGGGAAATACCAACCCTTAGAGAAATACCAACCCTGCTTCCACCCATAAAGCTAATTTTTCAGGAAAAAAGAATCAGTCCTGTGAAGGGTGATATGCCCTCCTCCTCTTTTACTAATCACATTTTCATTTAATTTGCAATGCTTCGTTTCCCCACATGAATTGACTATGTAGTTGGTAGATAAAGCTGTGAACGGCCTTTTCAAATGGTGGTTCTAGCTGCACATTCCCCAGTTAAAAATGTGTAGTGTCCTTCTTTCCTGGCATGTGGTAGCAGAAGTCATGGGGTGCAGCCAGAGATACAGCACCCACTTCTTTATTGTTGTTCTTTCCTTCCCCTGATGGCATGAGTTAGGGGTACTGCCAGGGTCTGAACCAATGTGTCTCTGTTTCAGCAGTTAGTCTGCCTGTTTCATTGTCTGACTGAGCTGTGGCATGCTACAAGGTTTGTCTTGATTCTGTGTAGCTGACAATAAAGGGGCAATTTTTTTAATTTCTGGTGGGATTTTTAGAGAAACTTCCTTTCCCTTTTCCCCCCCTTGAATGGAAAAAACCTCCTACAAACTCACCAGCCCCCTGCTTTTCTTTTGGGCATAGAGCTGTGTCCTTTATTAGCTTCATGTGTAACCGTCAGTTTGACTTGGCTTCTCTCAAGGTTCTTGCTGAAATTTGTCCAACGCTTTATCCTCACGTCCACCCATGCACTTGAATTCCTCAGTGTCATAAGTTGGTTAAGATCCATGTAAGTCATGGCATCTCTCCCCTTCTCTCCTCATCTTTGCCCCCTCATCCACCCCTGTGAAAAGTGTAGTGTTGTAAATGGAGGAAAATGCAAAGATATACAAGGCTGGTAGCCTTGGTGCTATGGAACTAAGAGATGAATGCAGCAAAGACAGTCTGTGAAAGGCTATTATGGCAAACCTGACAAAATGCAGACCTGTCCCTTGAAACTGGATGTGAAGTCTAATAAGTCAATGGGGAGATTTGTACTGATTTCAGTGAACTCAGGATCAAGAAATATGCTCCTAATCAGATCATGTAATTGCTGTGACAGATAGAATTTAACTTCTATTCAGGACACTAAATAAGATCTTGGGTCCTTCAGAAGTACTTTTTAGGGAAGAGATAGGAATACTCTGCGAGTACTGCAGCAGTGGCCTGTGGATGTTGTGTTCCTTTGGAAACTCTGCTCCTTAGATTAAATAAGAGCACCATGTATTTTGAAATCTGGTTCCAGTTATAGGTGTTGAATGCTCATACGTCTATTTCTAAACAAACTTTTAAAGCCTACCTCCCCTTCCATTGCAGAATTGATTTTGTAAGGTGTTACGTGCCTTCAGTTTTTAGGGCTATACATATACATAGTCAATGATCTTAAGAGGATCACTGTTGGGAAATTAAAACAAACACTTTCATATTTAGATCAAGGCTATGAGTATTTTGCAGGCCAGCCAGAAATTTCACAACTAGATCTTAATTTAACTATGAAACCCCAGCAATGCTGGAGTATATGATCCCAAGACTGGGGTTGTCTAAACATGGAAATCACTCAGAACTCAAGTCAGCAAAAATGAATGTAAAGGTCCTGAATGAATGCAGCGGTCCCAGGTAGCTAATCTTCCCACCCAGGAGTGCTGGTATTCTCAGCACACAACCATTATCGTTTAAAATACTACCTGTCCCTGGATTTGGTCTCTTTGCTTGTGGATTAGACATAAGGAATATAAAACAAAATACATACACAAAACCCTTGTGTTTCCCTTGCAAAATCAGGCTGTGCACATAGCTAATTCTTTTCATGTTAATCTACACTTACAACCCGATAACAAGCTAGAGCTTTCTTCTAACCGGGCTTGATTAAATTTGGAAGATTTCTTCCCAACAGGAGAACCCTTTCTGCTTTCTTGCAGTAAACATGATTTTGTGCTTTCTATATTTCCTATTTTTATTTCAGGAATTCCTTTCCCCCCCCTTATTATTATTATTATTATGAATAAGCTAGTTTTAAATCAATTTCAACAGCTGGAATTAATTTTCCTGTTACTGACTCTTCACTTGGGCCTGTCACAGAGCAGGAGGCTTTCTATTAGCATAAACATAACTGAAAGCTCTGGAATTTGCATTAATGTACTTTTAACAAGTTGACAGTCTTTTGGCACACGCTCCTGAGATCTGAGAAGCAAGGGGGAAAAAAAGACTGTATTATACCTTACACTGGCTGGATTGTAAGAAGCTGTCAGGTAAAACCTCGGGTTTCTTTTCCCACTACAAAAATATGGGACAAAATATCCACTTCCAAGCAGGTGCATATATCTGACAAATTTGCAGTCCAGCTTCTGCAAGAGTATGCTCACAACCTGGGAGCAAGCTGCTTCACTGTTATTTGTGGAATTTGTGAAGGTACTGTTATTGGATGTGGAACTTCCTGGAAGCGAACAAGGGCTGGAAGGTGCTGAGGAGCAAAATATTTTACAAAGTTTTTAAAGGGTCTCAGGAAATACATGCTCTAGTGACAGAGCTATGGACCCTTTGAAAAGTGATCCAAACTCTAAATAAGCCAGAAAGTGTGCCAAAGAAGGAGCTGGTCCTGCAAGCTTCTTATTACCATGAGGTAGAAATTCAAGAGGGCTCAGCATGGCAGTTTTACCAGTAGATGAAAAAAATATCTTAAGTGAAGACCCAGAGACTGAGATGATGGGTTTATGCATCTCTGTTTAAACCAAATAATTAGAGTATCTTCCCCTTTGCTTTCAATTCCTAAGTAGCAAGTGGAAAAAAAAAGGAAAACTAGAGGAAATGTGAGCCCACTACTGAATGAAATGGGAGCCCTGATTACATAGGATAAAGTGAAGGTGAAGATATTGAATGCCTTGGTTGCCTCCGTCTTTACTGCTAGTCCTTGTCAGTCTCAGTCCTTCACAATGATAAAGAAGTCATAAAGAAAGACAGGAGGATGGAAGACTTTACTTTAGTTGAATAGAACTGGGTTAAGGAATAACTATAAGAATAGAGTACATCCACAAGTCCATGGGCCCTGATGGGATAGGCTGGCAGAAGTCATTGCTAGGACACTCTCTGTCATCTTGGTCAAATCTTCCAGGAGAGGTGCCTGGAGACTGGAGAAAAGTCTGTCCAGCCTCCAAAAAGGGTGAGAAAGAGGACCCAGGTAACAACAGACCAGTTAGCCACGTCTCCATTCCTAGAAAGATGATGGAACAGCATGTTCTTAGTACCAGCTCAAAGCACTGAAGGAAAGGAGGACTATCAGGAGTAGTGAGAATGCATGCACCAAGGGGAAGTCCTGCTTGACTTATCAGCTAACTGAAGATGTAATTCTGGATGGTTGAGGAGACAGCAGTAGATGTGGTCTACTTCGATTTCAGCAAGGCTTTCAACATATTCTCACCATGATATATAGCCAAACTTAAGGAACATGGATTGGATGACTGGATAGTGAGGTGGACTGGGAACTGGTTACAGGACAGAACTCAGTTGTGATCAGTGGGACAGAGAGTCTTCTCAAGCCTGTGTCTTGTGGTGTGTCTGAGGAGTCAATACGCGGTTAAGTCCTATTCAATATATTCATTAAGAACCTGGATGAGGTGACAGAGCGTACTTTCAGCAAGTTTGCTGATGACACAAAGCTAGGAGAAGTGAATGATGTGCTAGAAGGCAGTGCTGTCATCCAGTGAAACCTGGATGAGCTGGAGAGTTGAGTGGAGAAAACTTGATGGAATTCAACAAGGGCAAGTGCAGACTACTGCAGTTGTGAAGGACCAGCCCCATGCTTCAGTACAGATTGGGGAGGTAGGCTGCTGCAGCTTGTTTCAGCTTCTCTGCTCTAGAACCTCATCTGATAGGGGGGTTGGACTAGGTAATCTCAAGAGGTCCCTTCCAACCCCTGCCATTCTATGATCCTATGTTTATTAGGAAAGCTGCTATCAGAGATACTTGGCTGAGCTTTGCAGTCAGTGTGTTAAAACTATTTGGGTCATTGTGGACAGCAAACAGGCTGGTCTGTGCACTGCTGTTTACTTGCAGGGATTTCTGTGTGAATGGGCTCAGGCATGGCTGGAAGCTGAGAGTTAACTGAGCTCCTGCACTGCAGATACAGCTGTACGGGTCACAAGTTTGTTTTGGGTAGTTCTGGATCCCTCAGCTGAATAGACGTTCTGCCTGAATACCAGTGGGGGTGTTGTGTGTAGTTGAAGAATGCAGCATGTTTTCAACAATTACTTATGATAAAGGTGTTATGGTATTTGCAAAAAATGTACAAGCCAACATAAAATTTATATGGATTGTTATGTTTGTGTTTCCAGTTACCACGAGAAAAGCAGGCAGGAGAGAATACTTGGGCTGCATATCAAATTCAATTCCATTGCCAATGGGAATCAAAGGAATACAGAGAATTGGGGGAATCCTTTAAACTACAGAAGTTTTAAACGGTGAAACGAGAACTCAATTTTTATTTAGGCCCCACATTAACACAAAAGTCTGCATTTAGCCAGCTCCTCCTGCTGGATCTGGAGCAACTATTAAAGCTTATTTCCATAGGGATACTGCTGATCCTGGCTGGAACAGAGAAGAAAGATGTCTGGCACAGCTGCTGTACATAGTGGCATTCAGCTTGCTCAGTGGCCAGGGCTCATGCAGCCCACTCGCAGCTCGGTGGATGGAGACTGGTTTTACACTTGCATGGTAAAGCTGCTGCCAGTGGTTTGGCAAGTCTGTGGTATTCATATGGCCCTGGTGTTGTTCCTGGGTTTGCCTCTTGAGTTTGGAAAGACCAAAATGGCACCACTTTGGTGTGAAAACTATTATTTGATTGGGCTGGTATGGGAGTGATATGACGCTGCTTACAGACAGTTATATGGGAATAGTCTGTCTGCTGGGAAGAGCCACTGAAATGTCTGATAGTTAATTATCAGGGCCACTGTGAACAGCTAAAACCTGAGTTCCTCTGTTAGCTCAGGACAAGGTCCTCCTGCCACTCCTCTTCCTGCCTTTTCACTCTTTGACAGCAGTTGGTTATTATGAAGATAATTTTTCCTCTTCCAAGTGCTGTTCTAGTCACTACTGTGAAACTATTTCACAGGCTCTTTGTTGACTGTAGGAAAAGGAGCAACTCAATGCTGTGGAAGAGCAGTATTCTCTGAGTTATTTCCATTAGGAAGGCACTTAAGGTACGTCTCTCTGGCTGTGTCTTAATCACTTAATTTTTCCAGAGCTAATCTGCCTGTGTGCTAGTGGCTGTATGGAGGTCACTACAGGTTCCTTGTCCACCGAACAACCATATGTTTGTGCATAGCCCATGCCATACAGGGTGGTATAGAGATACTTTGATATTTTGAGTTACTCTTAACAGACTGGCACACAGGGCCAGATCAGTGGAGTGGAGAACAGGACACTTCTTCACTCGAGCCACCATATCCTATGATTGCAAAGTCAAGAAGCCTTCTAGGTTTATCTCCTTAGAGCACTTCAAAAACCCCCTGGAAGAAACCAGTTCTGTTGGTACAGGCATTGCATCAGAGCTGCAAGTGCTATTGCAGCTATTATTATTAAAGCATTCCCCATCCTTTCATAGAAAGAAGACATTTCTCCTCTTTCACAAAAAAATGTTTTCTCTACTTGCCAACCCAACGTCTTCCAATCACAGGAGACCAGAAGTTATCCCAAATGTGGTGAAAAGTTAAGAGTAACGCTGGAAGCAGGGGTCAGCAGCTATGCCTGTGATGAGGGAAGCTGTCCAAAGCCAAAGGCCTAGTGCCTGCACAGCTTTAATTTCATCAGCATCAACATACAGTGTTGTGTGAACCAACATTGACAGCATCAGGCCCCTGACCAGAGTTCGTGTGTTTTAGTGGTGGGCAGAGGAGCTGTGGCTGGGAAAGCTTTGTAGTGATGGGAAGAAGAGTGTGGGAGGGGAAAGGGAAAAAGTAGTTTGGTTTAGAGATACTGTCCACAGTGGTGATTCACTGGGCTAATCGGATCTTGGTGGCGTTTTTCCTCCGGTATCTGCTCTGGTCGTCTGTCACTGTTTTTGAGAATTTATCTTTCTCATCAGAGCTTGGGGTTTTTGTTGGGTTTTTTAATTCTCTTCATGTAATGCCCATAAGAGGAAAACATTTGAAAACAAACTGTCTTGTTTTTTTCAGATCTCTGTTCAGTAGGCCTGAGTTGTGATAAAGTTTCTTCTCTCATCACTTGCCAGGGAACATGGGTGCCTAACAGGCAGTGACCAGCCAGGGCCATCTCCTGCCTCTGCTGCATTCTTTAGTTTTTTTCAATCTGAGTTCTCAGAGGTCTCAAAGAAGTGCATCAGGGCTGTGCAACAAAGGTTGCTGTGTAGTCTGCTTTTGTTGAAGCATGCCCAGTACCATAAGTCCTCTGGGTGAGGGTCTTGGGCCTTTCTTTAAGTCACCCTGTTTTAGGTAAGAATAAGCAATGGCAAACTGTGATTTAAACTGGCAGCCCTAATAGGCAGTGATGGAGAGGAGCACTGTCTCACCTAATGGTTCTTTCTCCATACCCTTCCACAGAAAAAATCCCTAATGAAGTATATTTTAGAAGATTGGTTGGACTACAGCTCAGTTTACTAGGGGAGACTGAGCAAGAGCTTCACTCTGACTTCTGCAGTCTGGCCTGCATGGACTGAGTTGAGGCCATAAGGTAAGCAGAACATATCAATGACCAGCATACCAAACCTTTGAACTCGCCAGCATGGAAAAAGAAGTTCAAGTATTAGTTATTTTTTGGCAGCTGAAACATTCCCTGCAACCCCTGCTGTATCTGTTAAGTTGAGCACAGAATGAGGTGGGGGGCTCTCTGGAGAATGTCTGATTAAATACCTTTAGCTGTGTAAAGCTCCATTGGTGAGACTTCTCCATAAACACAGTCTGTGGGTAACTCAGCTCTGCATGCTTACATCCAGACATTTTTGTTGATTGTCTGTTTTTTCTGGAGAAGAGATTCTTAGGTACGGAAGTGAATGAAGATACTTGCATAACCAGTTAACATCCATTTCATTGAACATTTGTGCTATTGAAATGCTACAGACCTTACATTGTAGTCAAGCTTCACTGAACAAGGTACAAAATATGCCTAGGGGAGATCTGCCTTGCTACTAATAGACCAAGACAGTCCTAGTCAGGGCAAACAGCTGGTCAGAGGGAGGGCAAGCACAAGTATAAGTGACCTGCGTGGGGCTGTGTGCAGAAAGACAGGAGCAAAGCTGGGCCTGATTGCAGGTCTGGCTCTGCCCAGTCCTTAAACACTACTGTCACATACACACCCCTCCCCCCAGCTTGTATGGGTGAATGATAAATAAGAATAGCCAGAAGCAAGTGATGAGATTATTGTAATAGTCTGTGGTGCTTTTACTGTCCTTTTCATGGTATGTCTGGACTTAGACTATGAACTTTTGAGAGGAGAGGTATTAGTTTTCTTGAGGATGAAGCATGATGCTAATTATACATTTTTTCTACTCTCAAGGTGCTAGGGATCATAAGAAAAAAGTTCTTGTTAAAGAATGATCTCAAGAGCATGTATGTTAGCTTACAGGTCTGTACAAATCAATACATTTGCTTGTCTAAAATGGAGAAGTTGAAATGCAATAAGAAAAGGAGATCAAATAAGTGGAGACATGGGCTGTTCTGGCCTGTTGTAGGATACTTTGGTTGACAATTTGTGTGTGAATGTTTGTGCATTTGAATTTGTACCATCCTGACCACAGGGAACCTCAGAAGATGAGCTGAAGGTAACAGCAATCGTAACTGCATCCCAAATGGGGCTGGTGTTGGACCAACCCCAACCGTTTTCTTGCAGACAGATGCTGAGTGAGAGTTAACAGATTTTCTCCAGACACCAAAAATGTAGACATGCCAGTTGGCAGATGTCATGCTATCACTGAGTGACATTTGTGATGCCTCTGGTTTTCCTGAGTAACACCATAAACCCAACGGCTCATACTGGTTTCCAGTGGCTGTTGTTGAAGTAACCTATTGCTGTCATCCTTTTACTCAGTGATTCTCTTGGTCTGATCTTTTATGTCCGAGAATCAAGTTATCTCAGTGTTTGGGTTTTTTGTCCTTTAGTCAAGGACTTTCAGTAACATTCAGTGCTGACAAAACTCTGTTCCTGCTGAAACCAAAAGAGGATATTTCCACTGACTTCACAGTGAGCTTACAGCAGGGCTTGCTGCTGTTGGAAATCCCACAGCAGCTGACTAAGCTGGTGGAGAAGGGGCTTGAAGGATCTGGCATGCCTCAGGAGTTTTGGAGGGCCATTGAGAAAACTGTCACAAGAGACAGTTTTTCTGTGATGTGGTAGGTTACTTCACTTAGGAATGTTGGGGAAGGTGTAGAACACACAGCCCAGTGCAACTGCAAGAAGTGGAAGATATATAGAGATATATGGGAGTATTTGTTTCTGAAAGGAAATACTATGTGTTTCCTTCTGCCTGGTCTATAATCCTCTTTTAATCCTTCAGACTGTATTGATTCTTCTCTTAATGCTACAACATCCTTTTTCTTGAGTACTCATTCCCACAATTCTTAAAGTTGCACCAGTCCTACAGGGACTGGAGCAGTCATTGCAATGCACACGGCATGTGCCAAGCCTCTGTTTTCTGAAGCTGGCAGTAGGCCATAACCAAAAGCCCTCTCCCATTTCTGTGATCTCTTTGCACCAGCACAGCTGTGCAGGACTCCATACTGAGCTTTAAGTGCTTGGGGAGGCTGTGCAGAGAGACCTCAGGTTAATATGGCTTCAGAGAAACTTGTTCTCAGTTTCTGTTTTGTTGTTGTCACCCAAAACACCAGAACCATCCTGTGATACTATGATGGCCATTTATTGTAGTTATCACAAGGGTAAAATTGTCTCAGGTAAAAGCATCCCAGAAATACAAGACAATAGCATCAGCAAAGAGGGCCCATCCTCCACACCTCTGTTCCCCATGCGACTGCTCCACTCTCAGGAAGTGGCAAAGCTGTACCGTGTGGCCAAAAACAAGGCAGAAAAACTGTAGTGAAAAGGGGAGTTAGAGCTGATCGGTAAGCCAGGCATGGGCGCTGAACATCTCTCAAGAGATAAGTCTCTGACGCTTGATTCTTTTCAGTCCTTTTGGAGACCATGATAAGGAGACGGCAGTTGTTTTGTCAGGGTTGCTCACGCTCTTTTGTGCAGCATGTTTAGTCACTGAACTTATTCAGATAAGACAAACATCTAAACTCCATTTCCGGAGACACACACCAGTCTTTGCACTCAGGCAATGGTTATACTGAGGTGGGCTACTAGAGCCAGGACTTACGTTGAAGGTCTGTGTGAAGGATACTCCATTGTAGCTGGTGGTTCTGTGTCTCCTTTACTTGGTTAGAGCTCCAAAACTGGAGTCCAGACTTTCCAAAGATGTGGGCTGTGTGGCAAAGGTGGTGACCATGAGCATCCAGGCAGAGAAGGTGGAAGTACTTATGAAAAACTTGACAAAATTACAAGTACTTCAGGCTCAACAAAGCTGGGCTCTTCCAAAATCTGGTCACATCCAGACTAGTGTGTAGCCTTTTGGCAGGATTTGCAAGTCCTCAGCCGTCAGAAGAAAACTTCTTATAGTAGTTAGAAAGCGCTTCTGTCACTGCTGAAAGGCAGCCACAAGGGAATAGCAACATGATTGATTAAAGTGAACAATGTCTGGACACAACTGTTTAGGACAGACAGCACAGGAAATAATGCAGGCAACTAGAAATCTACAGGGAATTTCATAAGGCGTCAGGATGTGATAAATGCCTGAGGTAGAAATCAGTTGGGGTGTTACTTGCACCCCTGCCACAAGAAGTGCTAGGGCAGCAACAACTGTAGTTGGCTAGAGTTTCTTGTAACTGCAGTTGGATAGAGTTTCCTCCTAAAATCTCATGCAACGTAGGAGGTTTGCTTTGGGGTCCGGTCCTCACTAGAAGGAATCAATGTTTTTCAGTTGCCCTAATTTTTTCAGCCTCTGTGCTTTCTGTAGAGGGCTCCCAAATAACTTTTATATAGGACAAGTCTTAGCCTGCCTTGGTGTGGGCAGATATATATCAAATAGCCAGAGCTGTGACCCTGCTTCAGCAGGAGATGCAGACTTAGAGTGGTCATGCTGTCTGTGTAACAAGGGTTATAGAAGATGTATCTGTCTATGCTTCTGTGTAGAGACTCAAGATGAAAAGGACGAAATACAATTTGCGTAGAGACCTTTGGGTGTCAGAAGCACTGCAATGTGTCTGGCTTTTATGTTCTGCACTGGATATATTTGAGACACCTCCCTTGTAGTCTTGAAGGGAAAGAGACTGCTAAACTATCAAGAAAAGACTTCATTATTCTGTCTGAACCTCCTCAGAGATCCCAATATGAACCAATTGAACACAAACATCTTTTTTTTTCCTCCTCAAACAGATTTTTTACTAAAGGCTGCCAGGATTGCTGGTGATCTTCAGCACACATAGGATTTAGTCCCCATTGAAAATACTGTCACCACTATGTCCCTGGGAGATGTTCCTCCTGTGACCCTGCTCAGTGCTTATCTCAACCCTCATATGAGCAGCAGTTGCATCACTTAGGCATCTAATCCCATTTATAACCCAAGATACCAGTTACAAGACGCCAATAAATTTTGCAAACCTCACGATGGAAAGGCCTGTTACTAGGTCATCTAGGGCAGGGTTATTCAATTAAGTAGGATGCAAGTCATTAGTATGGGAAGGTTTTTTGTTAATTGCTACTACCAGAGCAATGATTGAAAGCATTTCTGAATTTCACTGACTTTTCATTGTCATAGTGCAGGGTTAAATATTGGGCCTTAGGCATGTGATAGTGTCCTGCTGTGAGCAGAAACAGTAAAACCCAACCAGAAAGATGCTCTTTCAGGGAGGGATGGATGTGCTCAGACCTCTTCTCCTTTCTTGTGCTGTGTTGGATTCCCTTGTACAAGTCACTTAGAAGCGCTGTGTAATGGTGTGGATTGCTCAGTTCTTCTCAGGCTGTTTTCTCCAGGGGCTCAAGATGTCTTAGCGAGCTTGACCTAGTCGTGATGCCAGGGACCAAGTGACATAGTGCTTCACAGTTTTGTTCCCTATGTTCGGCTGATGTGCTGTGGAAACTGGAGTAAGACATTCCCCTGGTGAACAAAATCACAGATTTTGCACTGTCCTACAGCAGCATTTCCCAGATGGAAAAGCTTTTCTTGCTTTATTTAAATATACTCATCTGAGGTAGGATGCAACTGTGCACTGATTCCCCCAAGGTGCCAGTCCATTCTGGTGCCCCCTGCTTCCTGCAAGCTTTCATTTCATCCTTGCTCATTCCATCCTCTGACAGAAAGGCTGGCCATGCCTTTCTTGTGGAAGGCAGACACCTGCATCAGGGAACTCCAGGAGCTGCCTGAATCCTGAGCAGTGCAACTTTTGTTGTTTCAAAGTCACATTGACCCGAGTGCTGCAACAAACATGTACAGAGTCTGTAGCCATTGTTTCGCATGAGGGAGCTGCAGTCAAATATTAAAAATGTAGCAGGAGCATTAAATTATTCGGCAACAGAACATTTTCATTCCTCCATAAAACTATTTTGACCTGTAGTTTTCTGTGGAGTCCATTGCTCTTAAATGTGCAGTGAGAAAGGAAATTAAAAATTAATCTTTATTTCCATCTCAGAAGAAAACCTTAATTCTCTGCATTGAAATTATACTCGTAATCCAGGATAATAAATTATAGTTTTTAATTGCAGCTAGTCACAGCCAATCAAATGGGAACATTTCTCTCTCTTTTGCTTGCTTTAACTTTGCTGTACTGAGGAACTCATGGAGTGCTGGAAAAAATTTATGTACATTGACCCAGGCTCTTAACACTATGCACAATAAGGACTTCCTACAACAGTTTGACTCTGTTCTTGTCTGGAACTCTTGAGCTAGTGACCTCAAAGTACCTCGTGGGCACCTGTACACACAAGCACAGGAAAATGGTAAATTCTACCATTTCTGGTGGAGAAGGTGTGTTACAGCATCTTGTTCATAGAATCAGAATGTCGCCCAGTTGGAAGGGACCTCCAAAGGTCATCTGGTCCAAGCCACCTGCAGTGAGCAGGGACACCTTCAGCTAGATCAGGTTGCCCAGAGTCTTGTCCAGCCTCACCTTAAATACTAAGTCAGTGTTGAACAAGGAATAAAATCTTGATCCTGGTTCACCTGTTTTTGACTATTAGGCAAGACCCTTCTGAGTGGGGTATAGGAGCCAAAATGCCCTGCTCTGGCCCGCTGACTGTCAGGCACCTGTACTCTGACATTCTACCTCTTCTGACAAAAAAAAAAAAGGATTATTAAAGAGCATACCTGTGGAGAGCAATAAGGTCTTTCAACCTCCTCTTCTCTAGATTAAATAACCCCAGCTCCCCCAGCTGCTCTTCATAGGGCCTGTTTTCTAGACTCTCATCGGCCTTGTCACCCTTCTCTGGACCCCTCCAGCCCCAAAACGTTCTTCTCATACTGTGGCACCCAAAACTGGACACAGTACTCAAGGTGCAGTCTCATGAGTGCAGAGTACAGGGGCACCATCACCTCCCTACTCCTGCTGGTTACACTGTTGTTCCTGATACAGGCCAGGATGCTGTTGGCCTTTTTGGCCACCTGAGCTCACTGCTGGCTCATGTTCAGCTGGCTGTCAACCAACACACTAAGGTTCTTTCCACCACGCAGCTCTCCAGCCACTATTCCTCAAGCCTATAGCACTGCTGAGGGTTGTTGTGACCAAAACACATGACACAGCACCTGGCTCTGTTAAACTTCATCCCACTGGCCTCAGCCCATTGCTCCAGCCTGTCCAAATCCCTCTGCAGTGCCTCCCTACCCTTACACAGATCAATACTCCCTCTTAAGTTTGTGTCATCTGCAAATTTACTGAGTGCATTTGATCCCCTCATCCAGGTCACTAATAAAGGTGTTAAACAAGACTGGTCCCAAAACTGAGTCCTGAGGGAGGGATACTGCTTGTGGCCAGTCATGTACTGGACTTAACCCCATTCAGCATTACTCTCTGGACTCAGCCATCAGCCAGTATTTAACCCAGTGAAGAGTCCACCTGTCTAAGCCACGAGCCACCAGCTTTTGTTCTGCTGGACATGTGACACTGCTGTCTTGTGTACAACAAAAGCTACCTTGGAAAAGGGCTTACACTACGGTATAGGGGGCTTTAGCACAGCCCCAGAGGCATCTCTGCTCCTAAATAACTGGTGGTCTGCCTGTGCCAACTCTTTCTATTGCTACACTACAATATCTGAGTACTTTCATACTTGTCAAGCTGCTAGATATCCTCCATTTGTCTGTCATCTTGCCACTTGCATAGTGATATTTGCTCTAAGAATAGACAGTAAGATGTTCAAATACCTGTGCAGTGCAAATATCCCAACATCAACTTTCTCTGAGCAACCCAGTCTTGCCTTTTTTTTAACTCTGTCATATTTCAGACAGTGATAGACCTGTGCTGACAAGGAGGACTTTTAAGGTCTCTTAACACTTCTGAGCTCAGCTAGGAAAAGGAAGAGCCAATAGGAATGCAGTCTTCAGTCAGAGGGGGAAGTATTGGTGTTTGGAGTCCACAGTTATGATAATAGCTCCTACCTTTTTCATTTGTCTTAATGGTACCAGTATTGGGAAGAGCGGACAGGAGAGAAAGGAGATGGAGAAGTGGTCATAAAGTACTGGACACAGCTGTAGGAATGAAATGAGATCCATCCAACACAAAAAGCCTTTAGTGGTTATTATGAATTGAAGGTGTTAGTTACTGATCAAGATTAGCCTGGCATGTCTATAGCCATTGATCTGAAAGAAACTCTAACATTTCTGTAACCAGGGTCTTCAGTCTGTGACCATTCCTCCTCATGAGTGCAGTGTTGCTAGCTGCAGTGAGAACCCTGTGGTAAAATCCTTACCTAGGATGCATTAAAAAGTGCAGACAACAAACGAATTCTACACTTTTCCCCCAAAGCACTTACATTCTTCTTGAGTACTCCCTAGATTCCATATAGGAAGGTTATACAGAGCTCATATAGAAACCTTGGGTCAGCAATGGCTGGTTCTGCCTGAAGTCATGGAGGTGTAGATGAGCAGCTTACACTGACCTATTCTGCCTGTGTCTTTGCTGCTATCAGTGTGCAAGTTTTACCTAGATTAAAGATAACGCATGGTAAGCCCTCCTCTAATTTGTTATATCTGTGTTGCCTTTAAATGTGAGTTTTAGCTCTTTCCTGGGCAGGATTCACAATAGCATTAGAAACTGAACTGCTTTGAGGCATTTCCTGGTCTTCCAGTTGAATTTTGCAGTTAACTTCCTTGTCTTTTACTTCTACCAACTGGATTCACCTCTGAATAATTCTTCTTTCTTGGAACATTTAAACATGAGTAAAAGCTGCACAGCTTTTCCACTCTCTGACTGTTTTCCTTCCAATATCAGTTCCTCACAGTCCCTGGTAATTTTTTATTCTATTTTTATTTCCCACTTTCTCTCTTCTTTTCCACAAATAGCACATTGGTAAAACAACTGTTGGTCCTTTCCTCCTACTGTTGAAACTGCAGGACAGCATGCTGCTCAGATTGCTCCCGATGTGAGTAAAACGTACAGTTTCTTATGGCTCCTGAAAATGATTCTTGTATTTTGAATAAGACAACTTTGCGATGCAGAAAGCTGAGGCTGCCAGTTACACATTTGCCTAAAACCTCTCTTCCCAACAGGGATTAATTGAGGAGAACAGAACTCCCATCAGACTATAATTGGAATGTGTATACAGACAAGCCTCCTTCTGGAAATTAAATGATTTATCTAAAGTTATCAGACTGCTGACTGCTCTTTGAAAAAGGGTTTTTGTATTTCACGTAATATTGATATGAGGATTTAGGGGCCAAAAAAACATGTTTCCGGAAGATGATGGCAGCTGTGTGCCTTTAGCAGTAGTGGCACCATGGTTGAATGTATCTCATCAGAAAATATTTTATAGTACAATAAAACTAGTGAATGAGAGCAAAAAGAGATGTATAATGGACCTGGATTTTAACAAGCATATGAATCAGTATCTCATGAGATCTCATCTGAAAAAAAAAAGTAATTGCATTTGACTGAGCCAGGACAAGTAGGGAATTGGTAAAAAGAATGGGAGGGGTCATCTCGTGATCACAATTGAGATTTGACTAAGATGTCCAGGTTTTCAAGGCCTCAGCCAGTGGGTTTAATACTTTGCTCTGCAACGACCTCACAAGGGGGCATCACTTCTTTTCTGTGGATCTTGGTTTGCCATCATTAAATGTAAGAGTTCTGCAGTGGGGCTGTGCAGACGTTGCACAGGTTCATGGCCATGTCATTTAGCATTTGCTTAGCTTCCTGGCTGGGAAAGAAGGGAACTGCTGTTCCTGGGCCCAGGAGCATCTGCTTTTGCCCACTCCCCTGGAGTAGCCCCTGTTCTAGCCACAGAGATTGTCTTTAGCACAAGCTGAGCAGCTCTTCATCATGTGCTCTTCTGTATCAAACACTTCCCACCTTGAAAACTTCCTTGGTTAACTGCTCATTTCAAAATCATTATTAATGTATTTGCACAGGGATTTTCAAATTTAATTAGCCTCTTTTGAACTGTTCTTAGTATGTTTGTGTAGAGAAACAGAAAATCCCTCCATGACTTGTTTGCTTTTTTCATTCATTGGTTTTCACTGGAAGGGAAAGATATGGATGGGTTTTGCAGGGTTGCATTCTCCTGATGCGACTGGTGCTGCATCAGAGGATAAGCTATGGGACTCCGCAAAGAAAGCTGTTGCTTCTGTGGTGCATTGAAGCCTCTCCTGTCCAGGGGTGGGTGTGTGACTGCTGGCACAGGCTGGGCTGCTGAACAGAGTAGGACTCTGTCAACTGGAGATCTGTGCAGTGTTGGAGCATGCATGCAGCTTACTCTTACTCCAGACACATTTGCGTTGTGGCATTTGGCTGAACCTGACTCCCATTTCCCTCTTCATTGGTTCCCCCTGGGAAATTGCATCCCCTGACTGTGATGGGAATGTATCCCTATTCTAGTGGCCAGCTGACACAATTATATTTTCACCTCAGTTTCTGAAAGATGCTGCACTACATCTGGAATATGTTGCAGGTGTGCAGATATGCAGGTGCTCAGTTTTCCTGTTTTAAGTTGTGGGTGTTTTTTTCCTTTTGTCCAGTCTTGCTTTGAAAAACAAGGTGGGACAGAGCCCAACAGGGTTTCTAGCGTTCCCTGCTGTAGCTGGAGCACACACATACACTCTCTTTCTCTCCTGCAAACTACAGGGCTTATGACCACTACCTCTGGTACTATTGTATTGATCCCAAATTGAAGGCGGCAGACTAACTTAATCACTAGATAGTTTTGATTTTGAAGATTAAATAGCCTGCCATACGTGCAGTACTGTTACTGTATTAATGCCAGCAGTTAGCAGACAGCACTAGCAGTGTTAAAGGGGCTTCACAGCTGCAGCCTGTGCTGCTGTTGTGCAGATGCAGATGTTTCTTCACCTTTTTGCTAAACTCAGACCTATGGACGTTCTTCATGTAAAAACAAAAGCACTTGTGCTCATATTGCTTTCTGGACAAACTCTCCACCATTGCTTTGTAAACGTCTTGTGATGTTCCTTGGTGCGTCTCAGCTCCAAAGAACAGGTGGAAAGCTGAGGGGACTGCATAAAACCGAGGAGATGGTGCAGCAAGACAGAACTAGCAGCTGCTCGCAGAAGCATCAGGAAGAGAGTGAGCTGCAGAACTGTGCTTCCCTGAGGAAATGGTGGGTGCTTCCTGCAACTAGTAACCTCAAGAGCCTTGGGTGGCCCCAGGGGACACGTGGCAACAGGCTGTCCCGGGCTGCCTAAACATGAATAACGTGATGGGATTCCTTTGTTTCACAGTTTGCTTTGTAGGCGCACAGCATCGTGTAGATTTACTTGTATCTAGGAGAGAGGAACAAGCCGTGGGTGAAATTCAAGGTGAAATATGCTGAAGTGAAAGGAGCGGAGCCTTGTTCTTTGGAGGAAGACCCACAGAGGGATGAGATGTTAGTTATTATTTCAGTTCAGGCAACATTCCTGTGTGATCTTAGACACGTTCCTTAACTTTGTTTTCTAGCAGGAAATCTGGCTTGCCTGGCAGAAAGATTAAGAAACAGAATGAATATTTAGCACTAAGTAAGAGTGTTTGGGTGGAACTGAAATATTTTGACACATAAGATCTGATTTTACCAGCTGGCCTGGTGACTTACGCATGCATGATTTGTACATGTTTGGTGTTGAGCAAGTGTTGCTGCAAAGAATTAGCAACGGTGTGTGTTGGTAGGGTTGCATGTGCTTGCTGAGTAGGTGGCAGGAGACTGGTTTTCATTTGCTTAGGCATTTTACTTAAAACAATTGGAACCCTTGGGAGATTTGTTTCTTGCAGAACAGAGCTATGTGGATCTGACAAGTGTATCTAATGGAAGCAGAGAGTACCTCTCTCCCTTAGAACAATGTCAACTTAAGAAACCTCTATAGACTACTGCAGGAAAAAAAGCCCAAAGTATAGGCAAGTTTCTGTGCCTGCTGCACATCCTCCTCTGTACATGCATGTGATCTGGGGTACAGAGAACTCTCAGAGCATCCAGGGAAGACCAGTGCACTTCATAGCCGTGTACACTAACCTGTTATTTGTTCATGTAACTTCTGGAGATTATCTTACATAGATGAACATCATTTCAGTGTCTATCAACTGTCTATTACTGGTTCTTGTCTCAGTGTTAAAGTTGCATGAGATTTGAACACATGGACAAGTTTTTATTGTGGAAATTCCCTGTAACATGCAAATTCTTTCAAATACGGGGGCAAAACAAAACTGTGACTGGTCACTTTTTCAAGATCTTCCCTGAAGTATGTTTTGGGTGGTGGCTGTCTTGTTTTAATCTGCCTCTTGTTTATTTGCAACAGAGGAGGAGACCTGTTGGACTGTTTGCTGTTGTTTATTAAGCTTGCTTCCTTTAGGAAGATTTTCAAGCTCTTTGTGGCCAAGGCAGGGAAATGCCTTCCTATGCTCCACCTCTGCTCAGAGGGCGGGAGTCTGGCATACAAAAACAAGCAAGCAAACCTTGAGAATAATCCTTTCTTAGAGGCAGACCTAAGGCTCACATAATTTCAACTTTTCCTCTAAAACCAGGGATCGCCATTTCCCTGGATTCACAGACCTGCTTTTGTACTTTAAAGCAGCATTTGCCTTCACAGGCAAAAGGGGCCTTTATGATTGCTGTTTGGCCTGTGGATAGCTCCAGACAAATTACAATTCTCATGTGTCTGGAAAGTGTTGGGAAAGTAGGAGGGAAGCTTCTGTGTCAAAGGCAACATGGGCAGCAAGCAGGTTAGCTGCCTCCTCTCTGGCTTTGTCACTGTGGCTAGCTCAGCCTCTCAGCTCAGATTCTGCATCTGAACACTACTGTTTACCAGTATTATTTTTAGTGATGCATGAAAAATTAAGATACAGAAAGGGCTTGAATTTATTTGCAGAGCGCGACTGTGGGGGTGCAAGAGTGACTTGCCTTTTTTCCCCTCTTTTAATGTTTCTTCATGTAGTTAACTATCTATGAGTCCATATTTCAACTGCTATTGTATTTTAACTCTTAACTGTAAATGGTGAAACTGCAGTGTAAAAGAACTTACTGCTTATGCCAGCAAGATGTTTGGCCCTCTCCTTTTTTGCTGTGCTTTCTCATCTCCCATCTGAAAGATGGTGTGGAATATATTGATCCTAGCTTTTAGGAATTGTCCTGTTTCTGAACACACATTGCAGTATAATGTTACAAACATCATAGAAGTTCTGTATTAGAATGACAGTGCAAATAAAGCAGGCTCCCTTCGCTAATAGTCTGCCACACCACTGCTACCAGAGAAAATGCCCAGTGCTCTCTACCTCAATGTTCTTTTTAAAGTCTCCAGCATCAAGGGATTTTCTTGAGGACAGTATTGAGTTTTGTTGCCGCTTGTAGCTTTGCAAACGATTTTCTTTGAAATTATTAATACTGTAATGAGCAGCATGAGAGGTGAAATAGCTCTATTGCTGTTGCGTAGGTACTGTCTTTGGTCACTTCTTCCCATCCTCTGTGGAAGCCCTACTCAGCTGATGCACCTGGAGGAGAGCAAGGATAAAAGAAGGTAAAGTTGCTAGCCTGAATGACTGAACTGGATGAGGAAGACCAATTTTTTGAGAAATTGAAGGCAATAGTTTAAGCTTTCTTGGTGGTTGTGAGTCTGGGATGGAGGTCATGGCACAGTCTAGGGCTGTGGTTGGAATCCTCTGAGTGGGTATGTGGTTGTGTTGAATAGATGTGGGGAGGCTAGAACGGCTCAGCAGGGGCTGAGAGCTGTCATCAGCATGTTTATTCCTTCTTGAACAAGAAGTCTTAGATAAACTCGGTTATCAGGTACACTCAGACTTTCCTACCTCAGGATTGAAGATAG
This sequence comes from Upupa epops, assembly GCA_013397515.1. Lineage (NCBI taxonomy): Eukaryota > Metazoa > Chordata > Aves > Bucerotiformes > Upupidae > Upupa > Upupa epops. The sequence continues at coordinate 1,190,517 of VZRI01008100.1, read as the reverse complement.
TTAAGAGTAAGTGGTGACAGGGCAGGATTGAAGGGCCTGTTATTAGCTGAGGTTTAGACCAGGTCCCACATTGGTTACTGTTAGAGAGATAACACAGCTGAATCAGTAAATCCAGATGGTTACGGTTGTTTCAGATCTATCTAGCTCCCTCTTTGACAGGAGCTGCTTGCAGACAGGAGCATATTACTGCAGACACAGCTATGCTGGCTGAACTGGCTCATTTCCTCCATAACCTGGCTTCTCCCTCTGTCACTCTTCCTTCTCCATGCCTTGCTCCTCAGTCTGGCTTCCTGCTTTCAGGGCTGCCTCTTAACCTAGGGGAGTGGGACAGACACTGCAATGGAGGTGAACTCTAGGAAACTCATCATCTGCCAAAGACTGCATACACCCAGGAAAGGTGGACGTTTTCAGTGTGACAATGGTCCCTCTTCCAGTTGTGTTATCAGGGGACAGGGTTAGTACCAGTTGTTTTGCTCTGGAGGAAAGAAGGCGAGGGATGTTGTCTTGACTTTTGGCTGTTTCTTTTTGCTGCTGGCTGTTTCTCAACCCTTGCGCAGCATCACTTCTCCCTCTAAATACCTTTGTTCAAGGAGCTTAAAAGGCTTTAAAAAGTCTTGTGTATGAGTCTTAGAATCACACATTGGTTTAGCTTGGCAGGTACCTTAGAGATCATCTACTTCCAATGTCCTTGTTATGGGCCGGGACACCTCACTAGACCAGGTTGCCCAGAGGCCCATCCAGTCTTGATGATGGAGAAGTCTTCCTCTCCCAGTGGAAGTATATGAGCCTTGTCCATTCTCTGTGGACAAGCCAAGGTCTCTCATGTGCCAGGCAGTCACTTAGCAGTATACTTCTGACTGTCACATAGTTATGCTTGACCCTGGATGTTACTTAGTATTAATGAGCCACAGTGTCCCATTTGACAAATAGCCCCCTTTGCCAAACCATCTAAAAGCCAGTTTGCACAGGACTTAAAATTTGTGGGTGTTTCACACCAGCTGGCACAGGACCCAACCTGCCTGCCCACAGCTGCAGGAAGTACAACAGCTGCTAAAGGTGTTCCTTTTCAGATGACAGGTGGCATCCTCCTCCTCTTTGCTCCATGGCTGTTGGTAAAGTTGGTAAGGTCCACTGCCCTTTATTACAAGGGCTGAAATAATCATAACATAGCAAAAATAATCTTTCATATCTTGAAGTAAATCGCTACTTTCCCAGCCTGTAATTTGTCATTTTTGGATCAGCCTGGCTCCCCGGTCCTCAGGTTCTGCACGCTTGAGCCCATTGACCTGGGTCCTTCAGGTCTAACGATGTTGTATTTCAAGACAGGGCAAGAAGCTTTTTTGCCCCTAACAAATACTGACTTCACTGCTGTGGTGAGCTTCTGGGGGACATAGCAGTCTTTCTTTCCTGTTACAGAACGGAGAGAGTTGACGTGATATGGTTACAGAAATCACAAGTGCCAAAGGTGTAGTGACTTCTGTGTCATCTGGCCCTCACAGTTATTTTAATGTCAGTCCTACTTGAAAAAGAGGGCTGGAAGGTACCTGGAGAATTTGTCTGGTCCCTTCCACTGCCCAAAGTCAGAGGCAACTCACTCGAAGATTTGTTTTGGTACAGCATAGCACAGGAAGAGAAAATTAAAAACCATTTTCTGTGGTCTTTCCCCCCTCCCCCAGTCCACTAGTGTGTCAAAACCTTGAGTTTTGTGTAAAGTTGTGAAATAAGCTTCTAGCAAAATAAAAGATCAAAAGGGATCTAATTAGCTGCAGTCTGCTTAGGAATTGTGGATGTTCACCTAGTTTTATAAATTGACACTTTTAACATTAAAACTCAAAGCAAAAAACGATGTAATTATTCTCTTTTTTTGAAGCTTAGATTTAATGTCTTTATTGAAAACTGGAAACTTCTATGGCATCTCAAGACGCTTTATTCTATCAAATCTGGAGCAAGTAATTTTTCATTTTGGATTGTAATATGGTATAAATGATAAGGGCTTGATTCAGAAAGCTCTCCCCCCGCCACTGGCAGACTGACGAAAAAGCTTCATAGCCACATCACAATAACCCAGAAGATAATCTATGGTTTGAGTCTTTGTGAAACTGCTCACTTTGATACAAGGGAAAGAGTAAGATTTTGAGCTTAGTTAGGGTGCTTGAACCGAGCTTGTCAGCACAGGATTTTTAGTTCTTTTTATAGCTTTTAACAGACATAGGATGCCAAGGCAAATGTGTATTTCTCTTACAACCTTTCTGTTCTGTGATGGTGTCTCTGGAACTGCCTTGTGTCCTATTTAAATCTCAGAGAAGGTGGCAGGGAGCTGAATGGAATCACAGAATCATCAGGGATCAGAAGGGACCTCGAAAGATCATCTCGTCCAATCCCCCTGCCACAGCAGGACACCTGGAACAAGTCAAGGCGGTGGTTAAAGTGGAGGAGGAACAAGAGTTCAATTATTTTTGTGATAACTTTTTTGATTTTGTTCTAACCTAACCCTTATGACCTGATCATGTGTCTTCTTTTCCAGTTTCTAGTCTTTTGCCCATAACTTTCACATGTTAAACCTCACTAAACTTGACCTCAGTATACCCAAACAGAATGGGCACGTGAGGGGAGGGTCATCATTAAGTTGTGTTAGAGCTGATGGTTTACAAATTTTATTTATACTGCGGCAGGACACACAGGCTCCATTTAAACCAGAGGCTGATGGTGCTGGCATTTTACTAATGCATAGGAAGTCCTGGTGCCTGCCCTAAAGACCTTACCACCCATACAGACAAATGGCAAATACAGGATTTGTGTGAGGGTGACTGCTGAAACAGAGTCAGTCCTCAGTGAACTTTAAACTTTTTTTGGATGTTTATGTAAAAGTTCATGCAAATGGAGGTGGGTTTCTTTGATCTGAGATTCTCGTGAGAACTGTCTTTTGTAATTTCAACTGTTCCCTGGCTTGTGTCAGAAATACTGTGAGTGGGGTCTCTTGGGAATTTGGCATAGCCCAGGTTTAACTGGGCTGGAAGGGAAATGGGCCAAGATTTATGCATAAGGACTGAGCTTGCAGTAAAGACATTTTTATTGGCATCTTTTATATTGTCCTAATTCAAAAGTTTCAATTCTCGATGATCGTGCTGGGCATAGGTTCAAGGTTTCATTTGCACTTGGCTCAGCTCAGCTGCTGGAGGAAACTTCCGTGATGTGAGACAGATCCTTTTCCTTCAAAAATATTATTTCTCAGTAGACAGTATGATCGGATTAGAGCTTCCCTTAAGAATCCAGTAGGGATTTGTTTGATTCTTTCCAAACCTGCTACTCCAGTACAGTGTGGTGACTCGAGGAGAGCTTTTCAGGTGTCCCTCTGAGAATCCAAGAGTGATCTGACTACCTGGCTTCTGTGAGTTTTTCAGTAATTAGAGCTCACTGAATGAAAAGCTTGGTGTATCCATATATTATTGATTCATAATGGTTTTTCTGAGGGAATAGGTGCTCATTCTTTATTAGTCCCAAGACAGCTGCTTTCTGGAAAAGGTTAAACTTACTCTTTCTTTGTGCATACTCTATATGGACTTTGCTGCTCTACATCATGTGTGTGATTCAAGGCCTTTTCCCATTTGCTACTGATCAAGATGCCCAGTGGCTTTGGTGGGAAGAGACAGAGCCCAAAAGCAGCTGTGAGAGCCACTGCAGTTTGATGCAATGAGTGGCTGATGCAATTTAGGAGCTGATGTAATATAAGACTGTTTTTGTTAAGGAGATAACAAAAGGGAGTTTTTGTCCCTCTGTCCCACCCAGAGCAAGAAGAGATGCGTGTTCCCTCTGGCTGTACATTGGGTTGACGACCTGACCACCATTGAACAGACAAATGTGGAGCTACACTGTGCTGTTGGGCTGGGAGAATTTATGTCATGCAGAGCATCACTCTTGGGAAGCTGAGCTTGGACAGCACACAGCAGCTTGCATCTGGCTTTCATACTGCTGTAATGGTCATTAAATAACACTTTAATGCTTTAGAGCTCAATGGGTTTTGTTTATGTGTTACATAAAGATTCTAATTTAAGGTACTTCAGCTTAATCATCTGGCTGCATGGCTGACTTGAGTAGGAGCACTGAAAGTCTTCAAAATTCCCAAAATGTGTCAGGGAAATTACTTTCAATTTCATAAACTACACTAGATAAAATAACCGGACTAAGAGGTTTGTGATCTGTTGCTGGGGGACATGACTATGTATACATGTTAGAGGTAGGAAACCATCACTTCTGCTAGAACATGCAACTGCTGTTGTAGATGAAGTAAACACACTCTTTGGATTTTTCTTTGTCTTTCATGAGTCACTTAATACCAAGCTGCCTATTCTAAGTGCTTTATCTAGAAGTATGTGATATAATTTTCGCTTCCCTCTTCTCTCATTCCTCAGGATCATATAAGTCTTGTAAATTCCAGTTGTTTAACACTTTAGAAAGTCACTTAAGTTGGCTGATACACCCTATAGCTGCCACTTGAATCCACTGTATTGCTTCTGGAAAATACCTGGGGCTTTAGTGCCCACCCAAAAATGTCCAGAGTATGCATCACCAGTTGGGTAATAAAGGGAGAAATTCTTGTCTGAACATGGGGTTATAACTACACAGTTAAGATTGGGATTAAACGGGTTGTTATAGATTTGTACTGTCTACAGATTAGGGCATTATTTATGTAATTACGTAATTTATGGCTTCCTAAAAATGCAAATCTGATCTCTCTGCTGAAGTCACCTGCCAGCTGCTCACTGTGATTCTTTATGTTGCAACTTATATATTTATATATATGATTATGTATTACAAGATTATGTATTAATATATATGATTAAGTTACAATCACTAGTTTTACAGAGTGCATACAATACCATGTCTAAACTTTATGGTTGCCACTGAAACAAGCTGTTATGGGTGTTGACATGCATCTTCCTCACCTAGAGAAGACTTGGTCCTAAGACCTCAATAATGTCTATAAATAGGTGAGGGAAGGGTGTCAATAGGATGGAGCCAGTCTGTTCTCAAGGTCATCTAGTGATGACAAGGGCCAATGGGTGCAAGCTGGAGCATAGAAGGTTCCATATAAATATCAGAAGAAACTTCTTCACAGTGAGGGTAACTGAGCATTGGAACAGGCTGCCCAGAGGGGTTGTGGAATCTCCTTCTCTGAAGACTTTCAAGACCTGCCTGGTTATGTGCCTGTGTGATTTTGCCTAAGTGATCCTGCTGTGGCAGGGGGATTGGACTACATGATCTTTCCAGGTCCCTTCCAATCCCTAAGGATTCTATGATTCTAAAGCTCATGCCCAGTGTGGCTCAGGTTTCCAGAACACAGAAGCCCAGTGTGGCTCAGGAGGTCTCTAGAGAGCAGAGTATCAGCCAGCATGTAGAGTACAGGCATTTGTGAAATAATGCTGATTGCTATAACTTCTTGGGATTTATGAACATAAAGCTTTCTGTTCTTGACAGCATCCATCAGAATGAGGAGCGCTCCTTCACTGTCTTCCTGCAAACTGTGGACTTGGACAAGGTGAGGGGCACATGGTCTTGCCCTGCTGCCGCCCCCTGCCCCCTGTGCCTCCCCCTGTATTCGGCACTGGTTAGACCGCACCTGGAGTATTGTGTTCAATTCTGGGCCTCTCAGTCTAAGAGAGATGTCGAGGTGCTAGAACGAGTCCAGAGAAGAGCAACTANTGGAGGTGTTCAAGGTTAGTCTGGATGAAGTGCTGGGTGGCATGATCTAGATGTTAGATGTTAGGTTTACTTTGTTTATTTGGATTTAGGTTGGACTGGATGATCTTTAAGGATCAGTTTTCCAACCTTATAATTACTGTGATACCTGGGGTGGCTGCAGGGGCGCTGAGAGGAACTTCTTATGAGGGACTTTAGTGATAGGACAAGGTTGGATGGTCTGAAGCTGAAAGACGGTAGATCTAAGTGAGGTCTTAGGAATAAATCCCTCACTGTGAGAGTGCTGAAGTCCTGGAACAGGTTGGTCAGGTAGTTTGTGGATGCACCCGCCCTGGAAGCATTCAAGAAGACCATTTTGTATGGGGCTCTGAGCAGCCTGTTCTAGTGTCTGCCCTTGGCAGGTGGTTGGTTGGATCTAATGATCTCTGAGGTCCCTTCCAGTCTACATCATTCTGTGGTTACTTCTGGACAAGGTTTATGGGTAGAGATAGGAGTTTTTAAAAGAGATAATTTGCCTGAAGAGCTCAGGTAAATGTAAAGCACATGAGCCCTTCAAGTGTGAAACAGAAGCTTTCAATGCTAAGCACATGCTGAACAAGCACCTGCTTAGACTTAGATATTTGTCAATTAAACCATTTCAAGGCAGGGAAAGATAGTACAGGTTTCTCTAGTTCTTAACAGCAACTGTAATACCTTGCAAGCCTGGTCTGGGACACACATGAAGGGTAGCAGAATTTTAGAAAGACAGTCATTCTTTGACTTAGGTATGGGAGAAATGTGTTTCTCTGGAATGATCTAATAGCAACATACAAACATTTTATGTTTCAGGAAGTGTGTGTCCTCCAGAAATGACTCATATGTGCTTCAAATTTTCTTCCCTTTTGTGCAGATTTTTGCAGAAAGCCTGGAAAGTGCTTTTTACATTACAACTTTCTCTGCTTTAACAGAGCAGAGTAGTCTTCCAACGTGAAAACTGAAACCTTGTCCCTGGGATAGTGAGTCCATGGAGAAGGTCATATATGACTGACAATGCTGAGCTAGTGAGATCTACCATTCTTGGTTTGTCAATTATTACCCTGGCCTGACAAAAGTTCTACCATGAGCATTGTGGTAACCTCTTAAGTTGATTGGGAGCTATTAAAGAGTGATAAAAATCAGATATTTTTGGCCATGGTGATCAAAGGAGGAATTCAGTGATTCTACAATAGGTGCTTGGTGTTCTTAGGGCATTGCCATCAGTATTGTTTAATGACCTAAGAGCTATGGCTGTGTTTGGTAAATAGGGGCTTTGGCCAGTATATAGAAAAGAGGTTCTTTAGGAGACAGGTTTCAGAGTGACAGCATTACTCACTTGCAAAGTGCCTGGTTTCCTTGAGCACTCATATTGTGACTGTTAGCCAGGAGGCTGGCCCTGCTTCCAGAGTCCTGCATCTTTCCTCTCAGGGCTCAGTCAACATCTCTTGTGGTCTAAAAGCCACTCAGCATTTCCCACAGCTGAGCTGCTGGAGGTTTTTTTCTGGTTGCAGTTAGGGACACATGTTAAAACTGGTGCCAGGTGAACTACACAGAATAGGATTCTGAGATCTTCCTTCTTTACAAACATGGGTAAAGTAATGCTCCTGCCATACCTGTAGCAATATGATGATTTGGGAGCACAAACTACGCCTGCCCTGCTGAAAGATTTTCACAGCCTGTCCTAATAGGAATTGGGATGCTTGGTACCTAGGAATTGTTACGCTGAGCACTCGGTGAGGGTAGCCACCAAGTCCCCTGGCAAAACAGAATATTTTTTCATTTTTTCTCCACGTTTTCTTTGTCCCAGAACATCTGGACATCCTTGCACTGCTGGGTTAGATGCAGCAGGGGCTGTGGGGACATTAATTTGCTGCATCTCAGTCCATTCCTGACTGAAACCCAAACAAGATCTGAACATGCCACTGTAACCGTGTGACTCTCCTTGCTTCTACTGACCAACAGCTAGTAATTTCCTGGGCATCAAGTACATGTGTGTGTAATACTGAGTCATTTCTTTGGGGCTATTGTTTAAGTCTTCAAACCATGGAAGGAAACTGGGAGCCTGTTTAGATGTCACTAAAGGTCATTGGCTATTTTTATAGATTACATTAAAGAAAACCAGACCTGCACAAAAAGAATATTCAGATTGTGAATTCAGGATTTTGAAAAATATTTTTGCTGCCTCGCAGTCATGCATTTCTACAGAGCCTGTGCAAACTCTGACTTTCCAGGAGCTGGTGGCTTGGGCAAAGGTATGTTACTTTCCCTGTAGACAGCTAGTCCCTGACACAGTTGTGACCTTCCTGCCAAATTTTAAAGCTGTGCTCCAAATTACAGCACTGAAGCTATTCAACCAAAGGCTTGCAAGAAACTTGAGTTATTCAGTAAGGGTTGTGTAGCTGTTTGGGTTTTTTTAACTTGGGGGAAAAGTTTTTCCTATTATGAATAAATGGCATTAGCTGAATATTTCACTCCAAATTCCAGCCAGGGCAGACAACCAGTATGGAGGGCTTTAATACAAAAGATTAAAGTCTGGCAAAATTCTAAGCAACCAGAGTCTTATAAATGGTGAGTTTTGTACAATGTGGTCAGCCTATCAAAGGGAAATAAGTTTTCTGTTCATTTTGGTTTTGATGTCATTCCATCAAGCATTTAATTGGGAGACACAGCATTAGTTTAAAACTTATTTTGAAGCAGTGAACATTAGTCAGACGTAAACAAATGGACTGGGGGAAAACGACACAACTGCCAAATGGTGGGGGAGATTTTAACAAGGGGCTTTGCAAACTGCTTCCCTGAACAAACAGAATTGCCTTGGAGCAGAAAACAGACCTCAGCCTGGGCTATGATGGAAGGAAACAGGGCTTGTACGCAAGCACAGTTCTGAGCAAGATGTAAGAGTACTCAGAAGAAGCAGCTCTGGTTGAGAATGCTCTCAATGTGTGTGCCTGGCACCAGGGCCGTCCGGACAGGAAGGTGGTGAACTTTAATGCCGTGGTCCGGCTGAGTAGCAAATTGGTTCAAAAGCTACCAGTGGGGACAGCAGGCGCAATGGCCTGGTCATTTAGAGGCAATTTATAACATTAAACTAGAGGTTATGAGTTTGAATTAGAATGCATGCAAATATGGATCAGAATGCTAATATATACATATACAGAACTGTGCAGGCGGCGAGTTTCTGGAAACTTGTGCTTGCAGTGAGCAGACCTCAGACACCGTAAAGTAAGGAATAACTTTTAGTAATTCTCAGTCATTGCCACTGCAGTGTAACCACCGAGGCCAGGCAGGCAGGTGGGACTTTATCAGGGTCTTATCTCAAGTCAAAACACAGCTGAAGGCTCATTCTCAGGTCCACGGTTTCACTGATGGAACAGGCTATCCAGAATTACTGAGAACACACTTGTTTTTAATCTTTGCGCTGCTCTCGCAGAGGTGCCTGGAATCTATCTCCAAAATGTTTTGGAGAGAGAATGTGATCATAAAGCTAAAGCTTTAGGCTACGCATGCTTCTTTTCATGCTCCTAGCATCTTTGAAAGGCATAAGTGTTAGTAACCTGCCTTTGTTTTTTGACAAGGAGAGTAATTTTAAAAGAAAAAAATAGACCTCAAGATTTTAATCCTTTATACTGACTTCATGCCAGTTTAGCTTAACTCAGCCCACATTGCAGCAACTTCAGGAGGCGTTTTATTTTGTTTAAATGGTTTCAAGTCTTTTATTGCTTTTATGGTTATATCACTAACTGGGGCCAGAGCCTTGTCATGACTCCATGTTCAGTAGGTAGATAAGTCCTGCACTCAGTGGCATGAATAAGGCAAGGCTGCACAGCGCTGGGGTGACGTTTGCTGAGCAAGCAGTGTGCCCAGCCTTCTGTGGAAGGGCTAAGCCTTCAGTTCCTGTTCAGCTCTTGATGCAAAACCTTGTGCTTCTTCTCCTGTACGTCTGGAGCCTCATAAGACTCTTCCCAGCATATTAAATTGCAGCTGTCTCAAGCTGACCGGCAGCTCTCCTTAGTCCACCCTTCTTTTATTCCCAAGCAGAATGAAAAGGCTGTAAGTTCTTGGTTTCTGCAGTCACTGGCCGACTGTCCCAGCAGGCTCATATCTGCCCTGTTGAGAGACATCTGTGCCCATCTTGGCAGGGGCAGGGTATGAATGCAGCTGAGGAGCACCAGTGTCAAGCAGGCATCGTGCCTGCCTTTACCAGGCTAATGGGAACAGACAGGGACAAAGGTAAAGCTTGTGGCATGAAAAGGCTGCTTGTTGTAGCGTTTCATGGCCAGTGAGCGTGACCAGCCTTCAGGGCTAATTACCAAAGGAGAGAGAAATATGTTCTTGTCAGCAGACCTACAGGGTTACTATTTAATGAAGCAGATATGCAGGTAGCTTGTTCAGTGGCATGAGCAAGTGACTCACTTGTGTCCACAAGGATGTAGGTGTGTGTGGCAGGGTGCTTCATGTGGCTTTTGGCCCCTGGTCCTCTCTCAATGTGTGTTTGGGCATAACTCTCTTTCTCTTAGCAGTAATGATCTGCAGCCTGCCTTCCTCTTCTCCAGCTTTTCCTTTGTGTCATCTCCCCTTTCCCCTTTTATTCTCTACCATTTTCCCCCTTTTCACCCTTCCAACCTCTTGTTTATTTCATCCCATCCTCTCTGAGCTTCCCACCATGTTTTTGCTTTTCTTTTTCTATTATAGAATCATAGAATCATCAGGGATCAGAAGGTACCTCAAAAGATCATCTAGTCCAATCCTCCAGCCACAGCAGGATCACACAGACCAGGTCCAGGCAGGTTTAAAACATCTTCATAAAAGGAAACTCCACAACCCCCCCTAAGTAGCCCCCTCCAGTGCCCCATCACCCGCCCTGGGAAGAAGTTATAGAATAGGTCAAGGTTGGAAGGGACCACATGATCATCCAGTTCCAACCCCCCTGCCATGGTGATGGCAGCATTATGATGCTGCCTGGCATTGAACAGCAGCATCCTTGCTATTTCATCATGTCTACCTCAGTTTTCTGCTAGTAGTTTGTGAGCATGTGTGAGCCAGGAACAGCCAGTGTCCTCCATGTGTTTGCATCAGGGTCCCCTGCCAATCACAATTGCTTTGCACATCTGACAAGTGTTACTTGTCCTCTTTTCAGGACTGCCTGTGGAGGTGTGCAGGGGGTTGGTGAGCTGTGCCAAACCCTGGTGTTGTGCTGGCGGGATTACAGCAGGTGTGGGGGTCAGTCACTGCGATCAGCCTTTGGAGCCAGACTGGACTGTCCCTGTGGTGGTTGAGCACAACTCAACTGAACTCAACAACTGAACACAGGGAGTTTTTCTTCCAGGTGAAAGCTGGTGTTGAAAGTAATGTGGCAATCCCAGATAGAGATCTCATGCAAAGATGCAGACGCCCAGGTCTCTGACACCATTCCCCACAGAATTCATATGAAAATTCCTGGCTGCTCATGGCTTGGATGAGCCTTTGCTGTGATGAAGAACTGGCTCGATGGCTGGGCCTTAAGGGTGGTGGTTAATGGAGTTAACTCCAGCTGGTGGCCAGCCACAAGTGCTATTTCACAGTATCACAGTACTGATAAGGTTTGAAAAGACCTTAAAGATCATCCAGTCCAACCTAAACCCAAATAAATCAAGTAAACCTAACATCTAGATCATGCCACCCAGCACTTCATCCAGACTAACCCTGAACACCTCCAGGGACAGTGACTCAACCACCTCTTTGGGCAGCCCGATCCAAAACAGGATCACTCTTTCAGTGAAAAATCTTTTCCTAATGTCAAGTCTAAACCTCCCCCAATNCTAACCAGTGCTGAATACAGGGGGAGGATAACCTCACTTGCCCTGCTGGCCGCACCATTCTTGATGCAGGCCAGGATGCCATTAGCCTTCCTGGCCGCCTGGGCACACTGCTGACTCATGCTGAGTTTGCTGTCCACCAGTACCCCCAAGTCTCTTTCCACCTGAGTACTCTCCAAGAACTCCATTCCCAGCCTATAGTTCTGCCTGGGGTTGTTATAACCAAAATGCAGAACCCCACACTTAGACTTGTTAAAACTCATCCTATTAGACTCTGCCCATCTCTCCAGTCTGTCCAGGTTCCTCTGCAGGGCCCTCCTACCCTCCAACAGATCAACACGGGCTCCAAGGTTGATGTCATCTGCAAATTTGCTCATGATGGACTCCACCCCATCATCAATATCATCAATGAAGATGTTGAAGAAGATCTTCAGGTCTCAGTATTAGGACTGCTTCCTTTTAACATCTTTATCGATGATCTTGATGAGGAAATAGGGTACACCATTAGCAAGTTTGCAGATGACACGAAGTTGGGTGGGAGTGTTGATCTATCTGAGGGTAGAAGGGTTGTGAAGTGTTTTAACAGGCTGTCCAGGGAGGTGGTGGCATCATTATCCCTGGAGGTGTAAAAAAGATGAGTAGATGCGGCCCTGACGGATATCATTTAGTGGGCATGGGGAGATCAGGTTGGTGGTTGGACTGGCTGATCTTTGTAGGTTTCTTCCAGCCCTAATGATTCTATGATTTCTACCAACAGGACACAGGCCAGCTCTCTAACTCTGCAAGCCTACGCAGGCCTTCCTGAGAGAATGCCTACTGCTGCACCAGCTGCTACTGACCTTGCAAGGGGACATGGAGCTACTGGCTGCCACTTCACCAGATGGAGCAGACAAGGATGCAACAGCACCGCAATCTGAGCTGGAAAGAGTAAGAGAAGCAACAGTGCAAAGCCCAGAGAGAGCAAGTCTAGTTGTAAAGCTAGTCAGTTCCAAAGGAACTGCAGCAATAATGGTGGAAACCTCAGGACAATCAGAGGCAGGAAGAGCTGATGAATCTTGAGCCCAGGCAGAAGAAAAGATTTTTGTATCAGCAGTAGCCAAAGCATTGGAATCGGTAATAGTTGAGGTAAGGGACCCCAGCAACCTCAGGAACTGTGAGTGCTGCTCCACTTTGCCAAGCTTGATGATACTCAGTGACATGGAAGGGCTCCAGCTTAAGCACCAAGCTAAACTTGGCCTTTCAGCCCTGCCCTCTGAATGCCTCAGGTCAATGGGGACCATATTCCCGCTTAGCCTCAAGCTATGGAAAGAGATATTTATTTTTGAAAGATTTAAAGCATTAAAAAAAAAATCCATGAGATTTCTGCTGAGAGTATGTGCTCTTTTCCCATCTGGTTTCCCTCTGTCTTTCAGATGAGCTTTTTTCCCCTGATAGTGGGCACTTTATCACGCCTGGTATAGTGAAGGATCCGAAGCACTTTCCATTACAGCCCCTTCTGACCACATGCTCATTCTGTTCTAAAGCATTCATATTCGGGGATCAAAAAGGGTCCATGCATGGTGTTTACTTAGCAGAGAATTTTTATTTGACATTTGAGCAATTATGTTGTTTGTGAGTTTGCTGAGAGTGGTAAATGCACTTTTCCCATTTGAAAAACCTGTCATATAACATTGATGATGTGGTGACAGATCTTCAGCAGAGCTAGGAGTTGGGTCTGCAGGGCTCAGTACCCACTTTGGGCATCAGATTTTCAGAGGTGTGCTGCACCCAGCAGTTCACCATTGGTTTGAGGCCCTTGGACATGTTTGTTCTCATGTGTGGACCTCATTTGAAAAGCTGCCTCCAGCACCACTGAACATCCACCTTCCGTTCACAGGAAAATCTGGATCTCATCTCCCAGGTTCTCGTTTCATTTTGGTTTGTAGGGTCTGCTTGCTGCTATCACTTCCTGGGCCCCAGAGCTGTCCTGAATGCATGACATTTCTGTAGAATGCTTCTTTTAACTTCACTCAGGAAGGGCTCTTCGATGGCTGAAGTTCAGTGTGTTTTTGTCTTGTGGAGATCAGCTGGCTTTAGGCACAATTCTCTAAATCAGCTTGTGAATAGGGGAACCTTTATTTTTAAATATGAGCAGTTTGCTTTCTAGTGACTTTCTTCATGCTCATAGATTTCTTCTCTTCACTTTTCAGCTCACAGCAAAGGAATGGAATGTGTGGCTAAGTCTGGGTAATGCCACTCAGAAAGAGGACGAAGATTTGGTGGAAGAGGGAGAGATGAAGTGAAATTGAGAAGATGGTATTCTGGAGCATACCTAATGGGGGGCAGTTACCTTGACACTGTGGCTACTCCTGGAATGCAATATGGTTGCCAATTAAATCTCTCTTGTAACTGCACATACTATTAAAAATAAAGGTATCCCTATTCCATACAGTAGAGTTCATGATTTTTCAAAGGTCCTTGTCTCTTGGTTTTGTGAAACAGCAGCTCAGTACCTCTGAGGAAGAGCAAAATGTGCTGTTCATGTTGGTAAGCATGTTGCTGACATGAAATTATGTAAAAAATAACTAAGTACAGGAGCACAGCTAGTGTGAATTTGTTTCACGTTCTAACAGAGCTAGTGCATTTATCAAGCTATCCAGCTTGCTCTGGCTTGAAGTGTGATTCTTGCCTGGATGGTAGGCATGATCTTTTTTCTTTCTGTTTTTTCTAATTATGCTTATTCATCTGGAGCAGGGAATGGGAAATCCATTCAGCTTACTAATGGTGAAATGCAGGACAGAAGTCTAGAAGAAATGTAAGAAATGGGAAACAATGTCTTTGGAACAGTGGTGGACTTGTCAGCATGATGTTCCCCAGTGAAGATTGCTCATTAGAACAGAACTCTGGGCTGTGAGAAGAAAAAAATATTTATTGTGAGATGGTTTTCTCAGCCTGTGAGGTATAGTCTGCTGTACTAAGAATTGGATGATGGATCAGTCACCAAAGAGGTAAATGGTGATAAAGCGTTAGAGAGAGTGTGGGGGATAAGAACAAAGCCAGTCTTGGTGTGTGTCTCCCAGGTTTTCCTGTGAGGGGTGATCACAACTCAGAAGTGCCTGATGCATTCAACAAAAGGCTGTTTTATTAATTCCTTCCAAATACTTCATGGCTGGTGCTCCTGGCTTTTATTTAACAACCTGGATGGATGGAGTCATATTCATAGTTGGATAGTAAACTTCTGAGCCAAATGCAGGTGGTAGATCAAGTGCCTGTGTGTGTGATACGTTGCTGCATCCCAGGTGCATGTACAGGTAGTGCCACCAAGTACTCCAGGAGACACAGAAAATAAATCCCTGCCCACAGATGGTCATGAGCAAAGCTGTTTTCAGAGAGTAAACATTGCAGACTTAGATGCTGCCCCCCAAATTCATAGGAGTATTGACAACCCATCTCTGAACTCTGGAATGCTTGCAGCTCCATGTGATGTTCTGCTGAACTTCCTTCCAGCTTGCACTGGTGTTTCAGTGGGAAACAGTATTTGTGCTGGTGCTCCCCAGAAGTGGCAGCACACTGCCACAACAGCTACAACTTTGTGTTCTCTCCATGAAATGGAGTCTGTAGGGAGAGACCTCTGATATAAGAGGAGAAGAGAGTGTTTGGGATCTGCTGCTACCCTGTACAGAGCTTGGCTGGTGTTGAAGATCTTTCTCCACCTCCCTCTTTTGAAAATCTGCCTTTGTATTGCAGCAACGTCAAGTGTCGGTGCCAGGCTTGTGTCTTTGCACCTTTGCAGCACACCCACCACCCAGTGCACCTTAGCTCGTGTCTCTCTCTCTTTAGTGACAGGCTGGGGAGGAGAGAGGAGGGGAGAACAGCAGCATCTGATTAAAACTCGGCCCCCCTGGCCCTAGATCTGAGGAGACAGAGTGCGCCCTCCCTTCCCTAACCATAATTTTATTTTATTACAAAAAGAGCCCATATTAAAAAAGCTCATGATTATGTTTTCTGTTCACCAAGACTTTTCCTGTATTCGACCTTTGGATAACCTCCAAATCTTGCAAACATTTGAAAGGAGTAAAGGAGCTCGTTTTATTGCAGGGCCTCAGCATACATTCTTTCCAGCCTATCTTTAACATCAGTTGACAAGAATTATATAATTGCAGTCTGTGATCCCTTTAAGGCTAAAATGTATTCGTTTTCCCTCAAAGAACACTTCAGGTTTCAGAGTTAAATGTATACCCTTTTTTTCTCCCATCTGGGTTATTCTGTAAGAAGCCGTTTTCTCTTTAAACTGGCAAGTCTCATTCTACTAAGTTGCATGGATTTATTTTTTACTGTGGTTTTAAGCTCATATGTTAACAAGTAGAAGAAATAGCCTCCAAATCCCAATCTGTGTTTCCCATTCCATTGGAAAATTAGTGGGTTACAGAGAACACGCCGGGGGAATTATACTCCTTAGGTGGAATCAAATAAAATTTCAACATGGTGATTTAATCAAATTAGTGTCTAATGCTAATTGATAGGCAGTCTGGAGATGGACAGGTAGCTGGATTGGATTTGATCTCGCATTTCAGAGGCATGATGTAATCTGCTGGTTCAGGAAGGAATTTCTGGTTTCCTATCAAAATGGCATCTGCCACCGTGTTTTGGGAAGCCATGGACATTGGATACTCGGGTAGGAGCTGGGGCATAATGCCAAAAAAGAAATCTGAATATGTTACCTGGAATTCAAAAAATTATTTGGCTGTTGCCACCATGACACTGTGTTTGCATATGTTCCTCGTTGTTCAGGTTTCTCTGGTGTTTGTGCTGCTGGTAAAGGGCACATAAGAAAACCATACAAGCTCGTGAGTATTTCTGGAAGCTTTTCATGGCAATTGTGTCTGTGTGTTGGGGCCAGCAGTACTGGGATCCTCTGCTCAGAGGGAACACAAATGATGCGACCACCACATCCACAGTGGTACTCAATAGAGCAAGAAACTGCAGAAAAACTCACTCCTCTGATTGTTTCTGGGAAATGAAGGGAGGAACCACCTCATCATGGGTGTTTGTACACATGGAGAGTAGTTTGATTTGTCTGGTACATTACTTTTAGGAGTGGTTTAGCTGGTTGAAGCTGGAAAGGAGACTGGGCTCTATAGGCTTGTTGTCTGTTCTTGTGCAGCATAGGGAGCTGGGTGGAATTGAAATCCAAAACTTTGGGGGTTTGCTCTCAATTGAGTCATGGACTTCAGGTTTTTTACCTGTAAAGAGGACAAGTGGCAGCCAGCAGTGCCTGCCTTGGTGCTCTTTTAGCTCAGCACTTGAGGAATTGCAAACTGCTATTCCAAATAATGTTTGCCAGTAAAAAATGGGTCCCTTCTTCAAATATTTAGTTAATCTAGCACTGATTGCCCCCCATTCCCTAAGGGGATGACTGGGCAGGGGCAGCATTCCTGGTTTTATTGAGGGGCAGCTTTGAAAGAGCTGTAAATGCATGTGGTGGGGGGTTGGATACAATAACTTGGGAGAGAGGAGCCAGTAACAGAATCCTTTTAATGAACTACAAGCCCACAGTTTATAAACTTGGACACAGATTATGCTCCTGCCTAGTGTATAAAAATAACCACATTTGGATGCCTTTGTGGCCAAAGGATCTTATAACCTGTTAAGTTTTCTCTGCCTGTTTTTCTATTGAAGGCAGGACCTGTGTAATACCCTGCGTTGCACTGAAAAGGAAAATCTCCTGTCTCTTAAGCTGTTCCCTGCCTTTGGTAGCCTCTCTGTATCAGGATTCACATTCTTGTTTCCGTTTCAAACGGGAGACTAGTTTACAAGGCAAGTTCCTCCTTGGAGATCACAAGAGGCTTTCTTTCCCCTTTCTTTTTCTGAGAGGAAGGATTAGGTCACCAGTAATACCGTTTGCTTTTTATTTTTTTCCTCCTCTGGTTAATCTGCTCTCCAAGATGTCCATGTTACAAGAGAAATAAAAGGCTTTAAGTGAGTGCAGGATTTTTTCCCCTCACCTCAGCACTTCAGCCGAGAAGGGCGATTTATAGAAATCACCACATGGAAAAGCCTTAAAACAGAATTCCAGATGCTTATAAGACAAAGCAGAAAGATAGCAGAGCGGCAGGTGCCATCTCCTTACTTTGCAGGGTTGTGTTCTGCCTGCTCGTAAGGAGTTAGGTGGATAGCGATTACAAGTACATCTGCACCATATCCAGGAATATCGTACGTGCGGTTACAGCTTTGTATAGCAAGCTTCTGTAGTCCCTCATGTGCAATCAGGAGGATTATCATTATTCAAAGGCCTTTATTTTCTATTATCTTTGTGCATTTTACGTGGCGCAAGCATTAATGGTGGCACAGTTTAAGGTGTGCTTTTTGAGTCTGGCACTCTTCCCGGCAGCAGCATGTGGCGTGCCATACAGCGCTTGGCGTCACCCAAGAGCAGGACACACGCTGATGCAGATTCTTCTGTGTGGAAAGTTTTGGGACTCTCTAAACAAAAATTACTTTGGTCAGAGCATACTGAGCATGAACAGATGATTGCTTTAGTGAAATCCGTATTATTTTTGTTCAGATGCCAACTACTGGTACCAGATTGCAGTAAGGCATGAAGATGTAGCAATAAAAGTGAATCTGCATTGGGTAGTTTGTACCGCGCACAGGTACGGTTTGTTCATACTTGTCACATTACATTTGTCAAAGTATGCTTCAAGGGCCAGATCTACTTTGATTTAAATCAGCACAGCTCTGCTGAACTCAGTGCCAGGCTCCACCACATAAAGTTCTGTCTCTCAGATGTTTTTGGCTATTTTTTATTTCAGTCCTTTCTTTCCAAAAAGTTTTAAAAATGCAATTAAATGGACAGTAATACTCATCCATTACACATAAAAAGCTTCTTATCTAAAGATATTGAAGTACTTCACAAAGATGGGTATTTCTCCCAGTGCCCTTTTTTGCAGGGTGGGATGCTGGCATGCAGAGACAGCGAGCGGTTTATCTGAGTAACAGAGTCGGTAGCAGAGGTGGTAATTAAAACTTCGGTCCCATGACACCCAACTCTGTACTGTAACCACTAGACAAACTGCCTCCCGGAACCATATCTCATCTCTATCTCCTTACATATGCACAATAAAGCCTTTGTAGTATATGCTGTACACTTGCTATTGATAGTTGTATCAGCTGAAAGATAATGCTTGCTCTTCTCTCTGGCTGTGAGTGTGCTCCATACAACCTCAATTATCTGAACATAATGGGGGAGGAAAAGGAGACTTTTGGATAATCAAGGTTTCAAATAATTGAAGGAGTTTTTGGTGTAATTAATAGACATGCTGAGGGGACAGCTTGTTTTTGAGACCAGGTTCGGATAACCAGTGTCAAAGCTTGCAGCTGGTTAATAACTAACACGCTGCTGCTGTTTGGTATATGGTTCTGGTTTTCTTTTTTTCTGAAAGGAGGTGTGTCTCTTCCTCACTTTGTTCAGAGGAGAAAAGGACAAATGCATTTCAGACGTATTGTTGTTATCCCTTTAAGGTTGGTGAAGATCAGCAGCCATCCTGTTGCTTAATGGAAAGCTACTTATAGATGTTGGTAGTTTAAAGATCACACTCGAAGGGCATTATGCAACCTGGACAGCAGTGGAGTCTGGGTAGCTCTGAATGACTTTGGAGAGGTAGGACCAAAGATAATCTGAAAAATTATTTCCCCTGCATATGCCATAAACTCTAGGATTTCAAGTATGACCCAGCTCCATACGGTCAAATAACTGAAGAGCTGCTGTAGAGTTATGTTCATTTATGAAGATAAAACATGATCCATAGGACTCGGTAACTGCTCATACAGTTTCTTTGCACTGAGAGACAACCTCCCTCTGATGGGAATTGTTACTAGTGACACTTTACAATAAATTTCCCTGTGCCATCTAGGCAAGCCTCATACCACTGCCTGCTTTCTCTACAGGCTAGCTGGTTTCTAAAAGCAACAGAATAAAAAGATGGGATAAAGTTTGTGAAACGTAGCATGAAGCATTGCTAACCCTGTTCAGCTTTGATCACTATACACTCTCACCACTGCTTGCTTTCTAAAACCAGCTCTGTACTCTGCCTTACACCAGACACAGAAATTAAGAGCAGCATTTACTCTTGAAGCTGTTATGAACAGATGAATGCAAGTAAGGCTGAAAGACCTTCAGGAAGTAAGTGTTTTTTATCAAGTATAGGGTTAGGTAGGGGGTGGTTGTTCAGTGCAAACCAGCCTTACAGTTCATCCTGATGCATCGATCTGTTCTGAGGCAGTAGCAGTTGCATGCCCCCATCAGGGAAGCACACGTGTGTTCATATTAGTACCAAAACCACAGTTTGGTTTGGTTTTCTCTATTTTTACCTGAAAAATAGGACACATTGATGTCTGGGAGCTGCAGTTTGACTTCTTTTTGAAACTAACAGTCTATTCTCAGTTGCTTTAAATTATAAACTTCTCCCTTACTAGTTCACAATGCCTGGGCTCATCAGCTATTTTAAATGCCTGAAAAATAAACGTATTTTCTCATGTGCTTCCCTCAACACACATTTGTGTAAGGGAGAAGGTGCATATTTATTATCTTTGAGGCAGGCTGGATGTACACACTCATATATGTCTATTTAGATGCCAATCTGTATACGTGTATTTATTTATGAGGACTTCAGTGGAAACAGGACTGACCCCAACATTTTATGCATTATTAGGAGGAGCAACAGTTCACCATTTAAAATGACTATATTTGGAAATCTGATTCTAAACTCATGCTGGTTTAACTTCATTTTCATGGCTTTTCTCCAGATTTTCATAACCAGTGGAAGTGAGGACAGGACCAAGAGGAACGCTTGTACTCCTTGAAGGTGAGCTTTCGTGTGGGCACACTTGTGTGTTGGCTCCTGTAAGGGACCAGGCAAGCACGCATCTCTCGTCCCCGGCACAAGAAGTGGCTGCACTGAAGGGTGGTGCTTTTGCAGTTCAATTTTTTGTGCCCTTTTTGTTGTTAAGCTCTTTTCCCCCCCCACCACTATGGTCTTTGCTAAGTCCTGTCTGTTTATTTACAGTTTGGGGTTTTTTTTGGTGTCTGGTCTGCTGCTTTTGTGGCAATCTTTTCCTTCAATCCCTTTTTGGGATCGTTTTGTAGTAGTGAGATAAAGCACAAAGGGCTGTGATAAAGCTAGGAGTTTTGTTTAACAGTTCAGACGGTGAAAGTTTACAAGAGCTGTACTGGGAAAGCCGCGCCGTGAATAGAGCTATTATTGCCAGTATCACATTGTTTAGACTGGTGGGCCAAACCACGAGCTTTTCAGAGTCATTTCACAGCTTCGTCAAACTGGGCATTCGTGTTGCCCTTCAGGGCTGTATTGCGGCCGCTCTTCGGGTACCACCGGACATCGGCCGGGGTCGGGGAGCTCCAGAACCCAAGAAGTCGTTCGGACAGTAGAGCCCGGGCGGAGGGCGAGCTCTGCCTTTGCCGAGCGGGGAGGCGGGTGCAGAGGCCGATAGAGGGCAGCAGCCCCCTGCGCTGAGGCTGCCGGAGCAGTGGGACCGGGTAGGGCTGAGCGGACCTCAGACCCCTGTTCCCCGAGCAAGTCCCGCTCGCCTTTTTTTATGATCACAGCCCACCTCAATAAGGGGTTTTTTTGAGGAGGGATTTGTTTTTTTTTTACTTTGATGCAATTGCAGATGTAACAGCGGGGGAGGCTTCTGGAGTGGGTCCCTAGATAACTTTCTCCATAATTAATAAAAGCATATAATTAAATATTTAGAAACAATATTGTGTTGCTTGTACAAAAATACACTTCACAAACATCTGAGTGAATGTGTACATAGAACGTTCAAGTTCCTGTAGAAGTAGCTTTTTATTAGGTGTAGGTACATATGAAACCCAAGTTGATAGATCATGTTGTGCTTAGATCTCTGTTTCAAGATAGAGCTGTAGGTAGATTACATGATGGATTGTCTTTAGCTGTTATTTCAGCACCTCTTACTCTTCTGTTTTCAGTACAGGCATATTCAGTACTAACAGCCCGTGATTATTACTTTTTCCCAACTCTCTTTGCCTGTTATTAAAATCCTTCAATAAACCCAAAGCTACAAAAGGTCCCACAAGGATTTGTTACTCCAGCATTGGCAGCATCAGTGCCCAGATCTGAACTTTATGGGCAAATACAAGGGTGAGCCTCTCTCCCTGACAAGTTGGCAGTGAAACACCACGGTGCGTGAGCACAGTGAGGGAAGCAGCTGAAAACACGGAGCAAATGGTTACAAACGAGCACTGCACCTCCGCTCTGGCGTTTTCTGTTCATCTTAAATGCACTTTATTGTACATTTTCTGCAGTTGATTCTGAGGACAACCACTGTAATAATCCTGGTCCAACATAGAGAATCCCCCTCCTGGCTGTCAGCTTGAAGCAGTGGTTAGCATCCTGCTACTCCAATTTGTTGATTTTGATATTATTGTTCCATATTAGCTCTTGCTTGAATTGCTGGTGCAATTTACCTCTGACCACAACTGGAGACTGAGTAACAGTTGCTATAATCTAGCTTCAGCATTTTCCATCACTGTTATTTTCAGGGCTTGTGATTTCAGCAGAATATATGGCTTGTCGTTTCATCAGGGGCTCTCAAACAGCACAACAGCCATGAACTAAAGTGCAGACTCCGTGAGAGAGGCTCTGTGTGTGTGTTAGGCACTGAGGTTGTTAGACATGGGCAGATTCTTTAATACACTGAAAACATTATTTTTGATTGTTGGTGCTCCAGAAGCTTTTTGTGCATTTTTTAATGATGACTTCAACTATTCCTCAAACTGAAAGTCGTTTTCTACATTTTGACAGCAACCTTCCCCAGTGCTTAGAAAATCAGTGTTTTGGGTATGTGCTAAGTAGTAAGCACAATTCTTTTTTGAAGTTCTTCTCTGTTGTGAGGTAAAAATGTTTTCTATGTTAAAAACTATACATGCAATGTTTTGTATAGTGACTGTTACATTCACTTCAAACAATCAAGACTATGCTTGAGAACAGTCCTGTGTTCACTGGAGAGTAAGCGCAGCACTGTTCTCAATCAATAAGTGAAGGCAGGACTGACAAAGCCATTGTATAAGAGAGTCCATATAAGTATCTGATACATTTTTTTGAAGGTTTTATTTGCTTGATTGCAGGAAAAATAGTGTCATTTAGAGCAAGTAATTAACTGATTTACTTTGGTTTCCTAAAAAAAATTCCAACTGCACAAATGACACTAAAAACTTAGCAGTGAACCTTGATCTTACAGGATTAGTTCCCATCTATTTCTCTGACTCCATTCACAGGAATAAAGGCCACAGGAGAAATCACACACAGGAAACCATATTCTTTGCCCTGGAAGCCTCGTTATCTTATATGATTCAGGAATAAACAGTTGGTTCATTCCTGATGCACAAAGGGCAAACTCTTTCTCACTCCAGCAGGGTTTTGCCAGGGTAAATTTACTCCTGATTTACATCATCTGTAACTTCAGTGGGAGCAAAATTCAGCCTTTTAGATCTGATGGAGCCTGTTTGATCTAGTCCTTTACTGCCAAGTGGTATCAGGAAGGGAGCTGAGCACAGAAACATGACTACCACCGAGCTGCTATTTGTTGCACTGCATTATCTGTAGTATCCTTGTTATTCTAGAAAGTTTTTTTCCTGCTGCCTGGAACATCTTGCTGCAGCAAATGAAGAAAGGGAAAAAAATTGAAGAAACCTTCATTTGGTGGCATAGAAAATTTGCATAAAATATCGCTCTAAGCATTGAAGGATCTTATTACATAGGGTTTTGATGATAATCTTCGTTGAAATAATATTTAACACATGCTGCACTTTTAATTAAGTATCTGAATAATCTCAAATTAATACCAGAGGTTTAAAAATAAGTTTTCATTTTAGTGAACTGTAACATAATAGCAAGCTGCATGGCAACCCCCTCCTTTACCCTTTGATTTAATTAAATGTCCTTCTTTGTGCTTCTTCTCACTTCAGATCTGCACATAAAGAAATCAGACCCAGACATTTTATTTAAGATTTTGCCACTTTCCTTTTCCTACGTCTTTACTTATTTATTTGTGCCACTTCCTCTAGGGCTTTGATTACAGTGTTTCTTGGGGGACTGACTTGTTTGGGGCTTTGCAAATTGGCCTGCATATCTGGAAAGGGCAGTCACAGTGTGTCCCCCTGGTGTTGGTGCTTCAGTTATGTGGTGCTGACCTGTGGGTCCCTGTTTGGAAGCTGTTGGTGGGAAGGTGTTGGGCCATGTACAGTATCTGCATACGGTGAGGGGGATGCAGTCTATTGAATCTGGGGTGGCTCACATGGCGTGGTGTGGCATGCTGGACTGTGTTACACTCCTGGCGTTTGATTCAAAGGTAAAAGGGGCTTAACGATGTCATGGTTTCCAAGAGCAATCAAACCATTGCAAATAAATTCACGTTTATCCTATTTATTTTTTTCAAATTAAAAACGCCTGATTCAGCCCATTTGTTTGCCTTCCAGTTAGGCGTGTTTGACAATTATTGCTTCATTATTCCATCTTAAGAAATTTCATTAACCAAGGAGGAAAAAAAAAAACAAACCCTTGCTCAGATCCGCGTCGGCAAAATTGTTTTGCCGAAGCCACCTCTCCAGGTGTGGGGTAGGGGAGGCTGTTTGCCGCCTTTATGAAAACATATTCACAGTTTGGGAGCATGAGGATGTGAAGCAGGCTGGCTTTGAAGGCTTTCTGTTAGATTTCCCTCTTTATCCCTTACCATCTATCATTGTAAAGGAGACATATATAACCGCTGCACTTTGTATATTAAGGCGAGCTGCCTGCTTTTTCCCTTTGCTGAGATAATGACACTGAGGGTTGTTGACTGCTGTTATCTCTGATGACAGCCTTATCTGCATGGCTCTGATTCCTGCTCCCGGAGTTGGAGATATCCAGTCCTTTGGAAAGTGACCACTGCTCCCATTATGGCTGGGCAGACTGGAAAGCAAATATTAGGGAGTAATAGAGTTCCTAATCGGTCATGCTGTTTTCTGTGTTTTCCCCCCTCCCACAATACAAACTATTGAAGGAAAATGAAGGGGGTAAGGAGAAATGAGAGCCTCAAAATAAGGTCAGATAAAAAGCAAATGTTTCCAGCCCTCCCCAAACAGCCTCTGATGGGTACAATAAATGATGATAACCAATTGTTGAATGGTGTTGGTGTGTGGCTCAGCATCTCCACACCACAAGGACCCTCACTAATGGCCCTAGGAATGACATTTACACAGTGGAGGGACAATTACACCCTCCTGGCTGCACCAGGCAAGAATTGGGGAGTTATTTTAATTCCTCTAAACATAATAACCTGCAATTAATTGGCTAACCCTCACGGAGACTCCAAGGCGTGCAGCGCTGCCACAGTTTCACACGTTGCATTCCTGTCCCTCAGAGATCTGAAAACAAATCTCAAATATTTACGAATTTAGTCTCTTAACACTCTTGAGAAACAGCCTTGTTTCACTGCTGCAGAAAGTGAGATGCAGTGATAGTGTGTGCACTTGGCTGGGATCCCCTGAGTCTGAGTGCAGCCTGCAGTGAAGCCCAGGTCTCCCAACGCCTCGCCAGCACCCAGCTCATCAAACCCATCCCACTACCCAGGTTTTGTCATAATGCTTATAAATAGACAACCAAATCGGTTTTCCACAATGTGGGTTTCTGCAAGCCCTGCTGTATTAAAAGCCCATTTCAGAGCGGGAAATCTCCTGGGGAATTCCACCTTAAAGCAGCACTGAACCAGGAGCTGCTGAACCACGGAGTCCTGCCAGTACTCTGTCTCATCTTCCCTGCACCAGCACCTGCACAATCTTAAATACAGGGGGCTATTAGGAGACTTTTTTCCCTTCCTATCATATCTTACAATGTGTGTTTCAGTCTGAACACTCAGACCAATTTAACTGATAGATGATCCAGCCTGTCTTTACCAATTTGCACCACTTCTGTCTGTTCCCTGCAGTCCCAGCTTGCCTAAGCTGTGGTTTGAGGCTACCAAGGTTAACTGCAGAGTGAGTGTTACTGGAAATACATGTTGCTGAAGTATGCTGATGCTTTTTTTTCACCCTCATTTTAAAAATGTGTTGTACTGGAAACTGCTGCATGGGCAGTGGTGGTGGGGAGAGAGGGGAGATACTGAGCTTCCCCTAAAAGTTTAAAGGGATGCTTGTTTTTCCAATGCTTCAGAAGAAAGTGGCAAAGCCAGGCTTTTTTTTTTTTAGTACCGAAGGCCAATTATTAATTTAAAAAAATGGAACTGGAACTGAAAAATCATTCTAAATGTATTTTTTTCATTGAAAAGGGATCAAGATGTATCTGAAAAATTTCTGTTTGAAAAGTACTTGAGTTGGAAACATCTTTTCTGTCATGTAAGAAGTTTTTCCTGCTCCCAGTAGGAGTGTGTGTGGTGCCACGTCTGACTCCTGAAGGCTCCTTCTGCACTTTTTTCATGTCTACCTTGTGGGGCCACTTTCCTGTGACACACAAAACAGTGCTGATCTGTGTGTCTGCAGTTAAGGTTGTAGGAAATCAGGATATTATTAAATCATCAGAAAGTTCAGTTGCAGACCACAGTGTAGAATGTTCTTACACACACAATTTAAAGAGGAGTTTGGGTATTAATAACCCATCTTTTTTTTCCCCTCCAATGATTCCAGTGCATACCGCACCCTATGAGTCTTGCTTTGCTCTGAGGAGGGAATAGATCAACCACATAATGTGTATTTTCCAAAGCTACATGGGACTGGAAGGGGTTAGGATGTGATCTCACTGTGACAAAATTGTTACAGACTTGGACATGGCATTTTCTTCTATGTGCATCTGCCTAGCACTGACTCAAACCCACTGTCTCAAGGTCTTTGAGATGACCCTAGGAGGGACCCTGTGTGGCGGTCCCAGATGCTGGCTCCTTGCTCAAACCACCAAAGTATATCCTTCCCCACTGAAGTCCCATTCAATGTGCCGGTATCACTGAGAGCAGAGCCGTATGGCAGTGCCTGCCTGAGCTGAGCTACCCTGTGAGTAGTGCAAAACCCTGGGCTACAGCTAGACGCCATCTCTGCTGGGATTTGAACCTGAGCTCACAGACAGAACAGCAATTTGATCGCTCAAGCGTGCTGTTACGCAGCCCTGCTGTTGATAAGGGTGGTTCAATTCCAGCGTTTGCAGGATGGAAACTTTTTCCCTGATGGCTTTTCTGTCGTGATTCCTCCACCCAGCACATGCCATCCTCGACTGCGAACATGGTCTTCTTTTTGTATGTTTCTCAGCTGCACAGCACCGCATTGCTGCAGCACCTTTCCCATGGCACAGCCCCGCACTGGGAGGACATTTCCCCATGTGCTCAGGGTGACAGTGAGTGCAGGTTTTGTGCATTGGCAGGACTTATCTGCAGCTGTGGGAATGTGTTCTGCCAGAAGCCTGCATCTCCCGAGCATTAATTACATAGCCCCTGTGCTCCTCTGTTCCCAGCTGTAAAGTGGAGATACCCTTCTTAACCCACGCCATTGCTTTATTCACTGCAGCTCACAAAGTGCTTCTGGATCCACAGATGGGAGGCACCAGAGAAGTGACAAAGATGATTAATAAGGAGGTTATTAACAAATGCCAAGGGTCAAATCCTGCAGCGGTTCCCAAGTTTGTGCTTGACACGGAGGTCAGTGTCACGAACAACTCCCCATGTGGCTGGGAGCTGGACTCAGCACTTGGAGGCAAAGCCCGGATAGGCAAAAATAAGGTTAAATAGCTTTGACCTGCACCTGATCGGAACATTTCTGATGGAATGAAGTATTTTCTGTGGTGTTACTGGAATACAAAACTATCTCCCCAATGAGCTGTGAGTGATCCTATGGGCTGGTGTTGTTTGACAAGCTGGTTTGTCTAAACTTTCGTGATTTGCGGGACTGTGAACACGCTTAAATCTCTGAATCTGTGATGGCCTGGGGCAGATAGCAAAGTGTGTGTTTGCTGTGGGGAAAAGCACCGCTCTTCTGAAGCATGGTTTTCATTTAAACTTCCAGAGGGCTCCTAGCTCTGGCCTGCTTGTGTTTATCTGTGCCAAGTGTGAATGGGAATTGGAAAAGGAGAAGGAGAGAATGGCTGCTTTTTAAAAAGCTAATTTAAAAGCAGGCGCACTCTTCTGTGAAGATGATTCTGATTGTCCAGAGCTCTTTTGAAGGGACAAGGTTAAATGCATTTGTATTGAGAATGTGGGATTAGACATACGCACAAAATGAACAACATCTTCTTTATTTATTTCCTACTTAAATGGCCAAGAGTGTCAGTCAGTCAATTCCTGACGATTTAGGAATGCACGGGGATTTTCTATATTGTTTTTTTTTATTTCATAAAGTTCTTTATTGCTGTCTTTCTACATTAGCTATTTCTGCATTGGCATCAACCTTCTTCTGACCACTCTCCTTGTGTAATCAAAGGGGGAAAACATGAATCAACTGTAACCAGTGGAGTCGGTTGGAAGCTACAGGTAAAGTACTTGTGAGCGCATTGCACTGTGCCTCATTTAACTGTATAAACTGCCTTTTGTTGAAAGGGCTGATTGATATTCATACTGCCATTCCATACATGGTCTGAAATGACCAAGGATTTAAAACTATGAAGCAAGAAATCATATTATTATTTACAGCGTGCTGATGCTTTGGCAAAAAGACATGAACAGAACCAGTTCAAACTATTGCAGTCTATGTCCAGTGCTGTGTCTGGAATAGAACTGCATTATATTATATATTTTAAGGTGTGATTTTAATCTTGGTTGCATATAGTTTTTTGCCATTGAAAAAGGAAAAAAATCATGATAATTTGAAGAAATATCCCTAGGAAGTGGGAGTTTCTTTTTGACAGCTTTATAGCCAGGGAAGCAGAGGCATGAGGTAGTTCTGGAGATATGTACGTGAAGAAAGCTTGGAAAGTGGTGAAGGAGTTGCAGAGAGAGTCTGTGAACCCCACACCACAGTGCTAGCAGGAGATGTTCCCATAACACAGGAAAACAACCCAAAGGATCTTCAGCTGAGAGAGGTTACTCCATGCATCAGCAGCTCTTTTGTCCCAGGGAGCCAAGGGCTGGAAGAAGACTCACTGGAAGAGTGATCAGGTATTGGAACAGGCTGCCCAGGGAGGTGACGGAGTCACCATCATCGGAGGTGTTAAAAAAATGTGTAGATGTGGCACTTGGAAGCATAGTNAGAGAGGTTACTCGATGCATCAGCAGCTCTTTTGTCCCAGGGAGCCAAGGGCTGGAAGACGACTCACTGGAAGAGTGATCAGGTATTGGAACAAGCTGCCCAGGGAGGTGACGGAGTCACCATCATCGGAGGTGTTAAAAAATGTGTAGATGTGGCACTTGGAAGCATAGTCTAGTGGGCATGGTGGTGTTGGATTGATGGTTGGACTTGATGTTCATGAAGGTCTCCTCCAATCTTAATGATTCTGTGATTCTAAGGCAGTGTGCCTTGTGAGTTAAGATTTGAGAGCTTGGATGCACCAAACTCAGTTCATTTCTCAGAAGAAAACTGTCTGGAAGCAACTCAACATAAAATCTTGTTTGGATGAACACACACAAAATCTCTAAGGGCTCTGCGCATAGATTCTGTGAAAGGGAACTGTGGCCTCAAAGTGCACACCAATGTCCAGGAAGATATTTCCTATCACTGGGATCTTCTTCTTTACAAAAAAACCCAAGCTTATGTATTAATTGCAGCTTGTCACAGACTGTCTGCCTTCTCTCAGCTGCCTGGCTTTACCCTCCCACCCTTATTTTGGTAGTGTCATCTATCTAGATGCTATCTTACCTTTCTGAAGCAAACACAGTCTCTTGCTTGTGTAGTTGGAGCCAGGATCTCTGCTGCAGAAAAGCAGAGTGTCACTGTGTGAGCTCAAATGAGCTGTGTTGAGTCATGCCAGCTGAGGATCCCGCTGGCTGCATTTATTGCTGAGAAAAGACCAAAAGTGAATACCCAGCACAAGGGAGGTTCTGTCTTATATGCCCCATAGGCTTAATTAGCATACAGAGTTTTGTTCACTGCTATTTCTTAAAACCAAAACCACTAACAAGCAAATGATGTAAAGGAGAAGAAGGGCAGAAGCGCTGTGTTCATGGCTTATTAATGTTTATATAGCAGCAAAGCTGGGTAGGGCACTCTAAAGGCATTTAAACAGGCATGATGGCATGAAGTACTGAACCTAATTAATCCAGATGGAGCTTTGGTGTTGATTTTAGTGGAGTCAGGGTTGTCCTTTCCCAAGAAGTTCCTGTTTTAAGGGTAACTCCTGTGTTGAACAGAGGTTCAGTAGGCAACAGGTTGGGTTTGGACCTGCTGGGCAAGGTCTTGACCTGGAGGAACCACAGATAGTGAGAATGAGCCCTAGACATTGCAGAGCTGCCTGGGGATGCCCCAGTGTAGTGAGGGCATGACCCAGCGCACCTATGACTCATCAGACATGCTGGTTAAACACTTGTTATTCATATTGCTGGAAATGCTGTCACAAAGACAGCTTCCTACCACTAAGTTTTAAATTTTCTGTACCTTCCTGCATATTTCTTTGTTACAGGCTTAACTCTGGTTGAGTCACTAAAAAACTATTATTTCCTTGCAGCAGTGATGGTGTCCAAGATTTAGAGGTTGCAGTCCAACATATCAGCCAAAACAGTGACTTGGTCTTGCAAGGAAGAAAGGTTTTGAAAGGTTGATCAGATTATTGGAGGGTGTTGCCTGCTTTGTGTTTGGAACCATAAGGGTTCTTAAAAATTACATTTTCAGGCTATCCCCAAAGCTATGAAGGTCAGATACTCTTTTCATCAGCTGAGGAACATAAGATCATTTGTGCTCCTCACCTTACGACACCTATCTTAAGTACATGAGTGGGGAAGTTCCTCTTCCTAATTTGTCCACGCTCCTATAGAAGGAGCATTTAGCCGCCTGCCATCAGATGTTAGGCACCTGGGTCACAGTTTTTGTGAGACCACCTCACCTCTGATTTTCTCTCATAATTTTCCTCCAGGAGCTAAAACTGAAGCTGCAGGAAGAACTTTGTGTATTATAAACTTCATGACAACACCAAAAGAGCTGGCAGCAGTGCGAGCTTGCACTTTCAAGCAGTTTGTGAAAACCTAGGTGCTGGGGAGAAGGCCCAGAAAGCTGTTTCCTGGAACATGGAAAATACTGTGGCAAGTGTTGTAGGACTGGCTGAATTCTTGCCCTTCTGTGGTTCCCATGAACCACTTGCATTTACTGTCTGTGTACCTTTGACACGGGCAAGTGTCCACCACTTCCCCAAGAAATGAAAGGGGGTTCTGCTTATCCAGCTAAGAAGCCATTTCAAGTGCTAATGTTGCCCTTGACCTCAGCTAAGCACTACAGTAATAGCCACAGAATGGGAATAGGAGCTGGTCTTAATCATGTTTGAAGGAATCACAGTTCACACGCAGATCCTCTATAGCCATAAAAGTTGTAAAGAATTGTTACATTGATCACTCTTCCTAAGCTATTTGATCAACTCTTCTGCTTTATGATCACAACAAACACGTCCAGCAGCTCCTGAGGTTGTGGATGTGTTACTGGAGGCTGCTGCCTCCTGCTCTCTTGTACAGATGTTGTTCAGATCCGTTGAAGTGGGATCTGGATCCAAATCCAGAGTGGATTTAGAACACTAGGGCATAATAACAGCATTGCCACGAGGACCAGAAGATTCATAGAAGTATTTCTCTTTTTGTAAAGATGTTTGTCAATGATTTCTATGACAGAAGGTTGTAGCAAGGTGGAGGCTGATCTCTTCTCCCAAGTAACAAGTGAAGAACAAGAGGAAATAGGTTGCACCAGGAGAGGTCTAAATTGGATATTAGGAAAACATTCTTCACTAAAAGGGTTATCAAGCACTGGAACAGGCTGTCCTGGGAAGTGGAGGTTTTACTGCCCTTTAAGATATTTAAAAAACATGTAGATGTGACACTGAGGGACATGGTTTAGTAGTGGATTTATGGTTGGGCTTGATCTTAAAGTTTTTTTCCAACCTAAATGATGCTCTGATTCTTTATCTCCCACATACTTCACTCAAGCTCTTGCATCTGCAGGGTTATCTACTGGAGTCCCATCTTATGCTCAGCAGGAGCTGTTGAGTGGTTTTGAGAAGGTCCTAATCATGAAGTTTTACACTGCCCAAATCCCTTCTTCATTGTTTTAACATCTATGTAACATTTCTTTCTGTTTTTTCCTTTCAGAATTGAAAGGCCATTTCATGGAGTGCAGTGACCTGCCCTGGAGGGCTCTCCCTGGCCTGTGGTTTCATGCTATGCAATCTCATCCACTACAACTGCATTTGAGGTTTCTCTTCTAGCCTGACTCCCACAGAGCATTTCAGAGTGGGTACATTTGTGTAGTGCAGGACTGAGCCTGTGGAGAACTGCAGAGCATGTGAGGAAGGTGTCTTGCGCAAAGACTGCCCTTACACGACTCCCCAGCAACTCATGGTGCGTTGTATTTGCATAATGTACTTACACTGAAATAGGTCTGAAACAGCTACATTGGCATTAATGTGCCTTTTTCCTCAGCCAAGCAGCAAAGGCATCGTGTCTCCTGTTGTGGCAAGTGCCAACACTTCAAATGTGCTCCTGGCAACATTACACCTTACTCAGCCCTTCTCTGTCCTTCTGGAGGTTGCAGTCTTGGAATCCCAGTTTATTCTTTGGTTACCCAGGAAGCTCATTAGTTACTTTCAGATACCATTCACATACTAAGTCAGGACGTGTTTCAGAGCCTATCTGATCTGGGGACTCCTTGTACTTCATTGCAAATGGCACACAATTGATCCGTGCTTCTTTATAGCACTGTACAGTGGAGAGGGCAGTGGGCTTGTTCTCACTGTGTTTTTATGGTAGGCCACTGAGACTGTAGGCTCTGCTCTGGTTTGGTTTGGTGGCACTGCCTTGGTGGTGTGGGTACAGGAGCCATCCCATCCCAGCCAGACCAAGCCAAGCAGATCAGGCGAGTACAAGCAATGGAAACATGAGCAGTGAACCTGTATGCAAGGGCATGAAGCCAGCCCATGCCACAGGGGTTCAGGGCTGGGGCTCTGCTTCTGACACTGTCCTTATGGCATGGGCACATCTCTGTGTCCCTTGCAGCAATGGGGTCGCCATTGGGGTGAATTGTGTAGAAGTTGCAAATTCAGCTTTGGTGGCTTGAGGACTGACTGGAGGGCTTTCGGGAGAAGACACTACTCCCGCTCAATGGGCTTTCACTTCCCAGCAGGGAGAGTAGAGTAGCGGGGCATTAACTGAGAGGATGTTTAGAGGATTGAGAAGGACCTGAAAAGGGAGGATTTGGTGGCAGTTCTTCTGGGCGAGGAACGTGGCATTCAGTGCTCGTACACTCCTCATTGTGTGAGGAGGATAAAGCGAGGTGGCCAGAGGGATTCGGGGATGGGGGTCCGGTCTGCACCAGTGCAGAAGGAGTCCAGCCCCAGCGGGAGCCCTGCCAGCCTGAATAGCCAGCCCGGTGCCTCGCAGGCCTCCTGAACACAAGTCCCTGCTCACTTTGAAGCGGGTGCAGCAGAGAGGAGCTTTCTCTGGCTCTTGTTTGCTGTGATGATCCCTAAATTAAGAAATGCAAATCTATTCAGGGCAGATTCCTTTTCCAAAGGCAACTTGCCTCAGTTGCTAATTCTCCGCGTGGCTTCTATAGAGACCCCTCGCAAACACCTGCAGCTTATATTTTCTTTTTTTTTTTTTTTTGCCTCTCCCCCTTTTTTCCAGGGAGGGGGTTGCATGGGGAGTTTATTGAAAATCTTTGTTTTCTCTGGTGCGATGAAACTTGCTTTGCTCTTTTGCCTCCTTTTCTTTCCCCTTTTCACAGAGTAAATACAGCTGATCCATCTCCAGCCCCTCTGCACGTGCCACAGGAATACATCGCCCGCCTCGTCCTGAGCCGCCCCCCCTAATTCTTTCCCCCCGCTGCTGTGTTTGCTTATTCTCGCTGCAGCTGTAGCGCTGGTCGCAGGCGTGAGTTGACCTATTGCCGGTCTGCTTGGCTCTGTAGAGCCACCCCCTAAAACAAGACTTTGACATCAAAACTGTTAGAGCCTTCACTGGGCTGCTTTTTTTTTTGCTCTCTCCTCCCTACTTATTATTATCACAGCACTTGCCTTTTGTTGCCAGCGCAAATACAAACACACGCACCCCAATGTGCGAGGGGGCGAGGAGCGCAGCCCCTGGAATATTGCACTGTCCAAAGTCCACGGGTTAAAACAAACATCAACACTGCGTCAGATAGTTTGCCCGTAAGAGTCTTTTATTATGAAGATAAGCTTGTTATCTCTTTCATTCAGATTTTAATCTGACAGGTCATTTGCATACTGCCAGCCGACTTCAGGGTGTGCATTAGATCCACTTTGCATTTAAATCCTCTGTCATTCAGACAAATAAAAGGGGGAGGGGGGCAGCAAAGAACCTCTTTCAGATCATCCCAGTTATTGCTGTTACTTTTTGTGTTGATTGTTAAAGAAATTGATGGCAGAAAAGTTATCTTGGCTTGTTTTAGGGCCAGCAAGGATGCTCTGGGACCATACACAGGCTGCATGGCCCAGGTCTTGCCAGTGAACCCACTGTGACCCCCTTCCTCACCCAAATCCTTTTTCAGACCCTGCTTGTGTAGACTCTTTATTCACACTGACCTCTGTTGCTAGCTAAAACCCAGACTTGCTCAGTGCTTGGTCCTGCCCTCAGTCAAATTAAACTCACCCTGGGCTTGTGTGAGAAGGGATCAAGCAATTAGTGATAACTGCACAAGGAGCAGTGAATGTCCTGGCCACAGTGCAGCTAACAAGTCATCTTTTTAGCAACTTCCATGTAAACATGTCTCTTCCCTTAGTTATTCCACTTCTCCTGTGTGTCTCTATAGATGTTTTCTTTCCACCTGAAGCCTGATCCTGCACTCTTGCTCGTGTTGCTTCAGAATATATACTGGAGGAACCCTGGGGCCAAGGATACACTATATGTAAGGGAGATAGGTTGTGACTAGGGCAGGACAGGAGCTGTGGGACAGAAGTCACTTGTGGTGTTAATTTGGGTTGATGTGGCTGTGCTGCACTGAGTACAGAGTTACACCAGTTTCTCCAGTCTGAACGGTACTGTAGGCATAAAATCCTAATATATCAAAAAACCCCACTTCTTGGTGAAGGTGTTACCAAAATGGAAGACGACTGCACTACTGTGGGTCTTGTTGACACCCTGCAGCCTTGTACCTGCTCTTTCCAATCCATCACAGGAGAAGTAGGGGACCTGGCTAGCAGTTGTCCAAGGCCACTGACACCAACCCCTTGGGATGTTGTATTTTTCTGTGAGGGCACAAAATTGGAGATTTCACCTTATGGATCTGGTTCGTCATACATCTTCTATGTGGAGGCATATTAACTGTTTCTTTCCCTAGATTAGCACAAAGAGCATCAAGACTGTTGTGTTTTGGAGCACTGAGGCCAGGCTCCAACTTGTCCTTTTGGGGAAACTGCTACCTGGCTGTCCCCACTACCGAGCAGCAGAGCACCAGCTACTGCTTTCTCCTGCCAGCACCTCCTTCTGCTTGTGGCATGTCCTGTACCTCCTCTGAGATGCTGAAACAATGAACCAGGGACAAGATGAAACCTAGTGCAATTCTCCTGTGCACAAATGTGTAACCACAGCTCTGCTGAAGACCACAGGAATTAACCTGGGGTAAGTGAAAGGTGGAACTATTAGGTTTTTTTCCTGAAATACAATGGAGGGAACATGAGATAAGGCCACAGTCTCCCTACAGAGAGCAGGATGGTGTCCCTGGGGTTGTGTCCCAAATCACCACAAGTAGAATCATGGGAAACCATTTCCTTCAGCACCAATGGGGTTAAAGATTGGATCTGGTGCAATTAATGCATCCAGAAGCAGGGCAGTGAATAGGTGCAGGGCATTTATTCAGTTCTAATGTGACAAGTTGAATTCTTCTGTTCAGAACTAGTAATTTTCTTACAAATATTAATTATTTGAAATAATTCTCCAAATAACATCTAGGAATAATTTGGGCAATATATCTTGATAATGAACCTGTTGCTACTGAATGCTTGAAATCTCAGCTGTGCTGGTGACTTTGGCTTGGGTGAACGTTCACACGGCATTGTTTCCTCTCTTAAATACTGGTACGTGACTTTCAGAACCAGATTCAGGTCTGAATTGCTGTGTTTATAAGGTCTCTGTTATTTGCCTGCCGTTTCTGTAAATGTTCCTGGCAGTAAATGCTTTTGTTAGGGTATTGTTGGTGAAGCAAACATAAAAGCATGTGAATGAGGATAGATCAAATTTGAGACATTCATTTGAATCAGTAGTTGGGGGGAAAAAATTTTCTGTGATATGCATCCACCTCCAAGCCTCAAATGAAACTGCTGTGAGAAGGTGCTCTCTTCCCAGCTTACATCAGATTCACTCTTTTCCAATTTTTTGTCAAGATTTCTCAGGGCATTAAGGAAAAACTCTTTTCTGTGGGGGAAGAAAAAGTGTGATTTTTTCTTGCAGCCCTTAGTTTCAACCTTAACAAGCAAAATCTCCCACAATGTCCCAGTCTTGTAAAAGCAGTAGCCTTCTTAGACCTCTTGCACTCATCAGGTTTTGTGGTGGGGCAGTAGTGTTCCTGAGCACTCTGTGTGGTGTGGGCAGGAGAGGGGTATCCTGCTCCCACTGGAGCTGTCCTCTCTGGAGATGATTGGGACAAGGCAATTCGGATGCCCAATACCTGCTGGGGCTCTTACGTAAGTGAGCTGTGCTTTCAGTTATTTATCACCCAGCAATGCTGCCAGTTTTGCTGAGACTGAGGCAGCATGGAGCAGGATCCAGCACTGGCTGGCTGAGTGCAGAACGTGCTTTTCTGATGCTCCTGTGTGATGTGGATCTGCAATAGAGCTGTCACCAGCCAGCAGCAGTGAGAGCTGACTAAGGAGTGGGTGCATGACCACGCTGCCAGGGCAAGGCCAGCCATCATTCCACTCCCTACTCCAACCAGACACAAGCATGGGAGCACTGGAGTTTTAGGGAGATTTTTCTCCAAAAGTTCAGGCTGTTTGGCCAAGCACAGAGTGGAAAGGAAAGGCAGGCACCCATATATAAATAGGGAAGACCTCCTACTGCAGACCAGCCTCTCACACATGTCCTAAAACTGAAAACACTTAAGACCTCGGGACTAAGGGTAATGAATGCAGAATGAGAACACCAAAAAAATCCCTTGATTCCAGGCCAGCTCTCTTGCTTTGCCGTGCTGTCCAGTAGCATCAGTCTTTCAGCCAAGTGAACAAATCAATAGCTAGCTTTATTGCCAAGAAGAAAACCTTCCTAGCTGTTTTCCACCTAGCTAATAAGAATGCAAATATGCTGGCTTTTCAGACTTGTTTATGGGCTCAGTTGCTACCTTTCTATGGAAGGGTATGCAAGTGCCCTTCCTCTTGCCATGAGATACAACTACATGACACTGATGGGTGGGAGTTGTCCTCATGTTGCCAATGAGAAAGTACGCTGAAGTCCCTCAAACACCTGCTCTGCACTACCCTTCCACGTGCTACAGCAGTTTAGAATTAGAAAAGCAGGCAAGAAGCAGGTCTTTTTTGTGAGTTAGAAGCCACATCAGAGCCAAAGTCATACACTGACCCTACTGTGTACTGCAATGAGTCTGTGGTTGCACAATGTTGGGCTTCTTTGAAGGGCTCTCCTTGGGGAATTTTCATTCTCCTTACCAACACTCATAGCTCTTCTATTCCATAATTTCAGCAATAGTGTTGATTTTCTGATCTCCCATTAAAATATTTCTCATCTGAATTGCAATGTGACATCATTTAGAGCTTTGATCCCCACAGGAATGAAGTGGTAACTCAGTTTGCACCTTTTGCTGTGATTCTCTGTGGTAAAGCAGAGCCTCTCTTGACCAAAACTTCCTTTCACAATTGTGCCTACATTCTTTCTCTGGTGTGGTGCTACACAACATTATAAAGCCAGCCCTGGGTGCTTTCCAGCTAGCCCAGCCTGGATGGAGTCCAGGCAGTGTCTCCAGCCCTGGCTCCCAGGGACGCGTTTGTTGCCTGGCTCCCTTTCGAGGGATGTTGGATCAGAGATGAGAGCTCAATAGCTTATGGGCATTGTCGCATCCTCCATCCTGATGGGCACTCTGACTCTTTGGGGACCATGGGTACAATTCAATAAAGGGACACAGTGTCTGCATAGGAATTTTTTTCCACACAAACGCACGCACTTTGTCCCTAGACAATGCAGGAGAGCTGCAGAGTGAGGCCAAACCGCTGCCTTTTCGCTGGCTCTCCCGTCTGGTGTATGTCTTCAGATTTGCCTCCAGTCTTTTAAGGGAGCCCAGGTTCCTCTGTCTGAGCCTTCCCACCCTGGACACCAAAGGGCTTCCTCTGCCCCAGGAATAAGTCCCTTTTAAAAGCAGCCTGACATCTCTCCTTTGTTCCTGCCTTTCCACTAGGATTTTCCATGATGCAATCCTGTTATGGGGTTACTGGCAAAGAGCTGTTAAAAGTCAGTAGCTGTGCCTGGAGCAAACCCATTGTTCTGCCAGCTCAGAGCCCTTCAGTGCTGCTGACTCCTGCGGCCTGCTTCTGCTGCTCAGGCACTGATGGCAAGAGGGATGTCCTAATCCACATGGAGGGATAAGGCCATAAACACAAGCACAGCACAAAGAGCAATGTGTGATCACAGGCAGACTTGGACCCTGGACTGTTGCATGGACCAGTAGCACCAGGCTCAAGTGGAGCTGAGGACTGGCCTATGACTCGCCAGATACATCTCACTTTTCTTGTGGAAGTTCACACACAGGCTGCTGCTCCAGCCGTGAATGGTTGGAGAGGAAAGTGAAAAGCTGTAGCATTTATCCTTTTGGAGGAGCAATTTGCAAGGAAAACAATTGCAGGATTCTCTGGAATAAGGAGTATTAGCCGCATCATCTTTTAAAAATAATTTAGTCAAGTGGATGTTGGTTGAGGATTAGCACCCTTAATGGCACTTGAGTTGCACTGAGGGGATGTTTGCTGAGATTTATTGATGTTTGGGATTGGTGCAAATTCATAGGTGACATCTAATGCCAAAGCAGCTCTCTGGCTCACTAATGAGGTAAGTCAAAGGGTCTGTAAAGTTTTCAGCAGTGTAGCCATTGACCCAGAGATTACAATATCCTTTGTGTTTTTGCAGTGCATCCTGCCAAGATTTTGCCTTAAGCAGAAGAAAGATGAAAAGTGCATGCCCAGAGAGTACCTTACAGCCAAAAACCACTGTCTGCTGTGTTGCTCCCTGGGACAGAGCCCATGTATAACCAGCACTGAGCAGGGAAAGATCTCTACTGTCCAGCACAGTCATTTTCTTCAGTGTTGGACAAGTGACAAAAGGAAAATCCAAAGAATCATAGAATGATATAATCATTAGGGATCGAAAGAGACCTCGAAAGATCACCTAGTCCAATTCCCCTGCCACAGCAGGATCACCTAGACCAAGTTGCACAGGAACACATCCAGGAGGGTCTTTAACATCTCCAGAGGAGACTCCACAACCTCCCTGGGCAGCCTGTTCCAATGCTCCATTACCCTCATTGGGAAGAATTTTCTTCTGATATTTAGACGGAACCTCCTCTGTTCCAGCTTGCACCCATTGTCCCTTGCCCTACCACCAGATGACCTTAAGAAAAGAGCCTGGCTCCATCCTCCTGAACCCACCCCTCACATATTTATAGAAATTCATGCGGTCACCCCTCAGCCGCCTCTTCTCCAAGCTAAAGCAACCTAGCTCCATCAGCCTTTCCTCATAAGGGATGTGCTCTACTTCATCATCTTTGTTGCTCTACGCTGGACACCCTCCAGCAGCTCCATGTCCTT
Organism: Upupa epops; assembly: GCA_013397515.1. Lineage (NCBI taxonomy): Eukaryota > Metazoa > Chordata > Aves > Bucerotiformes > Upupidae > Upupa > Upupa epops. The sequence goes on along the minus strand of VZRI01008100.1, from coordinate 1,151,099 downwards.
CTTGAACTGAGGGGCCCAGAACTGGACACAATACTCCAGATGTGATCTCACTAGTGCATAGTAGAGAGGGCGAAGAACCTCTTTCCATCTGCTAACCACCCTCCTTCTGATGCACCCCAGGATGCTGTTGGCCCTCTTGGCCTCAAGAACACACTGCTGGCTCATAGTCATCCTGCTGTCCACTAGGATTCCCAGGTCCCTTTCTCCTACACTGCTCTCCAACAGGTCAGTCCTCCTCAAGCTATACTAATACCTGGGGCTGTTCCTGCCCAGATGAAAGACTCTACACTTACCCTTGTTATACCTCATTCAATTTCTCTCTGCCCAGCTCTCTAACCTGAACAGGTCTGCTGGGGTGTCGGCAACACCACCCAGTTTTGTGTCATCAGCAAACTTGCTGACAGTACACCCTAACTCCTCATCCAAGTCATTCATGAATAGATTGAAGAGGACTGGTCCTCGCAGCTATCCCTGGGGTACTTCATTAGATATAGGCCTCCAGCTAGACTCTGTCCCGTTGACCACTACTCTCTGGCTTCTATCCTGCAGCCAGTTCACAATCCACCTCACTACCCAATCATCCAGTCCACACTTCCTCAATTTGGCTGTGAGGATGCTATGTGAGACTGTGTCAAATGCCTTACTGAAGTCAAGATAGACCACACCCTCTGCTCTGCCATCATCTATCCACCAGGTTATTCCCTCATAAAAGGCTATCAGGTTGGTCAAGCATGACTTCCCCTTGGTGAAGCCATGCTGACTGTCCCTAATGACCCTCTTGTCCTTGATGTTCCTAGATACAGCGCCCAGGACAAATTGTTCCACCACCTTTCCTGGGATGGAGGTGAGGCTGTCTGGTCTATAGTTACCTGGGTCCTCCTTCTTACCCTTTTTGGAGTGACAAAAATGGTCTTGTCTGAGGGGATACTGTCTTGTGTCCCCCACACACCTCTGCTTCTGATGCTTAGGGTCTGCTAAATTGGAACTTAAGAAAGTCTTTCTAAGAAGTGACATTGGATCGTTCTATTTGATCCAAGCAGCTCTGCTTCTGGAAATTCTTATTAATGGTAATAATGAGGTTTTTATCTTCAACTACAGATTACATACCCAAAATAAGACATGCTGCAGATGATTTGCAGTAGTTCTGTTCAGGACTGGTGACTGCAAGTATCTGTCAGCTAAAACACTTGTAGGACATAAAGAAGTGCCATTTTCATGATGCTGAAATGTTTAGTGAGCTCCTGTTGATGTGTCTGAAGTATGGCATTGGCAGAACCTAAATTTATATTTTCTGTCCTTCTCCCACAAAACATGAATTATTTTTTCCCTATAGATTTCCATCCATTTGATTTAGATCTTTAAAAGAAAATAGTGGCTCCTTCAAAAATAGTCTTGAGTTAAATGAAACCTTCTTCTGTTCTGCTCTGAATTTTGTGAAAAATGAAAACTACATAAAACATTAAAACCAACAAGTTTTGGATTTTCGAAGCAAAGTTCTTGTTTTCTTTTATTCTCCATAACTCTTCAATGAAGAATTACTTCCACTTAGACAATGACTTGCAGATTTAAAACAAAACCAACTCAACCCAGGTTTGTAGATGTTTCATATCGGGGTAAGTGCTATGGGACCACTCTCTAAACTTCACTGAGAGAGTTGAAAGAACCAAGGCCTTGACTCAGGCATGAGCTAATGGGTTATTTCCAACCTCCAAGGAACAAAACCAAGTAGCTGTGATAGCAAGATAATATCCACTATGTTATTGCTGGAAGCTTTCTTCAGTCTCATCTATATGCTGAATAAACAGCTTTGGCCTCTTTGCAATGATGAAAGTGTTTTGCATCATGCACTCGTCTGTAAAAAATGACTTCCTGACCACATCTAAGTTTTTACATGGAGACATGATTTCAGTGTGCATTTTGGTGGTATCTCAGAGACTGGTGATAGCTGATTCCCCTGTCTGAGACGGCATCCTTTCTCTAGCATCTAAGACAGGAGGAGTTCATCTGCACCAGCCCTCTGGAAGTCTTCAGCAAAGCTGTGATTTTTTCCATGGTCCCAATATTGTGCCACTTCAGATGGCAGCCAAGTTTGCTTGTGCCCAGCTCCAGCTTTGGTTTTTTACAGGATTGCTGTTCTGTGGCCAAGAATGAGTCAGAGGGATGCCATTAGTGGTGCACTGGGTGGTACAAGTTAGTCCTTGTTCATGGGAGTCCATGAGCAATTAAAAGATGAAAATTGTAATTAATGCCAATCAGTATGAGTTCATGGAAAATAGAATGTGATGTCTCTCTGGTTTAGTTGATAAAAGTGATAGTAGCATACAAGACTTCCGTGAGACATTTGACTGGGTACCACATGACATTTTGATTAAGGATCTAGAGCAGTATAAAATCAAGAGGGTGTGCATTAAATGGATTAAAACCTGGCTCCCTGACAGGTCTCCAAATGTAACTGTAAATCATCTGCCAGCTGTGTTTGTAGCAAAGTCCCTCCAGTGTTCTTGCATTTAATATCTTTATCAATGACATAGAAGAAAATGTAAAATCACTGCTGTGGTGTAACAAGCCAAGAAGCAGTAAATATGAAGAGGATAGGTCACTGACAGAGGGAGGGATACAGAGTGCTTGGGGAGCCAGGCTCAAGCTGACAACAAATATGGTGAAACAGGTGAATGTAAGATCAAAAAATAAAAGCTGAATTTATAGGACACTAGACTCCAGAAGACACTGAAAGTCAGCTGGATGGATGGTCCTGGTGCTGGGCCATAACTGAGTGGCGGGATGCTTGGAGTTAGTAAGAGTGGAAGGTCTCTAACACATTCGCACCTAGTGAAAGCACCACTGTCGTTAGTGAAAATGTCAATATGTTGGAGCAGGTTCAGGGAAGAGCCAGGAAAGTTCTGGAAGTGTAACAAAGCTTTGAAGGGACTCTCCGTGTTGGGCCACCAGCGCAAAGTTGAGGGTAAAGTTGGTCCCAGTTTGCAGAAGTGGAGAATGACATAGCTACTAAAGTTTTTCCACACAGCAAACCACTTTGCAGCAACTGGAAGCTGAGTATGAAGGCATTCAGATGGAGAGAAGCGCTTCAGCTTACAGCTTCAAGGAGTCTGCTTCATCAGGAATGAACTTGTGTTGTCTGGGAGCTTTGGCCAAGCTCAGTAGCTCATGACTGAAAGTATTAGCATCTCAGCAGGATTAAACCAGCACTGCTACATTGGCATATCCAGCTCGGTGGCTGATGTCTGTGTGTAAGTATGAGCTCAAGTCCTGCTCATGTTGAAGTCATTATCAAAAGTGCCAGTGGTTTGGGAAAGGTAGAACTACTCCTAGAGTTCTCAGATATTTTTTATCCTGATTTATGCAGAAAGGTGAAAAAAAACCCAGAAGTTATTTTAAACCAATGTAATACAATTTCCTGGATGAACATACAAAAATTAATTTAAAACTGCTGTAGGTGGTGTTAGTTGCAACTCCAAGGCTTTAGATATTCACTATGCACACAGACTAAGAGAGTCCACAACTGATGTCATTTACACACACATTATAGAGTCAGGAAAGATTGGACGCTGTGCGACCTGTTTTAACTTATATTTGCTTACAAGGTATTTGAGAACAGATGTGTGTTTTGAGTAATCCGTCTAGCTGGGTACTGAATCCAAAAGGGGCAGCATTGGTCTTCCCCCTTCTGTCCCACCCTGTCGCATGTGGAATGAATTGGCGATGCAAACAGTTGAGGAGCTGGATTTGCTTGGTTCTCGGACAGGCTTTCTTTTGGTGAGCTTGGTTTCTGCATGGATCACTGAACCAACGCAACTTTCAGCATGGTTCTCCAGTAACTACAGATCAAAAGGTTGAGCAGGATTTTTGTGGAAGCCATCTGTTAGGAGTCCTTCAGAGCATTGCACTCTCTTGTTGCTTTCCTTTCTTGGATTCTTTGATATGGGCATTGCATTATCTTAAATCTTCCTGCATATCAGCAAAGCAAGTTAGGAGCATGTTCTAATGAGCCAAATTATTCAAGGAAGCCATGTGCTAGCATAGTGGCCGGGTTTCACAGGAGCAGATTTATCAGGCTAAGCAAAGAAGGGAAGGCTAAGATGAAATAGCAGCACAGGGTGAAAAGTCACTGTAAGAAGAACTACTGCTGTTCACCTATCTGTGTGGTCTAGAAGAGCCCTCATTCCATAATCTGTCACCCACCACTACTGCCTGGAGCATGGGAAGTCTAATTTCCTGTGAATCATGGCGTCATTTGTGAAGTTTAATGTTACATGTTTCTGAGCGTCTACTGACATGATTGCTGAATAACACCACCTGTCGTGGTGTTCTTGCCTGTTTGGCTCTTGTTGGAAGTTGTCCTCTGGCAATCTCCATCATTTAGGGGTCACCTGCAGACTGGGCTGCTGTGGCTTCCTAGGTTGGTGGATTGGAGATGTTGGTGGAAGAATTGCTTGAGTTAAAGACGAGTGTCTGATGTCAGGGGACTCCTGCCAGTCATTGTTCTGCTGCCTGTGTGGAAAGAGGCTGAACTCTGCGGTTTTGCTATGTAACATTCTTATGTAGCCGGCCGAGTCGCCAACATGATAAATGCAATTATTTTTTCCAATTGTTATTTTTGCCCAAAGCATGCAATTGACACTGAAGTCTACTGGGCAGGATGGGAATGTAGCGGCTGCTCTCATCCCCGCAGTGGTATGATGATGTGAGGGCATGAATTGTGATGATGGGAGGCAAACGCTGCCCTGTGGCGTATGTCGGGGGCTGGCACCCGTTGTGCCTCTGTCAGTCCTGTCCTTGAATGTCAGTTGTTGGGGGGTAACCTGCTTGCTTGGTGTCATCATAGGGAGAAGGACAGAGGTCTCTAGGGCAGTTCCAACTGATTTTTCTCTGGGAAGGTGGGAAAGAACAGAGTCTGGTTATGCAATGTAGTTGAGGGAGCTGTATTGCACCACCTGGGAGGGAAGCAATGGCGCCAGAGCCGCTTCCCTCTCCCTTACACACACAGAAGCCAGCAACCTCCCCAGCTCCCCAAAGAAGCATTTCCAAAGGGAATGTGACCCTTCCCCAGGGGAAGCAAGTCTTAACTGTACTGTGAGCTCAGGAGCAAGGCACAGCTTTCTTGTCAGGATGGAGGAGATTGCTTTCACAGAGTCAGGGACAATGTGCCTGGCTGATTTGTGCCATCTCCATCCACTGCGGGGTGACTGGTGCTGTAGGCTCCCAACAGCTTGGTTTCTTCAGTTAAGTAGAAGGACAGGCCAGCCAGGCTCCCACTGTGGTGGTTAAAGTTTGTTTTAGCCGCCTTATCTAATCTCTCTGCTAACTTTTGCTGGGGGAAAGCGTTTATTGCTTATATCGTGTTACTCCATGAGCACTTGCTGGCTGTGGCTGTTTGCGTGTGTATATGTAGATGTGAAGCCAGATAACTTCAGGCCTTGCAGTTTTATGGGTCAGTCAATCCAAACTGCTTCCACTGGCAGATGTGGGGATGTGCTGCATTCGTTACCTGTGGGCCATGTGCTATCGGGGTGTAAATCAGCAAAACAGGGCTCTGTTTATACACATAAATTGCTCCAATCTGACAGCTTAATACCCTTTTGACTTTCTACCCTCTGCAGGGGAGAGCCTCAAATGTCTTACGGCACTGCTCACCCCAGGGATGACGGCAACGCGGGGAAACCAGCCCACTATAAAAGAACGGAGCATGCTTTGCTCCTGCGCGTCTTCAGGCTTGGCTGCGTAGCCGACAGCTCCCCGGAGGGGAAAAGCCCTTCCAACAGACCAGTCCAACAGGAATTTATCTGCTCACTTTTTGCTAAATTACTAGCTGGACAGCCAGTCACAGGGTCCCAAAAATACCAGCTCCATCTATTCCCCTACGGACATGATTCCCAGGCACGCAAGATCCTGGCTTGGTCACTGAGAGGGCAAACCTACCCGTCCATCCCTCCCCTGCAGCACCTTGCGCAAGTCTTGATTTCATCTTTTTTGTGGGACATGAAGGTCACACGGGTGAATTTTCCCTGAGCAATCACAGGGTAAAACCTGCCAGGCTTCCTTTGGCTCCAGCTGGGGGCTTCTGTTGGTCCAGAAGATACCTTATGTTTTTCAGCTGATGAGAAGGTGTTTCCAGTAAGGTAGTAGGGGGCTGACAAAAGGGAAGGGAAAGTGCCAGGATATCAGAGAAGAATGGATTTTTATGATATTTTGAAAAGCTTCTCAAATATAAATGCTGTGGGATAGTAAGGGTAAAATTGTTGAAACTGAGATCCAGTGTCCTGCTTCAAAATGTCCTTTTTTCTTTGCTCTCTGCTCTCTCCTTCACCAGCTTGGAGCTCTTGGTTACTTCCACACCTTTGGTAACTCCCGTGGCTTTTTTCCTTCATTTAGTGCACCCTAAATCTGGCTGCACCAAACCATTCTAGAACCAACCTATAGAAAGAATGTCTATCTTAACTGGAATTTTTGTTTGTGTTGGTACTCAGCAGCCCTGGCAGGGCTTTTGATTTACCCCATTGTGCTTTCCAAGCTGTCCTCTCCAGTAGCACTGGAGCTCTGTAGGAACACAGCCGCTCCTCACTCACCTCCATGCTCCCATTCCAACCAGGAGCATCACCATGCCCTTGCATGAGAAAGGGCATCTATAGCAGGCTTCTCCCAGTCTGCTTTGAAAGCGCAAGTTGAGGCTGAAAACTGATGCTATAGGAGCTTAACCTTGTGGAAACATCCTTCCCTCTGGCTGATTCCTGGGTCAAACACTAAATTTACCAGTTGCCTGCTCCCAGGGTATCTGGGCTCTCCCTGCCTCTGCTCTTCAGAATCCAAGCAACAGGACAAACCCCGCAGCTGGGATGTTCCACAAAGCAGAAGATGGCCCCTTCCCTGCTCCTGGCTTTGCAACTCCTTAGTATCCAAGAGATGCCTTTGGTGCAGGAAGGGCTGATAACCAGCTTGGATGGGTGGAGTGCGGGTTCTGGTGCTGTCCTGTGAGTGCAGACACCTCATTTTGCCTGACTGAAACAACTCCACTTGCTGACACTTGTTTTTCTCAGAGGTGAGGGGCTGTCCATGGCTATGATTTTAAATTCTCAGAGCTGAGTAGCTCAGATGCTGCTGTTTCTACAGTGCTTAGGCAGAGTGATTCAGTGGAGCATAGCTTCCTGTGGAGAAACATATGAGGCAGCTCAAGGTTGGATGCTCTGGTGTTTAATATCCAGTGAAGGCACACTGCAGGCTTGCTCTCAGCACGGGCTCAGCTTTCTCTGGGCTGCCCAGCCCTGGGAAGGCTCATAAGCTGTTAGTTTCTTTGAGGACTCTGCCCATATGGCTAACATGATTAAAACTGGCTAGTGGATTCAGAAGTTTTATTAGGGCGGCACACCCACAGCACCACCACAGAAGAGTTCTCTAGGAAACTGCACTGAAAAAGAAAGGGTTGTTTAAGTAAGCAAATAATGTTTCTTGGAGACACTAGAGCAAGAGAGGTTATAAAGGGAAATGTGTGCTTATGTAGCTGTTGACCCAACCTCCTCTTAAGCATTAGTTTCTTCCTTTGAATCTCTTTACTTATGCCCAGTTTTATCGTGATGGTTAGTAGTTCTAATGACTTGTTCTGCCCTGTGCTGCTGCCTCTACCTCAGTAATGTCCCATCTTCCTTCAGGACACCACTGATGCTCTGCTGAGATCAACCCATCCAAATAACTTTACACACAAAAGCACTGATCTCAGTGGGAGAGGCGCTGAGTGTGCCCTGTGAGGGCAAGGCACACATGTGAGCAAAATTAGTTGGTGGTTCAAGCTTTCTGATAAAGCTCCCATTCCAGGATTTGCAAACTGACTTCCTCTGTCCTCTCCAAAGCATCAGAGCTGTTAAACTCAAAAGGGCAGTAAAGGCCCTTTTGGTCTGAACTGTCAGCCAAAAATTCGAGTGCCTGTGAGTTGTTCCAGTTTTGCCGAGCATGGGTGCAGCAGTCAGGTGTCCCTTTGATGCACTCCTGTTTATTTACAAAGAGCCGGAAAGGTCTTGTTCCCAACAAAGGTGGCAGGAAACAGGCAGGGACAGAATTTGGTACCTTGTTCTTCCTGTTAAGGTCGATCTCACGTGTGAGTAAACAGTGGGTGTGTGGTGAGCACAGTGAAGGCTTTGCTGCCTGAATAGCCACCGCTTCTCCCCTTTTCCACCCCTGGATGCCTGAGCAGGGTCTCCTTTCACTTTTCTCTTGGCTGGCCCAATGCAGGAAATCAGGCTGCTGATTAAAAACTAAAGTGGGGGGGAAATTAAAAGGGAAAAATACTAAAAATGTATTTCTTTGAAAACAGAGGGAAAAGAAATTAAAGATCATTTTAATTAGGTTTGAAAAATTTGCACCAGAGGTGACAGGTGGGCTGACAGGGCTCCCTTTCACTGGATTGCCCAGCTCAGGGCTTTTCATCTTGCGTGCAGAATATTTTGACATGTGTGCTTTCTTGGCTCCGCTCAGAGCCCAGTGGAACCTGCAGCCTAATTAAATGTAACAATTCCTGAAAATGAGGGTTGTTATATTTTTCCTAAGAATAATAATAGGGGTTTTATTTTAAAAAGAACTAATCTATTTACTCTAGGCTGCCTGCTTCCTGACCTGGCCTCAGCACCTGAGGAGACAGGAACAGAATGAATTAGACAGGGGCTTAGTCGCTGGAAAAGATGAGTGCATTAATGTGTGTGTATACACACATTTGCCCATCAACTCCACTTGAGAAGTTGAGAGGTAGGTTAGGAGATTTGGATTTTCCCTGGCTGCTGACTTCTTTACTTCAGTGGTTCAATGCTGCTTTTTAGCCAGCATAAGACCCAGCAGGCTCTGAAGGGGCTGAAAGCAGCACTGTGGAGCTGCACAGTCCCTTCTATGGATCCTTCACCTCAATCACCAGCAGCCAGAGGAGTGGGGAGTCTTTGGCTTTGCAAACCTGGGGCTATGAGCACAAGTGGATGATGACAGTCATTGTATGGAGAACTGCATTAAATAAGGAGATGAAGGGGAAGGAAAACACCAGTCAGAATTGTCAAGGACTGGATGTACCCAACTATGCGCTGGCAAGCTGCAGCTCTTAATGCCCAGAGCTTTCCTTCTAGGGCTTCTACACTCAGTTTCATTTTGAGCATGGTCTAATTCCTGGTCCCTTGAGCACATCCCTGCCTCCTTGTGGCCTAAGAAACATGACCAAACTCCAGGAGAAAGCTGAGTCACGGTGGTATGCTTATGCCTCTTGCTGTGGGTTCCTGGTGCTGTTGCATCTCAGGTCTGGCAGCTGCCATCACTGCACTGCTCAGGCAACACTGATCTTGGCTTCTTGTGGGCTGCTCATGGTTTTGAGAGCAGCTCCAGTATGAGGGCAGAGAGTTCTCTCATTTCACTGCGTAATGTGGCTTCCCAGGCTGATGAGGAGGGGACAGTGGCAGAGACTGAGGAACACTTCCTACCATCCCATGTGTGGTGAATGATTTCTCTGCTGCTCAGCTGAGCACCGTTCTTCACATCACCTCAAACCCTCCCATCAGCCGATGTGCCCATTACTCAGCCACATGAGCAGTGCAATCTGCTGGCAGTGTTTCCCTCTCCCTACTTCCTCCTGCAGCTTCAGGGAGGTCTCCTTTGGCGTCAAAAATCAAAGCTTTGGGGCCTCCTGGTTCCAGCCGGCCTTGACAGGACAGGCTAATGGTGCCCGGTTCCTTTCCCGGCCAGCAGCCTGATGGCAGCAATGAATCAGCAGCCGGTGGACTTGTCAAAGGCATTCCTCCACTTTAATCCTATTGACAGGGACTACTGCCTGGAACAGGAACTGCAGGGTGAGCCATGTCAACAGCAGATTCTTATTACAGATAATATTGACGGGGCCTTTACTTGAATAATGAAGGGAAGAGCCCTCTGCTTTGACGTTTGTCTCCAAAACCTAGAATTACTAAGAGTTTAACCGTCGGAGGGAAGCTTAAGATAGCTGCATCTTAAAGGATCTGCTTTCTTGTGGCATTCACGACTGGGGAAAGGAGTTTAGCCCATACGCTGGGAGCTTCACACTGACCTTTTCACTGCTGTTAATAAATGTTATAGTTAAATAAAGTTGGATGGATTTTTCTGTCTAGTGTAGTATGTTATCCACTTTCTGGAACAAGAGAGAAAAAAGGTAAAAAAAACCCAAATCCCTGTTGAATATCCCTGTTACTCATGATGTTCACTAGCTACAGGGCAAAAGGCAAGGAGGAAGGGCAGGAGCAGGATGATTTGGGCTATATTATTTGAGCTATATTATCAGGGTAATTCTTATCATTGCACATGATTATATGTGTGAATGCATCACAGCTATTGAAATGGTTTGTGATCTTATGACCAAAGCTCAAATCAGAATCAGCAAGTTCGGAAACATTTGGAGAAAGGTAGGTAGGTTTGTTGGTTAGTTTGTTTTTAATTCATTTTCTTATTTTCTATTCTTTAAAAAGAGTAAAAAAAACAAAACAACCCTATCCAGTCTGTATCTCTTGGCTCCCCACAGAAGTGGAGAGACCAGAGCTGCAGGAGAGAAGCCATTGGGAAGTCAAATGAGGGCAGAAAGCATCAGCCATTCCATGAAATAACCCATCCTTGCACATTTCCCGCTGTGATTGCAAGCACTGTGATGAGAGAAGGGAAGGAAGAAAAATAAGGCCAAATGATGGCATCCCCATTCTTGGAATTTAAGCATAATCAGGAGCAAAAACGGTGTTCCTCTGAAGCCTTTTTCTAGAGACATCTCTAAATGGGGTTTGGACCTCTAGCTCTAAGGAGGAAGAGAGCACACACAATTGGCTTTCAGCCACATTTGTACCTCCCAGGTCCTAGAGCTGGCCCAGGACTGAACTGGCAGGTGGTTTAAGTTAGAGCAGCCCTGTGGCTGCTCTAACTTAAGCCAGCTGGAATCTCTTCTGGGGTAGTTCTACCAGCCAAGGTTTGCTGGATTACAGCAGAGCTCTGAAAGCCTCTAGCCCACCCCTGCATGGCCATGCATGACATGAAAACATCAGGGTACTTCCCAGCTGGTGCTTTAGGACAACTTTAGTTCCTCCAATGTGCTGCAGAAAGGTAGTATTTCATCCAAGGGAGCCTGTTCTCTTGGTATTTTTAGTCCGATTGTGGAGACCCTAGGAGTTCTAGACTGCCCATAGGTTTCTGAATTTTGGGATTTGTGACTTGAACTGCTGAATATTTTCCATACACAAACAGCAGCCACAAAATTTCAGGTTGGATGGTTTGTGCTTTACATTTTTTAACAAATACATAAAATGTCAAACAAGACAGAAGAAAAGTAAAATCTCCAAGTGGTCCAGTTACTCTTCTTGCCTGAGTGTCTCCTCCCTCTGAAACAGGTTCCTGAGAGAAGGATGAAGTGGCTTCTCGGTGCATTTCTTAAAAGTGCAAAGACCCATCAAGCATAGAAAGAGCCATAGTTGGGGTCAGTGAGGGATCCCCCAGCATGCAAGGGGTGCATAAGGCAGCTGTGCACACTTCACACCTCTGAGCATCGTTTGTCTTGCTGTCCCTCTCTACACATGGTGTTTTCAACTCCTCAGATAGTCTATTTCATTCAAGGAATCTCATGGTTCACCATGGCACTTTTTCCTGTAAGGACAGACCCCTCAGGACCTTCTCTTAGAGCAACTTTGAAACCCCACTGAGCTGTAAGCCACTTTCCCTTCCAGCTGAGATTTATGTCCCTGTGCTTCCTGACAGCCCAAGGTGTGGTGTAGAAACTCAGCCCTGCTCCTCAGAAGAGGGGACAGTCAGTTTGACACCAGCTGCTGTTCTGGAAGGGACAACTTTGGCAAAAGCCAGCAGTGGGGGCATCCCATGCCAGGCTGGAATGAGGCAGGCATAGGGCTGTGATACTCTCAATCCTTGGGCTGGGCTGGGCTGGGAGCATGCAGCTTTGATGAAAGCATCTGACCAAGGGATAAGCCTGAAAATGGCTCTAAAAAATCCCCGTGTGTGAGTTCTTGCTTTGCAAGGTTTTCCAAACCAGTAGAGGCTTGCAGTGAAGGGGAGAATGATGATATTCCCTTGAGGCACTGATGCAGCAGGTAGATGTGTTCCGATGCCCTGACTAGATATGTCAATCCTCAGCCTTTCTGTTTCAATCAGGACCCCATGAGATCCCACACAGCAGTATCCATGGTTGGAGACCTCTGCCCAACTGCAGCATGGGTCATCTCCTGCTTGGGATTGCCTAGTCAAGCATGCCACAGAGCTAAGGAAAAGCCTGTCCAGGCTCTGAGAAATGATAGGCATGAGCTCAGGAGATAGACAGACCGAGCAGCCTGAATTTGACCTTGAGCCTTTCTTAGTGCTATGTCTGTGGGCATAGCCAAACCACGTGTGGTCCTGCACTGAGGTGGGTGAGCAAATCAGCACATGGAGCATGGAGGAGATGGAGGATCCATCCTACCATCTCCTCAGCTCCATGTTGCTACACAAGGACCTGAAATGTAACAGATGAAAGCCTTTGGTGGTACCTGTGGAATTAGCGGACTCTTCACATACCTCCCCCCCAGAAAATCAGTTGGGTCCTTCAGGTCATGAGGGTTATTTTAAATCACCTTGTTTAAACAAGTAGTAAATGTTGTTTCCCCCATATTTTTCTTCTGTGGTTTGGAGGAAGAATTAGGGTGTGCTGAGATTGTGTTTCTCAGCTTTTCTCCAGAACCTGGAGGCCATGAACTGCTTGTTCCTTTTTCCTCTTTTTAAAATGAAATACAACATTTTTGCATAATACAAGAAGCTGGGGAGGGGGTGAAGAAAATCATCAAGTACTGTGGGATTAAGGCTGCGAGAGTTGGCATACTAATTTCTTTGTTGTTTTTCTTTCCATTTTCCAGAGTAAAAGAAAACCACCCTCCATTTTGCTGAGCCCCTGCAGGGTGAAGAGAGGAAAAGGTGCTCCAGGGCAGGAAGAAACTGTGAAGAAACAGGTTTGCAAACTCCATTTGTATTGCATTGCTTGAATACTGTCCTGAGAGCTGCCTTGTGGGGACAGTTGTTCCGTTCTGAGGAGGGAGTGCAGAGAGATGTGTGAGGGGAGAAGCTCTGTGGGGCTCTTGGGCTGGGACAAGACTTAGGTTGCAGTTCCCTTTGGTTGCATTCAAGTCTCAGAAGTGTGAGCTCCTCAAGGAGGGCAAGGAGAGGCTGGAGGTACACAAGAAAGATTCTGTGAAATCCTTCTTCCCCGTAGGAGCAACATCTTCTCCTGCAACAGGACAAGTCCCAGTTGGCCAGAACCAGTCCTGGAAGGCAGAGAGGTGGAAAAAGACTGGCAATTGGTGCCATTACCCACAGACCCCTCCTTGCTGGTCATAGATTTCTAGAATGGTTCAGGTTGGAAGGGACCTTAAAGGTCATCTAGTTCCACCCCCCCTGCCATGAGCAGGGACACCCCCCACTAGATGAGGCTGCTCAAGGCCCCATCCAATCTGGCCTTGAACATTTCCAGGGAGGGGGGCAGNAGTCTCCTTCAGGCTGAACAGTCCCAACTCTCTCAGCTTGCTCCCATAGGAGAGGTGCTCCAGCTCTCCAGTTATCTTCATGCCCTTCTATGAACACATTCCAACAGCTCAATATCCTTCCTGTGTTGGGGGCTGCAGAACTGGATGCAGTACTCCAGATGGGGTCTCACAAGAGCAGACTAGAGAGGGAGGATCACCCCCCTTGACCTACTGGTCATGCTTCTCTTGATGCAGCCCAGGATGAGGTTGGCTTTCTGAGCTGCAAGCAAACATTGCCAGCTCATGTTGAGTTTTCCAGAAGTCATGGAAATGCTGCAATGACCCAGTGCTCAAGGAAAATATGCCAAAGAACCTGAGGCTGTGCTGGAGATGTGCACGGGACAATATTATCCAGCACCAGCTCTGGTGCTTGCAGGACTCCCAGGCCACTGGCAGCTGCAGAAATCAGTGAGTGGAGGCTTAGAAGAGCAGGACACAGCTTTTAATGTATTGTGTCCCAAAGGAGGTTGCCCCTGTTTATCATGATTCTGGCCTGGATCTCTACTAATATGACCACAGCCAGTATCTTCTCCAGACCGTTTAACAACAGAAATGAATGCATTTATCTTGCCTTGGCTGCACGTGGCAGGCACAGGGGGACTGTTACTTATTAACACTCACAACCATTGGCAGGAGCTGCTGGAACAGAGGTTGAGCTCCAACTGCTATTCCTGCCTGTCCTACTTCACTTGTGCTGGGATCTTCCTCAGAGTCATTCCTTTTGGGATTAAATTTTCCATGCTTCAGCTTAGCCCGGAGACACGTTTTTCCTGAAGGTGTGGACTGTGCTGCTGGAGTCTATGTTGAGCTCCATGCTACTATCTGCCCTGTGGTGGATGCCCAAAGACTGAAGAAAGTCTTCAGAGGATGGATTCTGATTTATTTACTTGTTTACTTGGAAAAATGACTTACAAATTTACATTTCAGTCAACTGGAACTTGAAAGGAAATCTTTTATTTAGATCTTCCCAAGTGGAAAACTGAATAAACTGGCAAAATTGAAGTTTTTCCATGGAAGAGTCAGATTTTGTGAAAAGTACACTTTCTATTGAAAAAAAAAGTCATTAGTTTTTTTATCTGCTTTACATTTAAAGGATTATTCAAAAACATAAAGGTGAATATCTCCACTTCCTATGTCTAATATATCAACTTTTTTTTAGCATCACTTCAATTCCTCTTCCTTAGCAAAGAGGCTAGAAAAAATTATTCGGCTTGAGGAAAAGCATTTTATCAGTGATGAAGTTGTGGAAATGTAAAATGTGTATCTTAGTGGGAGTATTGGATTTGCAGCTTGCCTTTCTTCCTATCTGGGTCAAGGATGCCAGACTTAAAAACTTGGTGTTAACTTAGTTAAGAGTATCTCTGGTAGGAGGCTTTTGGTTTGTGGGTGGGGTTTTTTCAAGGACAGCTGAAATACAGAAAAATCTGTTCAGGACTGAACAACAAAAAAATTACCTCTGGCAGCTAGGAGACCTCCATTCATGGTACTTCTTAACAGTCATTCCAGGGTTCAAGTTATCATTTATGGGAGACTTGTGATTTATTATGTGGTTGTCCTGAGTTGAAAAGGCAACAAAAAAATCACGAGGGTGTTTTTTTCCCTGAATGTTTGAACTTAAAGAGTGTTTTCCTCAGACTGCCTTCTAGCTTTCTTTTTCTTAGAAAGTTAGGGTAACCAAACACTAAGCTAACCTAATCAAACCTTCAGAACTTAGCAAGTTCCAGTCCAAAAATTAACGCAAAGTTGATGTAAAGTAATTGTTCAAAAGTTGAGTTTTCTGTATTCACCTCTCTGTTGTGATGGGGCAGCTTCTTCAATGTTCAAAGATTGTCCCCATGAGTAGAGTTCAATTTGGTACTTTCAGACAGGTACGTAAATGCACAACATTGGTGTGGTCTATGCAGAGAAGACATGCGATAGTTCCTTGCATGCACAATGCATTCAAAATTGCTAACGTGCAAAATGCCCAGGATGAGTTGTAGAGGAGGATCTGAAACGTTAGACTAGGTGATAGAGAGTCATGTTATAGAACCATTTACATATATATTTCAAATGACTCCCACTCAAAGTGGGAAAAATCGTCTTTATTAATTAACGTAACAGATAAGAGCAACTGTGACACTTTAAATAAATGCAATGCATTTGATTTTGAAGTAGATTTGAAGATTCTGAGCATTTTTCCTCAAGAGAGAAAAATTATGTGCTCAGAGTTTAAGATTAAGAGATCATAGAATCATAGAATCATCAGGGATCAGAAGGGACCTCGAAAGATCATCTCGTCCAATCCCCCTGCCACAGCAGGACACCTAGAACAAGTCACAGAACAGACCATTACAGATTGGAAGCTACCCAAAAAGACCATCCAGTCCAATCCCCCTGCCACAGCAGGATCACCCAGACTAGGTCCAGGTGGGTTTAATACGTCTCCAGAAAAGGAGACTCCACAGACCCCTGGGGCAACCCCTTCCAGTGCCCTGTCATCCTCCCTGGGAAGAAGTTATAGAATCACAGAATCAGTCAGGGTTGGAAGGGACCACAGGATCACCCAGTTCCAACCCCCGTGCCATGGGCAGGGACTCCCCACCCTAGAACAGGCTGGCCAGAGCCTCATCCAGCCTGGCCTTAAAAAACCTCCAGGGACAGGGCCCCAACCACCTCCCTGGGCAACACATTCCAGGCTTTCATGGTTAAGAACTTCCTCCTCACATCAAGTCTAAATCTACCCATCTCCAGCTTTGCTCCATTCCTCCTAGTCCTGTCGCTACCTGATACCCTAAAAAGCCCTTCCCCAGCTTTTTTGTAGCCCCGTTCACAACTGGAAGGCCACAGTATTGTCACTTGGAGCCTCCCCCAGACTGAACAGCTCCAACTCTTAGTCTGGCCTCATAGGAGAGGTACTCCACCCCTCTGATCATCCTCATGCCCCTCCTCTGGACACACTCCAGCATACTATACTATAGATCATCTTTAAAAACTGAGCAACCCCACAGAGCTCCCCTGTTCTGAATGGTTTTCAACACAGATTGTCCTAGGAAATAGGAGTGGGGCTAATTAAGAGTGCTGACAAAAGGGAGGCCCTACAAAGGAAGATGTAGCTAGGGCTTCTCCTCCATGCATTGACATGCTAGGAGAAGACATCCATGGTGGAAGTAATCATGGAGAATGCTACCTTCTTGCAGGTTTTAAAATAAAATGTGGGGCCGATGGTGGCTTAGATCTTCAATGTAAAGTATGTTTTGTTTGCTATTGCATGGAGGCTTTGTTGAGCAAATAGTTTTGTGTAGTTTTCGGATGTGTAATCTTCAGTCCTGTGTTGGGCTAAGTTTTTGTGGCTCCTCTGAAGATATATGGGCAGGAGCTAGAGGTGGACAGTTGTATGGCAGAACAGGGGAATGGGTATTTCCCACCAGCACTTTTATCTGTAGAGCCCTCTCCTGTGTGAATTAAAAAATACTGATTTTTGCAGCACTCTCTTCTGATTTCTTCACTGTTGCTCAGGGAAAGCTGTTATTAATTCAGGAAGAGTCTGCTTGAGTAAGAACTCTCCAGAGTTCAAAATATTTTGCAGAGAGTAAATAAAAGAATTATTCACCTACCACAAAACAGCATCAGTCTCTGGGTGGAATGAAGGAGCTGTTTAACAGTGCTCAGAAACATTTCTCCACAGGTTTGGACAGGAGTTGAAGGTTTGTGTATGCCCAATTGAAACTACAAGGGAAAGCAATAAGCAATGGGATGGGCCCCCTCCCTTGTCTTGGTACTGGATGGGCTCAGAGGAGTGAGCACCACCTACCCGAGCACCATACCACTTCCTCTAGGACGCCAGGAGGTTTTTCTGGAGCTCGCCCATCTGACCCAGTCCTCCACATGAGATCTGGCAAGATAATCGTTCCAAGTGTCTGGGTAAGTACTGTAAAATGCTTCAAATAAATGAATAGAAATCATCTGCTTAATAAATGCCAAGGGCTTTCAACATGTCGTTTCTTGGTAAACAAAGAATTTCAGCACGACAATATCTTAGGATGTTATTGGCCATATTTGTTCCCTTGTGCATATTGAAGCAAATGTGAGCACAGTCGCACAGCTATCATTTACATCCTTCAACTTGGAGGTTTTCTCCCTGATGCAATGGAGATGAGGGGGCTGCTCTGGACCGACTGCCCCAGTCCCCAAAAATCCTATTTCTGTGGTGGACAGGGGCAGGTGGAAGTTCTGCTCACGCTTGGATTTGCATGAAGTGCCATATGCTATGATTAGAAAAGAAAACCTAAACCAAAACACATCCCTTTTTTTCTCTTTTTTTTTGGGGGGGACATTAAAATGCAATTAAGATATATGTGTGCTTCCCCCGTCGCCCCCCAGCTAAATCAATTACATCTGGTGGCATGAAAAAAAATAGCCAAAATGTCAGACTGAGTCACAGAGCCCCCTTGGGTGGTTATATTTATTTCAGTGTTGGAGCACTCATCAAAACAATTTATCCTTGGCTCTCCCTCTCAGCCTTCCCATCTCTGTGCTTACAAACTCTTCTCTGTTCCCTAACACTTGTATTTAGCCCCAGGTTCCCCTCCTTTCCATGTCCTCTGGCCTGGTTCTGTCCCCCTCCTTACCCTCTTCTACATCAATCCCAGCAAACCCTGTGGCTGCTGTTCTCCACTGGGGATAGCAAGGAAGCTGGAGCACAGACAAGGCTTGATGTTTCTAATGCTGTGTCACCTACTTAGTGTCTTATTTCACGTTGCTTGGGGTGAAGAGACGTGGTAAAATGTGTGAGTAAGCTCCCTGCTGTGGTTTCCATCATTGCTGTGACTGGTGGGACAGCTGGGGTGGGATTGTGCCTGCTGGGATGACTGCAGCTCCATCTCCAGTTTTGCCAGCTATCCCTTGACTGTCCTCATCTGCTGCAGTGGTGAAGTGGATCTTTTGTCTCTTGGTAGGTTATTTTTCACACTTGGTTGACCCCTGTCCTGTGTTTTCACTCTGGCACCAGAAGCATCTACAGGATGATGAAAGACTGTGCTGCAGTGAGTGGTAAGGACCTCATCATCATCATGCAAAACCTCTCTTCGTAAACCTCATCCTCCTCCCCAAATCACAAGGAGGATAGCTGCCTCCTGCCTGCAGCCCTGCAGATGCTGTGTACATCTCAGTCCATAAATCCTCGTGTGGTCTCCTGTCAGGTTGTGCCTGTTCTTGTGCACTACGCCAACCGCAGCTGTAGAAGACCAAGCTTCCTAGGATTCTAGTGGATGGAAATGGCTGCAGAAATGCATGTTTCTGTTTTTATTCCATGATGATGAAAGGTCCTGGTTTGGCAGAAGCGGGGACTGAAGCTCTTTGTTTTTCATTCCTCTTGGGCTGGAGGATTGCCCTGGACAGAAAGATCCCCTTGGTGGGATGAAGAATCATTGACTATACAGGGATCAATGATAGATGAGGAAGGACAGGGTTATCCTCCACTATCTTGGCTAGAAGAGGACTTGCGAAGCACTTGGCACCACCACTTCTGAGCTTAGCGCTCTGTCCTATCCACTGTGCCTCCTGCTCCCAGCCTGGACAAGCAGGCTCCTATTACACATTGCTTGACATTTTTTTCTCCTGTGGTAAATCGAAGCCCCCTGGGATCTGGTATTGTGCTTTTTTTTTTTCCCCAGGTATTTTTGTCTGTGAACCACAGAAAACTGAATAGCAGGAAATGAAGTGCAGATTGAAAACATGGTTGAGTGCACTTGCTAAAATAAAACATTGGGAGGAGGGAATGATTCTTTTATAAATAGAAAATGAAGTGTGTTTACTTTTTATTGATGAAGTCTTTAATTGTGCTGAGGGTTTGAGAGATGTTCTTAACGGCATCTCAGACTGTACAGTAATGAGAAATGCTGGTCAGTCTTTGGTACAAATACCTCACTAGGTGGAACTCACCTGTTGTGTGTGGGAAGAACCAAGGGGATGTCAAGATTTTTTGGCCATCTCTGACAAACCACCACTGGTGTCATCTCAAACCTGACCAGGTGCTAACAAGACTCAAAGACTGCAGAAGAGGAAGTGTCTGCCCATTGCCCCCAGCCAGCGTATTTCAATTTTGGCTGGATAGGCTAGCCTAAGCAGTCATTTTAGTGTCTCTGCTCTGTTCAGCCTTTAGCCTCCATACAGAGTTTTCCACAGTAAAGCAGGTCTTCCCAGAGAGCATCAGCTGAGCTGATGCCACAATATGCACACCTGAGCTAGTGCTGAAGTGGTCCTGCTGAGGAAGGAAGGTTAACTTGGATGCTGTTTACCATGCTGCCATTGCTGTGCTGTTTCTGGAATGCTTTCTGAAGCTGAAGTGTTGAGCACTGCACAGCATCATGTAGTGCCATGGGACAGTAGAGCAGAACCCTGGAGCCCTCTCACACTCTGTTATGCCTCTGACTCTTTTCCTAAGCAAAGTGCAGGGTGTGGAGATAAGGCTGGGACCTTTTTGTTTATTCTGTTGCTCTATTACAAATGCTGGGTGGGTCCAACCAGGCAGCTGCGATCTTTAATGAAGTTAAGTTAATCTCATTATTTCAGGTGTCTAAAGTAGCAACCATTAAGTGATGTGGACTGCTTTCTTTGAGGAGGTAGATCTCTACAGTCTATCTCCCATCTCTGGAGCTGTCCTGCCCTCCCTGTAATTCTCAATCACTATCTGAAAGATTATGCTTTTATGTTTGTTGTTATCCTGTGATGGATTTTGAAGTTTCAGAAGCAGAAGAGACCAAGACGCTTAGGTTCTCCATGAGCTGATGCACCTTTACAAGAAGCGTAGGTGCAACTAAGAGGTATGACCATGGATTAAATGGAGCCACGCTTAGGGGGGCAGGGCTTTTTTTCTGTGTAATGTATCTAAGGAAGCGTGTAAGTACTTGCCAAATCCGGTGAGATCTAACTACCTCTCTTAATCTTGAATGAGATCCTAATTGTACAGAAATTGGGCACATTGGTTAGTTTTCAGAGGATCTAGTTATGAATCATTCGCATGTCTGTGAAACAGAATTGTCTTAAAGGAACACAGGGTGCGCGTCCTCATCTCAACTAACCTTCACCCTTTTCCAGCTGTGCCTGTGGAGGAAAAGCCTATGGTTCCTTTTTGCCATGAGAGCTGGTGGGGCCACATGTTGCTGCTTCTGCTTCAGTCCAACTGGGAGCTGGGGATCTATTGGAAATGTTCAGACTCTTCCACCTGTTCCTAAAGCTGTAATGGAATACAGCATGTAGAAGTAATTCAGGGCTCTTCATCTCATCTACATTAGTTCTTTACAGTATATGACTGTTTCCAAAAGCCCTGTATTGACAACGCCTTAGCATTGTATGTCCAGTTACACAGCCTCCTGTTGAAACAACAACCAGCACAACAGAGGACACCTCCTTTTCAAGGGAGTTACAAGTTCATTTGCCTTCCTTGGAGATAAAAGTTTCTTAGCATCTTGTTGCGAGCTCCCACAAGAAGAGCTGGATCCTGCTGCGTGGGATTGGATAGTCCCTGTGCTGGCCAGCATACTGGTGGAAAGTGGAAGAGGGGATTCAGGCACAGCAGAAATTCTAGAGGGGAGAATAGATGCAAGAAATTCCTAAGCATGTTACAGAAATCAACATCCCCCCCTCTGCTCCTTCCAAACCAACCCACCTAAAAAATGCCGTTTTGTGGGCTATTTTGGAAAGGAGTCCATGCCTGGGGAATTTTTGGCTGATGCTTATGGCTTTTAGAAGTTTCTAGGAGATCAGACGAATAGAAACAGGAACCAGATGGGACTTCTAGCTGCTGGAAAGAAAGGGGAAAAAAAGGGGGAGAATATCCATCCCTTGTCTATGTGAAGAGCACTTGTTCACTCAGGGAGTTTTCCCTTCACCCCAGATTTCTTATTTTAAAGTAGTTTACTCCTGCTCCATGATATCCTCTTAGGACATTTATAATTTTGCTGTTGTTGTTGTTAAGAATTTTTCTTTCTTTTGCAATGAGAACCAGTTTATTCTTAGGAGAATTTAAGCCTTTGCCTTACTAGATAAAAGGAAAGTCAGTGGTTGCTTTTGTTCTTGCAGCAGTCTCAACATCCCATGGCCATTTACACATGGTTTATCTTTGTGAGCCTGCAAACTACAGAAAAAAGCAGTGGTAGTGGAGAGTAGAGCAAACGTCTGAGCTAGCAACTGAGCCTCTATCGGTCCTGTGGGAGGTAAAGGCCATCAAATAGAGTTGCGCAATACTGGCATGTATGGTAACTCCAAACACAAACTTCAGATGCACAGTGTTTGCAGTGACCCAGCTTGTTGAATCTGTAGTGTCTTGTCTGTCGGGTTTTGGGTTTGTGGATATACAAAACAGCCCTGGCCTGGTCCCAGGCTCTATTTTATCAGACCTTTACTCTGGAGCTGGTTCATTTCTGGTAAATGTTCCAGAGGCTGAATGGGGGCCAATGAGTATTTCCAACCCCTGGGTGCAAGCTGGACTCTGTGTTGGGAGTCACTTTCCAGCCACAGATCTGTCACCATGCTGGGACTGGGCTCAGTTGCTCTTGATCTTCACTGCCTTTTCTTCCCAGGTTGGTAGACAGCAGGAAACAGCATGGCAGGGAATACTACTGTGCCCCTGCTCTACTCGGAAGTGCCATGAAATCTTATTCCGCACGAAAGGAAGGAAGCAAAGTAGGTACCACTTTGTAGATTAAGATAATAACTGGATATTACCCTACTTGTAGGCTTTGCTACTAATATTCTTTTAAGTCTTTTAGGGGATTTTTGCAATGGCTTATTGGTGGGGGGTTGGTAGTAATGGTGGTGTTCCTTCCAGTTTTCTAGATATTTACTGCTTCCTGGAAAAAAATGTACTCTTCCCAGGTTCCTATCTTGTTTTATAGCCTTCCTTTTCTTGATAATTGTTTCATGTTATTTCTCATGCCCTCTGATCTGCAGCCATTCCCCAGATAGGGTCATCAGCACAAGGCAATGACCCCTGATAAACCTTCACCCACGGTTTTTAAGTCAGTATGAGAGGAAATCCATCCCTGGGACATAATAATGTATAAACTGTATTTCTAGGGAACTGATTGGAGGCTCCACAAACATTAGGACTGTGCTCTGTGCAATGATGCTTATTAGTGGTGATGCACAAAGTCAACTGTAGATATTTTAAGACACAATAGTTGATCTTTTGTTTGTGTTTTCAAATGTGCGTGCGTTTGAACACATGGCTTTGGTTCTGAGGTTTGTCACAGATGGACCTGACTAAACCAGCTGCTTGAACCCTCTATTATGGTGACCAATTGATTAGATTAGTTTAAATGGAAAAAATGCCCCAAAACGTAAGGCTTTGTGTTTGAATGTCCAATTCGAATTCTGACTTTTGCGGGTTTCTTTTTTCCTTTGGCTCTGGCTGGTCCAGCAGGATGTCCCATATTAGAATGCTGCTCAGTTGTTGTTGTTCTTTGTGGTTCCAGTGAGCTCTTTTTTCAGAAATGTCTGGAAAGAAAGAGACATAGAGGACTTGGTTCACAGGGTTTGTACAAAAGCTTTTCTCTTCCTTTGCCCCCCACCCTCTTTTTTCTTTCTTTTTTGCTTCTCATGGATCTGATGTGCAAGTGTTGTCAGGAGTGACATGCTGAGATTTTTTTTTAAGCAAAGTGCTTATCACATGACTCAGGTGACTGCTGTTGTGGTCAAAGCAGTATCATCCTAGGAATTTGGTTTGAATTAACTTCCAGCTCAAACAAAAGTCATTTAAGTAGGCAAGCTTTTACTGGTTTCACTTTGGCTTCCCACATCGGTTTAATTTGGCCCATGTTTGCTCAGAATGTCTCCAGCTGTCTAGAAACTTGTTCTTAGCTTGCTGGAACATTCACAACTCTCTTGGCCAATGCGACCTTAGTTGTAAAGGCTGTCTGTTGTTTATTTCAGATCATTTATACTAGCTTGATTATATGTAAGGCAGCTCACATAATTGAAAGAGACAAACGCATTGGTTGTTGCTGTTGCATTCGCAGGTTAGGAGTTGCTGCTGTCCACAAAGCTCTGGCATGAGATCTGCCAGAGAACACCTCTTAATTTTGTTTCATGGGAGCTTTTACTAATATTTTATTTTATATTATCACTCTTTTTGTTTCTCTCTTGGAAAGTTTCCATGTCTTTCACACTGAGGACCAACGTGTCAGAAGATTAAAGGACTGTATTTTTGCCCAACTAATATGAATTGGATTCTGATCTATGCACTACTCAGAAAATAAAATGCCTTCTAAAGAAGTAAGTGGCTGGAAGGATGCAGTGAAAATCCATCAGATTTGCGTGACTAATTAGCTTATCCGTTAGTTATTATCCTGGTGTTTACTTGTAATGAGAATCTTCAAAGATTATTCTGTATGGACATAGAGCTAATTTTTTGCTGATGTGATTTTCTCCATACAAGACACTGCTGTGGTATGTGCTGCACCTTGGCATACATAAGTCCCTCTTAGCCCAGATGTCCACCCAACCCCCCATCAGTAGGGGTTGGACCGAGAGCCCACACAGCCCAGGCTGTGCAGCAGACATGTCTATCCCCTGAAATATGGTTTGATTTTCTGAACTTCCTGGCAAGCAGAATCTAGCCTTGTTGTATGAGATGCAATGTCTCTGGATGCTGAGTCCTGGTTTTCAGTCACTGCACCTTGAGTTATTCAGCTCCTCAGTTCTTAAACCAATGCTCCTTTTGTGGAAGTCATTAATACACTGTATGGAGAAGTTTTCTTTGTGTGCCTTTCTCATAGTTTTCTCAGCATGAGATATGATTTTGTAAGAGAAACTTGACTTCTATACCTGCTATTTTCAGATCTTTCTTTTTTATTTATGAAGTTTGAAGAGAGATGTATTGCCATTTTTTAAAAATGGGTTGTTGGTGGACGTCAGTGTTCGTATGCCCAAAGCAGGGCACAGAAAGCATGTTACCTTCGGATTTCAAAACAGTGCGCCTTAAAAGTAAAATTTGGAGGATTGTTTAGGGGTTCCTGTTGTGTCATTCTCTTAGAAGGCTTAGTAGAACTGAAAAAGAGGATGTACATAATAAACCTGACTTTTGACAGGTCTTCCCAACTAGCTGGATCTCATACTGTTCTCTCTGTGCATGACTTGTCATTTTCTCTTTCATAGCATTTACAAACTTGCACTGGACATATGAAATTCTATATTTACCACAAAAAAGAATCAACTCATTAAAAAAAATTACAAAAAAACACAACTTTTTGCCTGAAGTCATTGTGGAAGCTGATTTTGCTAGCTTACTGGTATTTTCTGTTTGCAAAGAAGCTGCAGGTGTGTCCCAGATGCGTTTTGCCTGGAATCAAAGTTCCTGATGTGTTTGTGACTTTTATCACCACCTGTTCCAGCCTGAATGCTGTCCACTCCTAGCACTTGTCTATTCTTTTGGTGAGTTTGCTGTAGATCTTATAGAAAATATTATCTCCTGGTTTGCTGGAGCACATTGAGTGTTTGCTGTATGGACAGTGAAAGCACTGACATTATTTCCCTTCAATCGCCCCTGAATTTCTGTGGTGCAATTTGCACGTTGATTCTTGCAGGTTTGCTGAGCTTCAGATGCATCTGGAGGACATTCTGGGAGCGTTTTGGGACAGCCCGTTCTGTGAGGTGCATCTCTCCTCCCATGGAAGATAGAAGCGCTAAAGGTGTCTATGGGTCTGTCTCTGCTCTGGGAAAGCCTGAAAGGCTGTGATTTCAGTGAAGCCCACCCGAGTGCCCAAGCAGCCCTGGGAGAAGACATGTCCCTACGGCTGTGGTTAAGTGCTTTGCTGAACAGGGGCCAAGGTCCAGCGTGGAGCCACCCTGCTCCGGCCAACTCCCTCTTTGGCGCCGCACCGTGGAGCCGGCCCTTGGCTCCTACTGGAGGACGTTATGAAATCCTGGCCCTGACAGAGAGCAGATGCATTATTGGGAAGCCCTCGGGTCATGAGAGGGCTAATAGTCACATTCCTGGCTGGGATGGCGAAAGATTTACGCAGAGCGCTTGCTCGCCTCGCCCTGCACCAGGCCGGCTCCCTACTTCACCGGCCCCCTCGGCTTTAATTGTTGTGTTAATGGCCCTTTTATTTGAAGCAGATCCCCTGGCTTACAGAGGAGAATGTCATTATGTCGTATTTTAGATGTATTTACATTCTCCTTGCCACAGGGATAACGTTCTAATTATTTTCTATAGCTGACAGCACCAGCGTCTCTGGTATTAGGGACCCCTTAGTCCTGATTACATGGTCTGGTTTTCTTCAAATCACGCACAAATGACAGTGTGGAGCAGGTTTAGTATCAATTGACGTACCTTTGCTTAACGTAACCTGCTCCCGAAACAAATGTCCTGAAGAGATAATACATGTTCAGAGCATGTATATTCCCTTGTGTGCAGGCAGATGGGCTTAGGAGGTCAAGACAACTGTTGACCTCTCCCAACTCTTTATGCGTTGGAACACACACCCAGCATGGGTGCATGGAGGCAGCATGGTGCTACGTTGTTATTCCCATGCAAACTGTACCCAAAGGCCATAAAAAAGGACTATTGTAAGTTTTACAGCTACTGTGTCAAATGGTGGAGAATGATAGCACAGCACGGGAAGGAGATGGAGGGGCAGGGGGAAAGAAAGAAGTGGAGGATGTTGGCTTGGTTTTGCAATGAGGTGTAGAGAGGTATTGCAGTATGGTCTGGATGGTATGGTTGTGCCTGTGTGAGAAGTGGTTGGTAGAGGAGTTGAGGAGCCAGGATGGTATGGTTGTGCCTGTGTGAGAAGTCGACTGTAGAGGAGTGGAGGAGCCAAGGCTGTCCTTACTGCAAAGAGCTGTGCAACATGTAGTGGACTTAATGAGCAGGGTGGTAAGAGGAGATGCCTGGCGGCAGGGCATGTGGGCTTGATGGACAAAGGTTGGGGACCACATAGAGAAAATAGTTGCAACAGAAAATGAGACAGTAGAAGCCTTGACAGCTTGACAAGAGGAGGTGGGATGGGGACCACTGAAGAACTGGAGACAAGAGCAAAGAGAGTGGCTTCAGAGCAAGGAGTGATGCCCAGGAGTTGTCTGAGAGCACACAGAAGTAGGGATAGCAATTGAGATAAGGAGAATAAGAGACACAATTATTAGAACAGAATGATTTGATTTATCCTGAGTCATTTATTCACCGAATTTTCCCCCTGAGATCTTAAATGGATTGAAGTGGCTTCAAATGTTGTCATTATTTAGAACAATTCAACAAAATGTTTGTTGCTTTGAAAAAAAAAAAAAGAAAGGGAGGGGTGAGGGATGGAAACAAGAAAGAAAGAAAGGAAAAATAAAAGCCTGGATGGTCTGGTTTGCCACATTTGAATTTTATTGCCGAATTGGGATGGGTCAAGAAAAATCACTCTTTCTGTTCTCTGAGCAGGAGTTTCACTTACAAAGCTGCTTCTGATGTGAATGCTTATCCAAGCTCAGATGCAGTCTCCATACCCAAAACAACAAAAAGCAAGTATCTGTGCTAGTGAAACCCTGTCGAGGAAAAGTTTGTGCATCAGGACCTCTCAACACAGAGACAATTTCATTACAAAATTCAGGGATGTCTTCGTGGAGACTTTTCTCCTTGCAGCTCTAGAGGTTTTTATACTTGCAACTGCTGGGCAAACCAGGCATTTAAAAAGCAAACAGAAAGGCGAAGCTGCTGCCTTGAGGGAGTTACAATTTAAGGCAGACCAAAGTAGAGTGAAAATGTTGTCTGTGTGGTATTACAAAAGCCACAAAAGGTAGGCATTTTTATTTGGAAAGCTAAGGATTACACTGCTATTTTTTTCCTTGTGTGTATGCGTGGCTTCTGGAGACACATTTAGCCTCAGCTTAAAAGAGGTGGCCCATGCTCCTTTCCCCAGTAATATCAAAGCCTACCTACAAAGTTCAGTGTTTGGCAGGAGGATAGAGGTCTCAAAGGTACTGTATTTATGGGGTTTTTTGAGAAGGTAAAAAGCCAGGTGGAGGAGAGGCAATCAAACTATTTACCCAACTGAAAGAAAAACCTTTTGCGTATGCAGAAGCTTTATTATTAGCCTTCAAAAAAATCTACAGGACAAGAAGAAGGATAGTTGCTTTCTTATAGCAGTTGCCACTGCAGCTATTGAAGTTTCTATCAGACTGTGTATGTAAGAGTTGTATCTTTTAAGACACACGATAATTCAACCATGGGAGCACAAAGTCGATAAAAGTAAGATTCTTGTTTCTACCTCTCTTGAAGTTATGTGTTTGGTTGCAATTTACTCTTATGCATTTGGTGGATGGTAGTTTGGGGATCCTTCTTTTAGCTCAAAGAACTGTGAATGAGCTCAGCATCTTTGCCTCTGCTGAAGAGTATTTTGGGGGTGCCAACAGGAGGCTGAGAAAAGATGAGTTACAATGTTCTTATGGCTTTTTTTATGTTGGACTGAGTATCTGCTACTCTGTTTGGTCAGTTTGATCAAACTGTTGGTCTTGGCATGGGATGAGGAATGACAAAATGCAGGGTTGGTTCTGTACCAATATAAGTTTGTAGAGTTTCGTTTGAGAATATTTGTGTCTGTATATCCTATGCAGATTTGCTACCCACTGAATACCTGAGCTGTAATGAGGTGAATGCTACTGGAAAGCAAAGGTTTAATTACCTGTGCTGTTTCAATACGTTCCTAAAGTGCATTTCAAATCATGCACTGAGTTGTGAAATCAGTCATTGATACTACGTTTGATGGTTACGGAAGTTCTGTGGTTTTCTTTCTCCTTTTTTCTAAGGAGGCCCAGATCAAATGACTTCATTTTCAGAACAAAGCACAAAAGAACAAATTGGAAGTACTCTATGAATTATTAAAGGAGAAAATGAATAACTTAAATGAGGAAATGTGTGATACAATTTTGTGTTATGTTGGACAATTAGTTCAATAGTGGAAGGGAAATAGAAGGATAAATTGATTATTTCATCTTTTTCATTAAAAGGTTTTTACTATCAACATTTGGGTAGTTAGTGTGAGGAGCATACCAGGAATTTGGGAATTTGGTTTATTTTCTAAATTAGCGCTGATTGGATCACAGCACTGGTTGCTAGTAAATCAATGTGATCCTGTTCTGGCAGGGGAGCTGGGCTAGAATTTTTGAGGTCCCTTCCTACCCCTAACATTCTGTGATTCAACATGCTTCTGTAGAGCTTTTTTCTGAGTGAGTCACAAACTATACTGCTACAGCGTTCTTTTGAAGGGCTCAATATGTAGCACAGAAGAAAGATAAGAGGAGCCGTAGTTTTGCCACCAGTGCCAAAAGAGTCTGGATATGCACACCAAGACATGTAGGGGCAGAACTCTAGAAAAATTTAGGATCCATAAATCACTTATGGTGGAGTCCAGGAGTGAGAACATCGGTGGGGATCATGGTGTGGACAGTCCTGAGGCATTGTGCCTCTGCCTCATAATGAATCCCTTTCTATGCTATAGGTACCACAATCATTATCTCTGCTCCAGTGGAGTCATGGCCAGAAGAGATTCACAAGTCACACTTCTGCATGGAGCTCACTTTATCTTCATCATGAGGTTGGAGGGCTGAGTCAGTCCTGCTGGGATTTACACCAGTGGTTCCAGGAAGTCTGGATATTTCAAACCTTAGGCTTAGACCTCTAATCATCCCTTTATCTAAACTGCCTAACATCTGAGTCTTCAAAATTGGGTTGGAAATCTCACACAAACATGCTTTCCCCAGCGGCATTTCTGCATTTGTTTGCCAGCAGAGCCTGGGACTACAGAGGGCACGAAGATTCAGCTTTGAAACCAAAGGTTTAATCAAAGCATCGCGTGAAGACCTGGTCCTTTCTTGATTGATGACTTGCTTACTGCTTGCTGGCAACCGGAGAGGTTTGCCCTTTGGGGCCTAACCCCAGAGCTAACGCTCAGAGAGGCAAGTGTTCACCCTCTTGGGCCAGAAGTTCAGAGCAACCCAGTTCTTCAGATTTCTGCATCTGCTGGAGTTGGAAGGACTGAATTTTATTGCTTTCTTGTGGCTTATATAGGAACAGTCTCTTCCTAAAATTTCTACTCCTCAATATGCACAGGAATTGTTTAAATTATCCAATGTTTTCTTTTCAACCCAAGAACTCCAAGACAAATGGTGCGATGTCTTACATCAGGCATCTCTGAATCCCACCCCAGGTAACCTTTTCAGCCTCATTGGCCACAAAGCTGAAAGTGCTCAGAAATACAAAATTTTTACAGGTTTTTTGAGAATTGCTGTTTGAATGGGGGTGACAGACTAAATTAGCACCTCTGTTAGGAAAAGGTGCAAAGGATCCTAAGCAGAGGCTGGGTTAAGGGGAGGCAAAGGGCTTTCTGATGTCCCCAGGCTGTGGGAAAACTCCAGTGAAAACTCTCACTTTATCAACCATCTCAGTGTGCAGTGACACCTTAAAGAACAAACAAACCAGCTTTATTTGTGCCAAATCTCTCAGAGCTACTTGCTTTACACGGCGTTTTCATTGATAACTTATGTCCATGTGGAAGCTTTCATCCTGTCACTGAAGGAAAGGAATATCCCATGGCTCAATGCTACATTGAATGGAGTGATGCAACTGAGAGGAAACCTTTCCCCTTTTGTCTGCTAGTCAAGAAAGAAGACTGGTATAAATAATTCCTCACAAATTGGTGGTTTGATATGTTTGGCTTCTTTCAGAGTATCTGTGAGCAGATGCATGATAAATTTCTCATTTTAACTGACGTTAGCAAGTCTCTGGAGAAGCCAACTGCTGTTTGCTGCCCATCTATAGCAGTTAAGCCAGATTCCTCTGTTCTGATTTATCAGATAGGGTGACTGATGATGTTTGTAAATGTAAATTTCAAGTTTCCTCAAATTCTAGTGTGTAAAGCTTCAAAATGATCATTTTCTGTAAACATTGTTGCTTGAAAAAGTCCTGCCACTTGAATATCTGGTGAAGACGAATGCACATCGCATGTGGAGTTGGCAAAGAGGCACCCATCTATAAACATACAGTTACTATTCATGGAGATTTCTTTTATCATCTCTCCAGTTGTACAAACACACCACCACCACCCCCGGCAATATTGCATTGTAAATTACCTCCTTTTAAAAGCTCCATCCCCCTCAGCACTTTTCATTCAGGAGATGGGAGACAGCCCTGGGCTTGCTGTCTCCGGATCAAAATCAAGCTGCAGATTCTGGGTATTCACCTGGATTATACGAATCTCTGTGCTGTAGCTATTTACTTGTTGTGATATGTTTCCTTTTCTTGATTAACTAAGCTCTGAAAGGGCACATCTGTTTCAGCATTGCCCCCTCAAGGCAGTCCATCAGCCTTCTGTTTTGTAGCATCTTTTTCTCTCACCTTTTCTTCACTTTACCCTCTGTGGTCTGTTGCATTTTTTGTGTCCATGGTTTGTGTCAGTATCTTAGGGCAGGGCCTGTAGCAGTGGTTGCCTGTGGAAAGCTGTCTGTCATGCAGCGGATATGTGAAATATTCGGGGATGTACAAGTGCTGCAGCCTGTTTGATGGCTGAGCCCAAAGGCTGAGCTGGTGGCTGTTTCTAAGCGGTTATATATCCTTCCACAATGCTTCAAGGTCTTTGTACTCTCTGTTTCTTATTAATGTTACTGGTCAGCATCCTCAGCACAGGGCATATCTGGTCCCCAATAACATATTAATGTACCAGCATTATAAATGCACATGCTGAATGTTACTTTTAGTAGAAACTAAACAGGACAATGATTTAGAGTTGAAACAAATTCAAGAATATGTTACTGGAGCCACAGCCTCCACAGGCTACCTCTCTGTGTTACACTATCCAAGTACTGGGGTTTATTGTATGGTTTACTCTGTGACTGCCAAAAATCCTCTACAAATAGCTGTGGATTTGCACCTAGGAATAATTTTGTGGAGAAAAGAGAGCAGAAACTGTAGGCTGATGCTTTGATCATGGGGATCCTTAGGAAACTCGGTGTTTCCCCAGCTCTCTGAGTCAGCTGGCAGCTCTGTGTGGCTGGAGCCCATGCCCTGTGGTCCTCTCTGCAGCAAGAGCAGCAGGAAGGTTCCACGAGGGTGGTGGTGTCTGCTCTGTCTTCTGCTGCTGTCTTCTACTGCCAGGCTTCTCACATCCTTTGAAGATTGCCCACTCTTTGGGCCATTAACATACTTTTGGGGTGAATGTTTATCTTATTTGAAAATTTTATGGCCAGCGAATTGTCAAAGAAAACCCCAAGAAAGTACCAGCAGAGCCCTCCAGTGAGCAGTGAGCATGTGAGTGTAATGCAACCCTGAGCAGCTCTTCTCTTTATTTGATCAGCTTCCAATACCTAACAGTTCTGTGAATAAACATTTACAGATCAAATCAAAAGCTCGCAAAAGGAAGCACTCTCAATAGATTAGAAGCTAAACTGATCTAAATTAGAACAGATGCAGAGATAACCTTGCCTGGCTAAAAAGCATATACTATCGGTTGCACGGAGATAATTAAATGAATGCGCCCTTTTCTATTGAACAACCGATGTGCAATTGATAAACTTAATTAATAATTAACTTTTTAATTAAATATCAATTTTAAACAAGTGTGGTAATACGCCACTCGCATTTAATTTTGCTGCCTTTTCTTCATTAAAGAACCATCATTAGGGTTACAGGTATCTGTTTAAGATGCCTCTGAGCGCTGCACAGGGAATAGACGTGTCCACTGGGCACCTGCCAGTGAAGAAACAGTAATAAACAGCAGCAACCAGAGACAAAGCTGGCGTGGAACTTCACAGTCAGAAGGAATCACTGAGAAATAGCACATCCCTTAACAGCAGAAGTCCTACCTATGGGGTGTGTGTAGAAGAGCTGAGACCTCATAATAACTCTGGAAGAAGGTCCTCCCTGCTTCATTAATTAAGTGGCTGGAGGAAGAAAAGACACAGAATCACAGAATTATTGAGGCTGGAAAAGACCTCCAAGACCATCAAGCCCAGCCTATGACCTAGCATCAGCTAGACCATGGCACTAAGTGCCACATCCAGTCTTTTCTTAAACACCTCCAGGGATGGGGACTGAACTTCTAAATTCTGGCCTGTGTTAAGGGGAGAGAGATCCATCAGTGATTGCCTTGTTTCAGCAAAACAATCCTGAATAAGTGAGGGGAAAGCTGCAATCTCTTCATGTGTCTTCTCACATGATGCCTTAGTGCAATTCCTATTAGTGCTAATGGGGTAATTGGTTCCCCTCAATGTGAACTCCCTATAATGCATCCATGTAACTTGATTTGAGAGTGTAAATCCCATTAGCCTGAATGGCGATCTTTTCTGTCTCTAATTTACCTATTTGATCCTGTAAGCACTAACAGCAGATCTAGTCTCCCTTTGAAAGCAATAAATAGGCATCTGACTTCCGCTAAATGGTGTTTGCAAACACACATGATGGGTATCACACCTCTGGGGTAGTGCCCCTCTCTGTACCCACATGTGAGTCTCTCCTCGCAAACATCTATGTAAAGGAGATATTGCTGTAGGGCCACTGGGGAGTGCCTGCTTTTTGTCTGACTCCCCAGGGCTTCCTCAGCTTTGGGCTACATGTGGTGGCTTCGCAGCTGTGTCTGCGCAGCATGGGATTGCAGTGGGGTACATAGCACTTCCGAGCAGTGTGAATGCTTTCTGGGGGTGCATGCAGTCAGACGCTGTGGTTCTGGAGTCGTAACAGCTTCTAGGTCTGCCAGCTGCCACTCATGTTGGATACAGGACATTTGGAGATTATGAACAAACACACCACATATATTAGAATAACAAGGGAGCTGATGGCTTTTTTACTGCGGATTTTCCTATCCACCATCCATTGAGTCAATGTCTCAACTTCCTCTATTTCATTCCTCTCAAAAAGTTAGAGTGCTAGGGTGCCATTGATGTACTTAAATACAATCAAAGGAATTTGAAGCAAACGGCTGCCAAGCAGCCTTGGTGTTTGGGATGGTTCCTTCCATCTGCCTAGTAAGCACAAGAAGCAAAGAAATACAGAGAAAGCAGACAACTGGGTTTGCAAACTGTGGGAAAAAAATAGCTAAAAGGCAGCAAGAAAGATTTCCAGTAACCCTGTGCCTGCCAGCAGCAAGGAGAAATATTTGAGCACCTCACTGAGGATGTAAGAAAAATCTTTCTGCCACAGTGGAGGATCTGAGTAAAGATTAAGGGTTTGGTTGGGTTTTTTTTTCCCTTTGTAAATGTCTTGAATTGTTTCCAACTGTGGTAAATAGGGTAGAGGATAAGCCAATGGGCTCTTGACTGTCCTTCTGCAATCAGGGGCTTGAAGCCAATTGGAAATGGCTCCTCAGAAGGTACCATCATGGACACAGTCCCAGACACCTATCTGGCCAGAATACACTGCTGATGAAAGGATGATTTCTTTTCCTGCTCTGCCTCATAAGAGGATATTCTCGCTTCTCCACATGTGAAGGGAAGATGGGTCCCTCCCATGGGGAATGTTACTGCTGGCCACCACTTCCTTTCTGAAAGCCCTATTTGAAAAGAAGGAAATAGTTGGTGGAGGAAGTTCCTGAAAAGGAATCTTTCAAATCCTTATTTTTGTCAGGTTTTTTTCAGGGGACACTCAATATGATGGAAATAATTTGTGTGGCTGCCTCAAGTGATGGAAAAATCACAGAAAACTGCGAAGGGTGTGACAGCAAGAAAACCGGCTCATTCTCCATTTATTGTACAATATTTATCATCAACCCGTTTTGTATATTTTGCTTTCTTTTGTGTAATCTTATCATCACTGGGGTTGAAAACGATGTAATTTTTGCTCCTTTGAGTAGTTGCCAAAAAAGCACTTACGTCGGAGTATTAGTGTATCATTTGGCTAGCACATCACATAATGGTTTTTTTACAGCAAGTATTTAACCGTGTTTTCATCCTGTGGGAAAGAATGATGGGTCTGTTTTGTAAAAATAAGACCTTGTGGCAATGTGGACATGCAAGAGATAGAAACGTAATGCAACAAATTAGTTTCAACACACAGAGCTGAAGTAGTCCAGGCTCCATATACATTCAACAGTGCTGGTTTCATTCTCTCTCTCACCCCTCTCCCTTTTTTTTCTTCTATGCTGAAATGTATTGTCGCATTTTATGGGAAAACTTTGCAAGCGCAAACTATTAGAATTCAGTCAGCTGCTTACTTGGTTTGAGCATGCACAAAGATGTTATATACATACATGTGTATTCATCCATTTTTTGTGTCTTGATGCAAGGTAATGGTGTCATAGCAAGAAGATTTTAGCCACACAAACAGTATTGTCGAAGCAGGAAAAATCTGATCACTCTATTTCCATCACCAAAAATGAAGTCCTGGGGCAAAAAATAATTTGTCTTTGGGTGCTTCATTAATAATGGAGCAGTTAATCATTACAATTTGAGGTGATCCCATCAAATCTCTCCCAAATAGAGGTTAAGTGAAGCTCTATGATATTCTGAAACCCACCATTAACTTGAAAACTATACATAATGCAATCCACCTTTTCAACCTGCCTGTTTTACAACCTGTCTCCAGGAATGGTCACTCTCTCCTCTGCCAGTACAAACATTGAAGTCACTGTTTTAAAGTTCTTCCATTTCTAAACTTTTTTCTTTTTATTAAAATTTCCTACTAAGGTTTCTTGTTCCTCATATGCAGAAATTTGTCGGGATATCTCTCCTGCTTTTGCCAAGAAACTGTATAATCTGTTTGATGTCCACCTTCCTTCTTTCCAGCAGCCATTTACCCACTCGTGCGGTTACGTGCACATTTGTATTTTGTCATGTCTGAGTTCAGACCTAGAGTCTGGAGATGCCAAGTACGTGCTTAACCGTACTTATGCAAGAAGCAGTGGAGTTGAGCATATGGCTGCATGGTTCCAGTGTAAAATAAAAAATGCCATTCAGCAAATTTATTAGGGCTTTATAGTGAGTTATCATCAGCAGTTGCACTAAAATGCAACTCAGAAAAGAGACTCCATAGCAGAGACTTCATGATGAAATAGGCTTTTTGCATATCTTCTCTTTGCTTCCTAATTTACTGCATTGAGTAACTTGCAAAAGCATCTATGAATTGTTCTCTGAAAGCCTTTCATCCTGAAAGGTACGGAAAACCACTCTGCTTACTGGTGTTGGCTTGGGTCATGGTGCTCAAAACATTCTCTTTGGGTGTTCCTTTGAAACAAGGAGATTTATCATAACAAAAACCTGCCTGCGGAGGGTTAGTACTTGGGGACTATTCTGCTTTGAAAAACTGGAAAGCCCCAGTTGCACTACCATAAACGAGTCATTGGAAAAATAAGATAGAAGAGGGAGGATGAGGACTATCCTGTGTGTCTGCAGACCTGCTAAGGAGGATGTGTGAGCTGTGGCTTGCAGGAGGAAGGTGTGCTTAGTGTTTTCCTAACCAGTTTTCTTTCCTAACCAATCTTGCTGTTGGTGTCGGCAGAGCTTCACCTTTCCTGTGCTGTAAAAGAGTGATTAAAAGCAAAGGAGAGAAGGTGAGTCACCAGTGACTAAAGACCATGCATAAATTCCTAACCAATGGCTAGCAGAGGAGGTACTGTAGCTGAAACATGAAACAGCCTGATTTTACTTTGAGCAACACTTTATCTTCGTGAACACATCACCATCACCACTATGTTATATCCTTCCCTCTGCAGATATGACTGCAGAAGACTGAGGCCCTTCCAAAATGGGTCAGCACAAACAACTGGTATATTTTTCATGGCTGCTTTGCAAGTGCCATCAGCCACACCAAACCAAAGACTCAGAGCAGGAGATGAACATAGGGAGAAGAACTAACAAATGACTCTGTAATAGTGGGATCAAGTCAGGCCCACCAAAAAATGATAGTTGAGGTAATAGTCTATCCAGGAGCTGTGTCCTACTTGAAGGGCATAGCCAAGTAGTCAGGTAGATAGGAGCAAACTTGCAACACTGGAATTTTTGAGGGCTTGTGTTATCCTTGATAAAAATCTCATAGGTATTTGGGCAGAATGACTCTGCTGGACATTTAGGCTGGCTCTCCCTATGCTCTTCAATCCTGGCATTTAGTTATTCCTGCTCCAAATAAAACATTGTGGGTTGGATACATCTCCCAAACTTTAAGGCATTTTTTTGCAATAGCCATGCAGAAATTACTCTGCTCCTAGCAAGGCTGAGTTCTTTCAGGGTCCCCCATCCTGTCTTATGACAAACCTGTGAAAGCTGCTGCTTAGCCCTGTCTCCACCACGTGGGTGCCTTCTGCTCTGTGCAAACCCCAAAAATGTGCAGCCTGGGCCCAGCAGTGACCCAACGCTGCAGATCTCAAACGTTCCTTCTAAAGACTTCCAGAATAGATGTCTTGCACACAAAGAAGATTAAATATGAAAAATACCTATTTGTTTGACTTTTTGCTGGAGAAACACCCTTCTAACCCCAGTGAATTCACACTGATCTTATAAAACGGGCTTTTTTTGCAGGATCTTGCAAGATGGCAGGAGCTGAAGGACTCTGTAGAGACTTGTATTTCAGTCAGAGTTCAAAAAGGTGAGTTCCCCAGAGAGGGAAAAGATTTGTTTTCTTATTTAATGTTCTTTCTAGTTTAAACTTGGGGATCTGGTGGGGTTTTTCCTCAATATGTTTATTTTCAAGTCTGAAATATTTAGTGAACTTTGCTTTTCTATTCCTGTATCTTTTACATAAGTTCTAGTTTCTTGTGTTTTCCATCTATAATTGCAGAAATGTAAGAGAAAGAACATACATTTTCATAAAGCAGTCATCTGACATGAAGTTATTGTTAATGTATTTGTTCTGCCTGTTCACTCTTTATATTAACTTTCCATTAATATCCTGGCATACACATGCATATGTATAGACATATGTATGACTGGCAAGGGATTAAATAGGCTAATGGTAGAGAATGCTGAGGGGTGAGAGCCAGGTTTAAGCACTCTTTAACATGTTTTTCTAAACTTTTTGGTGACCTAAGTGGGCATAAGCAAGAACGTGACAGGTATGTTCACTCAGACCCAAACGAAGGATTTAAATTCCAGTTTTCAGATGACGAATGCTGCAAGGAGTGATGCAAGTGATGAAAATTAGTTGCAGAAAATTAAAAAAATGTATCCAAAACCACCAGAGTCTTTGTTTTCTGTTTGCAGGGGAAATAATTCAATCCAAATGATTTGTCCAGTTGCTGACGGAGCTAACAGGGTGTCTGGACTCGTGTGCTTAGTTTCCTTACAGTGATGAGGGCTGCAATGCAGAGATGCTGGGTTTTTAGAAGGAAGCACAAGCAATTCCCCGGACACTGTACTCTTTTCTTGAGATTTCCAAATCAGTGTTCCTGAACATCAGGGCCAACAGCAAATGAGACTGTCTAAGGCAGCAGGGCAAAGTGTGCTGTGGCACAGCCCCAAGGCTGAGCATGCCCCATGCAAAGGTGTGCAGAGAGCTTGCTGTAGTCCCTTCTGCTGCAGTACAGAACCACTCTGATCCTTTTCTACCATGAGAGGAGAAAGAGAAGGCAAAACCTGTTTGAAGTGTTGGTGCATCTTTTTTGGAGAAGGCTGTAGGGCTTGGTGTTGCCCTGCGTGCTCCAGCTTCACCACCTGTGTCAGTAAGCAAAGGATTTTCTAATCTAAAAATAAGCAGCTGGTGTCTGGGAGTCTGCTTATGGGAGTGTGTGTCTGACATGTAATTTGAACTTGATTGCAAAGGCCTCTTAACCTCTCCTGGATCTGGTGCTGTCATCCTGGAGCCAGCTTCCCTCTCACCCAAATGACCACACTGTTTGTTAATCTGGGCTCCAGCATGCCCCAGACTTGGTTCAGGTGCTGCAGCCTCTACTGGGGAGTTACTAGGCAGAGATGATTCTCAGCACATTATCCTGTTTTAACTCTTCTCCCACTGCTTTTGCAGTTTTCAGTTTGCTACTGAAACCCACTTATTTGTCAACTGTGGAAACTTGACACTGAGCAAGGGAAGGGAGAGACCTGTTTCTGAGGGTGAAGCTTAACTGCAAAAGCTTGATGTTTGCTGCAGAGCCTTTTGGGGAAGCTGTTGGTGTCTTGGGATGCCACTGTTACAAATGAGGCCAACTTGGAAATTTGTTTCTGGATCTTATCTTCCTTGCTTGGAAACATTTGTAACTGCAGTGCTTGACCAGGAAATCAGTAGAATAGTTTTTTCTTGCTCATTGCTTATGTGTGTTAGATGGACCCTTTCCTGGATGAGGTCTTTCTGGTCCAGATATTTAATGCAGTCTTTGAGTAAGAAGAAAAGTGGTACTAACAGGGCAATAGGCCAATGAGTTTTGGTGTTGATCCCATCACCAAAATGCTGATGCACAATCCTAACTGTAACCCCATTTGAGGGTCTGGCTGAGACGAGTTTCCATGGAGCCTGAATGAACTATGTTCGTCTTGGTCCTATTTTATAGCATGGAGACCAGAGTGAGTTTGGAATATGTAGTTGGAAAACCAGGTGCAGAATTGATCCAATTTCCATTTTACCCAAATAACTAGATCTTAGAGAGAGGAGGTCTAACGGAAATAGGTTTGGCAAGCAATGAGAAGAGGCCCAGTCATACTTCTCCAGTACCAGCAAACTCCTCCAGCCTTCCATATAGTTCAGAACCATCTCTCCAATTCAGGAACCCCTTGGCTATGGGTTTTCTGTGTCACAAAGGCTGGCTCTGACAAACATTTTTAGAATCACCATCTGTCAGCTTTTCCTTCAGGGATCCCCATTTACAATAGCTTGTATCCAGGCCATGTGCAAATCCCACTGGGCTGAAATTTGGCCCTGTGCAAGGTTGGCCTGGATGCAATTAACAAACACAAAATTTATTCAATTTAGTTTGGCCAAAAATATAAGATTCTTTTGTTTGCAGATGCTGAAGTTTAGATGCCTTTCCAAAGTTATCAAGGACAAGGGAACCACTTTGGAGAAAATAGCAGCCAACTCCAAAGTCATGCTAGAATTCAAATGGAACTGGGAACCTAAGGACCAAGTAGTTTGTGAAGCTTAGAAGCTAAATCCATTTTTTCTGCTTAATTTTTGCTGCTGTCTTTGAATTTCATTGTTCTAGCTGGGCTTCAGACAGAAACACTTGAAACATCAGAAGAAGAAAAACAGTGTTTGTGGCATCTGGGAGGGTGGGCAGAAGGAAGTATTGGAAATATCCTGGGAATTTTTCAGTTCTAGTATGTCTAAATTGCTTTGGAAATCTTGTAATATCAGGATCTGTCTCTCTTGATTGTCCATTCAGGCTCTCCATTGTTTAGATCTTATTTGCCAGATTCAAGCATGATCAGGCACCTCGTAGTGTACCTCATGGTCCCTGATTATCCATCTTGGAAAGGCAAAAGGCCAAATCAATCTGGCACTGACACCTGTGTTTCCCAGTTCCCACAGAAGTGCCAGGCTACTTAATTTATTCTCATAAATTCTCATGCAGGTACTCTATGATTATGAAACAGCAGTAGTATCTGGAACGTGTGCTTTCTTCAGGCACTTTTAACAGTCTACTGAGCCCTGCTCCAGGAAGGTTTCAACACTTGAGCTGCACCACACCTAGCAGCAAGCAGGCTTGGGACTAACAGCTAGTGCAACTCAAGAAGGATCTGTGTGGTATTAAACACTTGCACGAGAGCATCCTCCAGATTGCATTACCCTGAGAGGTAATGCTGGAGCATTTTGTAAAGATTATTTTTATTAATTAAGGACCAGCTGCCCTGGCCATTGCCAATGAAGCATACACTCAGATATGCTGGGGATGTTTGGGCACCTCTTCTCCATACCTCCCAAACCTCCCAGCCTTAGATGTCAGGGCGTGGATATGATGTGATACACCTGGCCCAGCGCCCTCCGCAGCAGCTGGCCCATTGCTGTCAGAGTAGTTAGCATGCTGAGGCTGTGTGGTTCCTCTGCCATCTTCATTCACCTTAGAAATGTGGAGTTTGAATGGTTTATCTCTATTAATCACCAGCTCAAAAAGCTTTGTGCACCGAGGGCCGCAGATAATTAACTTCACTATACTGCTTGTCTTATCAGTATCAACCTCTTGTCCTCCTGTGAAATAGTTAAAACCATCAGGCCCTTTTTACTTTTCCATTTAACTCTAATGCTTTAACACTGATGTTCTAAATGGCCCTGCGATTCATACTTATTAGACAAACCTTTCTTTCTACGTCTCTTATATTTTTTGATAATTGACCATGTACGTTTCTAAGGGGCTCAACAGCTTTTCATGCCACTGTACTAATAATTAAAGGTTTCTCACAGCCTTTCAGATTTCTCTTTACCTTCGCTTCTTTGATAAGTATAATTTAGCATTTAATTGGGGATAGGGGGAGAAATGTGGTAGTAGTCTGACTGCATGGGAAAGGGGTTGTTTAACAAAATTCTCTAATTTTAAACAAATCTTGTTTGCCTATTTTTGTCCCTTTGCTTGCTGGAGCTCCCCTTTTTCCTGCAACATGAGAGGAAAGAGGGATGCTGGATGGGGAAGTCAGATGTGGATGAGGCAGGATGGTGTTGGAGGTTCCATTCCTCATGACACTGTTTGGTTTAGCCCCTTGCTTTGCTAATGTCCCCGTCTCAACTGCTTGTTGTCTCTCTGGGAGTTGAACTGGAACTAAGCCCCTGCTATGCTAGGAACAGCAGCCTGAAGTTGCACAGCTGTTCACTGTAAGTAACCCCTGAGCAGTGGGTACTCAGCGTAAGTGTCAGTCTTTCATACAGAAACCCTTCACTGTGGGCTCTGGCACCAGCAGTCAGTGATTTGCCCCAGCTTCCTTTGGGGTCTCCTCTGCTTTCTGAGTGGGAACTGTGGTTGTTGCCTTGTAGTACTGCCACTGGTACTAGTACCCATCCTCGCATGGTGCTGTTAGAGTTTCAGGCTTTCACGTAAATGCACCACTTGCTTTTAAATGCACTTTTCCTCCCCTGGACTCTCTTAGTCCAATTCCTTTGCCATCTAACACCAGGTCCTACCCTCTGTGCTTGCAGGAGGTAAATGCGGGTTGTTTGCATGGCTAATGCTTATGGTATCTAGAACCATTTCTTCACTTGATTTTACCCTCTGCCTGTCTGTCCCACAAGCCCTCTCTGCACTCTGTTCCAGACAGCTTTCCTCCCTTTGACCTGTATTACTTGAGTTTTCCCTTTTGTTTGTTTTTTATCCTAGGTTCTCCAGTTCATGTTGGTCTTCAGATCCATTCATTTATTGATTTCTTCCATCCTCTCCATACAGAGATTTTTTGAGGGTCACACAGGTGAAAAGACATCTTTAGCCTACATGCTAGAGCCATCCTGTATGGAGAACTACCCACAGTGCTCCCTGGAGGTACCACTGTGCCAGACCTTCTCTCATCATTAGCCATGGGTGAGTTCCACTGTGCTCTGACAGAGGAGGTTTGGACTGGTGGAGCCCCTAACAGGGCCACCTCTCCTTCTCTAGGTGTTGCTTGGCTCAAGAGAAATGTTTTGGGAGTCATAGAGGTACAGGGGAGGGTATTCTGCAGTACAGAAAATCTTGTTCTGACAGCCCATCTGGCTCTATGCACACAGGTGAGGCCATCTGAGCTCAAAGGACCCGATGCCCTTGGTCTCCACTAAACCTACTCTGAAAAATATTATTCAATAGCTCTCATTCTAATTTTAAAATTCATTCATTCCAGCTGCCTATCTCCTTCCATGTAGATTCAATTGGCATTAATGCTCTTGTCGGACAAATGCTAATGTATACTTTTAAAACCCCAGCTCCTGACATCATGTGATGGGAGGCCTTTTAGCTTTCCTTCAAAACAAAACATTTATGCAGCTGAGCAGAGAAGGATGGAAGTGTGAGCCCTGTGTTCTGAAATGATTATACAGAAAAAAACATCCAGCACAGTTTTTTAAGACTTATGGCTTTTACAGCACTTCTTGATGTGGGGAGAGGTTGGGAGCAAAGGGAAGACTCAAGCTGATCCAATGTTTTTGACTGTCAGATACAGGCAACATAGTGTTGAGCTTCTCCAGCCAAAGTACAGTGACCATTTTTTATCACTGCTAGTACTGAATTGCAAAACAAGTTCATGCAGAAGTCATTCAGTTATTTTTGAGTGAAGAATTCACTCAACCTGTGATCTATTCCAGGACTGCCCTTCAACAGAGGAGAAGGAAGAAAAAGGCTGGTGTTGTCTCTGTTGTGAATAATTCATCCCATCTTACTAGTGTGGGTGCTAGGTGGCCCCTTTGCTTAGCTCCCATTAGAGTTGAGAAGGAGTGTGGGATGCCTCCCGTATCTCCATTAGCTGCTGGGGGTTAATAGGGGCACTCAACACACACAAGCACACTCTAAGCAGGGTCAGGGGGCAACCAGCACATTGTGACCTAAACTTTGACAGCTTTTACTCATTTTGTGTTAGGTCACTCTGCTTCTCTTTGGCCAACTGCCTTGCCTGCTGCCTGTGCCTGGGGTGTGTGGTGCTGCAGGAGTCTAACCTGGGGACAGCAGTGACCCCAGGCACAGATGGACTGTTTGCTCTTATTTTCCATATTCCAAATTTCTACCCCATATCATGAGGGGAAATGAAAAGTGACAAGAACTGTTTGAATGACAGGCCCCTGTGTCTCCACCATCTCAAACAGGACAGCCACAGCCAAAAGATGCTCAATTCAATGTTTCCAAACTGGAGGAGGGGAGGTTTAGACTGGAAGTCATTCTTCACCATGAGGGTGATGAGGCACTGAACAGGTTTTCCCCAGGGAGGTTGTGGCTGCCCCCTCCCTGGAAGTGTTCAAGGCCAGATTGGGTGGGGCCTTGAGCAGCCTGGTCTAGTGGGGGGTGTCCCTGCTCATGGCAGGGGAGTTGGCACTAGATGATCTTTAAGGTCCCTTCCAACCAGAACCATTTCAGGAATCGATGAATTCAAGACAATTTGTATTTTAACCTACCAGGTCTTTATGCCGTGTTTGCAGTATGACAAAGCCTTTCAATTTACCACTGAGCCCTGGCAGCAGCTGGGCTGCTGAAGCACCAGAGACCTGGCCCT
Organism: Upupa epops; assembly: GCA_013397515.1. NCBI lineage: Eukaryota > Metazoa > Chordata > Aves > Bucerotiformes > Upupidae > Upupa > Upupa epops. Next base: position 1,107,528 of record VZRI01008100.1, on the reverse strand, counting down.
CGTCATCCCTACATTTCATCGTGCATCCCATCCAAGGATTTATTTTTGGTAACTGCAATGCAAATAGAGGTAAGATCTCTTAAGCTGCAATCAACTTCTTTGGGAGATCTCACTGATGCTTCAATTTTCTCCCCTTCCTCTGAAACAAGGCTTTGAGGACAATTCTCTTATCTCTGCTTGTTTTGTTTTGATATCTTATGTGGCAGAGTGTCTAGAGATGTCTCTCTTCTTTCCTCTTTTCCACTTGTCTGTCTCCTTCCATCACTTTGTCACCTTCAGCTGCTTGTTAGTCTCTCTGATTTCCTCCTCCTTCTCCCCAGTTGGTCCATTCATCATTTTGCCTCAGTAGTCCATGCTCCTTTCTCTCTCACTTCTTCTGTGTCTCTTGTTTCTCTCTCATTTCTCTCTTCAGTTTTTTCCCCCCTAGTGTCGGAACTTCTTTCTTTGATTCCCCCCTCCACCTCCCACCCTTTATAGTGCTGTTATCTGTGATTTTGGCAAAGAGCACATTTATTGGGGAGGAATATCCCCATGGCAACGCAGCAGATGGTGACTTTTGATTAGCTTGCCTTTTTTTTTTTCCCCCCCGACTGCCAAATCACAATCCGTCTTTGAAATTAAATCAGGCTGTGATAGCATCAGTTGTTCTGGAGAGGGGACGAGAAAGAAACAAGACTGAAGTATTACAGCGGGAGCCAGGATGTAATGCAAATTCGTGTTTTTTAACCCCAGCAATAAAACCCTCTGTTCTTTCCAGGAGCAGGGGGAACCACGAAAGAGTGAATAATAACATAAAAAAATAAAAGTAAAAAAATGTTATCACCCCACATGGGCTCCTTACTCCGACCATGCTGGAGAGCATGTCTCTGTAACACCAGTGTCACTCCGTGCCAAGTCACTTGGCATTGCTGGTCCTCATTCTGCAGCTGCTTAAACATCGTTGAGGGTTTTCCTCATGTCACGGGTGGAGGGAAGAGGCCAGGTTCTCAGCTGAGCAATTCAAGCAACTATTTAGTTATGGGGATGCAGTGTCCAAGGTGGGAAGGATAGCATTAACAATCAGTGGGAGGAAGGAAAGCAAAGTGGCTCCTGGAAGGCATTGGAGAGAGGTAAGAGGAATTTGGGGTGAAGTGAGGAAGCAGAGGATCTGGAAAGAGTGGGTGGCATCATCAAGCCAAGATGCTGAGTGTTCCAAGGCATGAGAAAGTGTAGAACTGCCTGTAATGGCACCAGGGAGGTCTGAGCCTGAGGAAGGATGGGTGCAAAGTTCTGCCAGCCATGAAAAAAAAAGTTACAGGGCATAGCCCCATGGAAGATGGGAGACCAGATACTGAAGTCAAATAGTAAAGAACTTTCTTGAATGCTTCAGAAGTGGGTGGTATTCAAGTACCATGAGCAACTTTGCCTAGTGCTTTTTGGAGGGTGACCAAAGGTGAATGCAACTGTGTGCTAATCATAGCTAAAGATAAAGGAGGGTTTGAAAATGAAAGCTGCAGAGAAGAGATGACTAGTGGACCCAACAGTTTCATGGGAACTGATGCAGTGCTCAGGCTGTGAGTCTGACGGATTGCTATCACCAATTATTAGTGTTTCCCACAGAGGAGTTTGGGAAGCACTTGTCTGATCTCGGAGCTGGCTCCTCTGGATACAGTATGTTTACCAGTTGTAGCTAAAGGTAAATAAAGGGTCACATTCAATTGTGGTGTGAGGTTCAGCTGAGATGGTAGAGTCTCATCAGCAACAAAGTGCCTTGAAAGTTTCCTACCTGAGGCTGCCCTTTCCTACCTAGGGAAGGCAATACCTTGTAGCATGTGTATTTTCTGGTGCTTTGGAGAGCAGACATGTATGACCATTTGGTATGCTTCATGTGAGCCTTGAGATACTCAAACTCTGTCTCTAGGCATTCTTTTCCCTTTGCAAAGAGACTCTAACTTCCCATTACATAGCCTTCTACAAGATGCTTCTGGAACAGCTCTGATTTAATGTAGGATTCAAACTTGCACCCTCTGAAAACAACTTTAAATATATGAGATTGTCCTGTCCTTCACATTAAAAGAAATGATAGAGAACTTCTCAGTATCCTTTCTGAAAAGCAGTCCCTATTTTCTTGCTCACTATGAGCCATGGACCACCATCACATCTGTCCCACCGCATTTTTAGTCAAACCAGTCCATTCTCCTGTTCTGCTTCAGAGGACTGTGTGAGCTGTCTGAAATTCTTTCAGGATAAACTCTATGTCAGTAGATAAAGTTTTGCTGCAAATGTTGTTGCTTCTGTTGGAAATCTTGGTTTAGGAGTGTTTTGTATATTGCATGTGTTAGAGCTGATGTACTTTGAGAAGAATATAATATTTGGGTGTAGGAGGTAACTTGGGTAGGGTCACCACTGAATCTTCATTGCCAAGAGAAACCTCAGGGCCTGATTCTTTCCTGTGAAACACAGGCACAGGGGAGAGCTTCAGTCTGCAGGGGTTCACGTGTTAGTGGAAAGTGTCAGAGAATGTTTCTTGAGCACAGTGGGATCTAAACCCTTGGCTGGTGGGGATGGGGGTTCCTAACTCTTGGTTCATTCTGTTTATATGTTAATCCTAGGTTAGACAAGAGTTTATCTGCTGGGTGCTGTTTCTCTCTGTTTTGTTCAGATCTCAGTGAGTTTCTTGCCCCAGGCACCTTGCCAAAGTCTGTCAGTCCCTAAATCTCTCTCTCCCTTGCTTCCATCTCCCCTTAGCGTGCACAAGCACCTTGCAGCCATGCTCTTCTTTTCCCTTAGCCTTTGGGAACTGGTTGGCATCCAACATGCCTGTCTGGAGAAGCCGCACATCACTTAACTGTGTGCTTGCTCTGCCCTCTGGTCCCATTGTGCCCTAGCTGATCACCTCTAACAGGGTGTGGGAGTTGCAGATGGAGAAAAGCCAGACCTGGCCCACTGCCTGGCCCCGCATCTCATCCCATTAGCACAGCATACATGTTTAGAGTGGTCCCAGCATGGCAAGTGTGACATCCACAGGGCTGAGATCCAGTCCAAAGAGCTGCACAAAACAAACCAGCTGTGACACCACAGCAGAACACTCAAGCCTCTCCAGCTTGACACCACATCATTATGTATTGATGCCATGACACCAGCGCTCAAAATAGAATCAGGACAATTTGATTTCCTGCAGATCTCAGGATGGGGTCATAAAAACGGAGACTGTTCTGGAGAAATAGGGCAGGGTGGAAATGTTTGTAGTGACATCACAGCCACTTCCATGCCAATGGCCTCCTACTGCTGCAAACATGTGATTGTGATTTTGCTGCACGCTCCATCAGAAAAGAGCCAGGGAGGGAGGAGAAGGGACGGAAATACTCTGTTCTTGTATCTCAGTTCAAATATCTGACCAAAACTTCGCAGCCCAGGGTGCTGAGTGATCAAGAATGGGACTGTGGTTCTAAGGCTGCTGCCAGATCAGTGGAGCACAGGAGGTTATGGCAACCTAACTGAGGGTTGAATAAAGACCTTGGACTTTACATTGATGGGTACAGGTCTGCACTAGGGTGCTGTTTTGGAGGGTTGTGTGGTCTTGTTTTGCTCAGTCTTCCTCACTGGTCCCATTTACTTCTAACATGACTTTTATTGGAAATAAAAATGTACAGGTCTGAAATAAGTCTGCAAAAGCCACTGTGTAGCTTTTGTCTTTTAGGAGTTCCCATTACAGGGAGGAACAGACATTGATGTTGGAGTTTCACCCGCAAAGCAGAGAACAGCAGGGAGGAATTTAAATAGCTGAGGGTAGAGGAAAGAAACAGAGGTCAACCCAGAAAACAAAGGTAGTTTGTGTCTGAGGGCGTTGCAGGAGGAACTCTCATGTCATTTGCCCCACAAAAGCCCATAGTAGTAGCAAGGTCCTTCCTGAGAAACAGGATCAGTCCTGGCTGTGTCTAGCACTTGTAAACTTGGGGGCTGTGGAGGGGAGCAAGGGGAATGTGGGGGCACAGTGATCTAGCTAATTCACCCCTCTATCAGATTAGGCCATCAAAAAACCAAACCACTTCCATCACTGTCCAAGGAGAGACTCTTACTCCCTGCTTAATGGGATGGTGGTCCTGTTGTTGCCACTCCAGGGAGAGGGGCCACTGCCACCACAGTGTGCAGCAGGCTGAGAGTTTAAAATCCTATTAGGCAGAGACTAACAGTTGCAAAAAGAAAGCAGGTATCCCCTAGTGGGGATTTAAAGATGTTTAGACATAATTGGATTTTCCAAGCAGATGTCATTATTGTTAAGCAGTTGCCCACTTGATATGTTCAAGTTGTTGGCTGTAATTGCTAAAATTAGCAGGTCTGCACAGAGCAAAGGTCAGTCGGTTAATATTGTGATTTAGTATTTCATGAAGTAATTCTAAATGTCTTTATGTATGTTTTTGTTTTTGAAGCCTAAACCCACATTAAAGTAGTTGTGGGGCCTGCTAATAAAATAATGACTCAGCCGCTCTGCACAGGCTGCCAGGCTCGGTGTCAGCACTCCAGTTGCCCTTGCTCCCTGCTCTTTCTGCTGCCATGGGCCAGCTGGGGCTACAAGCTTGAGTTCGGTGCTGTGGTCAGTCTGGAGGTTTGAACTGACCTCCAGTGTGAAGTCTCGCAGCAGTGCTGGTGCTTGAAACGAACTAATTGTGCCTGGTGGTGGCTGGAAGGACGAGGGGCTGGTTTCCAGTGGCAGCTGAGCAAAATATTCAGTCACTGCTACCTGTGGCCCTCATAGGTGGATCAGCTGCATGTACCAGTGTATGCAAACACCTTCAGCCACGAACACACTCAAGAGTCACAGCACTGACCAGGAAAGGTTCTAAAATACGGCTTTGTAGAGAGAAGATAGTTTTCTGGAAGAGGAATAGAGGAGCTGGGGACTGAGTGAGGCAAAGGCTCACAAGTTAGGCTGTGGCTGGGCATCTGGTACTGTCTCCTCTGGCACTCAGCTGCTAAATGGCATGAGAAAAGCTTTAAACAACTCCTTGAAGGTGTTAGTGTTTTGCTGGCAGACTCTCTGATCTCATGCCCTGGGACAGGTAAGAGTTTTCTTCCGAGGCCAGGCTTGCTGGAATTCCTTTCCCTTTCTCTGTGCCAGAGGCAGTCTGTTTCCATGGGAGGTTTGGGCACAGCTGGCACATTTCATTCTATTGCACCAGTGCAGGGCTTTGCTAACACAGTCTGACCTGCTCTCTTCCCAGAGACCTTTATGGTTGTCTTGTTTCTTTTTTTATTCTCAAATATTTTGTTCAGAGAAAGTGCTGTGAGGGGTTCTGTGGACTCCAGTGCACTGGAAAATGTGGATAAGTATCTGCAGGTCCTCCTGGACTCAACACTTATGGGGTGAGCTCGGTCCATTCCCAATCCTTTTTCCTTGTATTCTTTGCTGATCCAAGGCAACAGGTGTTTGCAGATCTGTTTATCTCGATCTCAGATCAAGAAAGATTGATATGCATACATAAAAATATCCCATTAGAAATCAAACTGAAGCCAGGTTTTAGCCCTAGAAAGCTGAAAAGGTTGAGGAGTTAGGTATTCAACTCTGACCCACATTTCAAAACATGTAATGTTGATAAATGACCAGTTTCTGATTCAAAATGTGCAGAATGGGTTTTTTGTTGGTTTGGGTTTTTTTACCTTGGATTTCCTCTGAAGCACTGTAAGGTAAATTCAAGAAGCCATGAACATGGTGGCTGCAGAGAGAGTATTGGCAGAAATATTTACTTGTGTTTGCTCTGATCAGAATCTCTCAAGCCATTTAAATCTTTGCAATCTTTTGGGTCCCAGTGCCTGCAGAACTGCTGATGGTTCCCAGACTGTGGAGGAGCACGAGACAGGGTCCATTCTTGCACTGAAGTTTTCCCTGTTCCCAACGTTCCACCATCTCTCTGTGAACCCTGCATGTTCCTACATTTCTACTTGCCTTCACATGCTATGTTTTTTTATTACTGGAAGAGGAACTCACAGGGACTTAACAAACACAGTTTTGGTCTGTTTTTCCAGGCTGAGCCTGACATCAGTTGCTGAGGAATATGATTTAAGCTACGTTAAGCTAAAAGGTTTAGGTTAAGGGGTGGCTGTGCCCAGGCTAACTTAACTTACTGCTGACTGCCCAGAGTCCTTTACTAAACCTGGCAGTCTCCCTCAAAGCATGGGAGTTTGTTATTCCCATTTTACAGCAGAGGAAACAGATGCAAAGACCTGCCCAATCACAGGCAGCAATTGCAATCTGGATTAGAGTGAAAATGTCCCTGAAAGCTAGTTCTAATCTCCAGGGAGGCATCAGTGCACAGGGCAAGCTGGGACACTCAAGGGGATGTAGCGTGGGACCGAAAATAAGAGATGTGTAAGATTTTAAATGCCTAAGGTGATCTGGCCAAGTAAGAAACAAGGCTTAGCAGTTCATGTCAGCACCTGGGAGGATGGAAATGTGGGGAGTGCGTTTCTTAGCTCAGTGGAGGACGAAAGCAGCATGCTGGAAGACTGTGCAAGAAATGCATTGTGATCTAGCTCTTGCAGCTGTGAGCAAAACAGTAGGGATGGTAAAGCACCATCTAAGTCCCCACATCCAGCTTTGCACAAAGAGGGAACTAAACTCAGCCCCTTGAAATCTCTTTTCTCATCATATGTACTTAGCTCTTTGAGTGATGCCAAGCAGAAAGCAACCATAGGTTGTCCCATTCTAAGAGCCAAACTTACCTGCTTCATGCTCACTTTTATCCTCGGAGCTTCACAGTGCTTCCATCAGGGTATGTGGTCATACTTTGCAGGGCATTCTCAGGAAAAGCCCCTGTTCTGTTCTACAGCGTAAGGAATGACATTTTCTTCCTTCCTTTGTTTTTTCCTATGCCAGTCCCTATCCTCTAGGCTCTGTACAACCCACTGAACCTCCCCCACCCTCTTGCCTGGGTACAAAACCTTTTTTCAATGAACGTGCATATTCCTATGAACCAAAGGTAGAATATTCTACACTCAGCCTCAGTTGTGTATGAAGGTCACACAGATCTTTATTCTTCTTGCTTACAGACTTTAAAGTTGGCATTTCAAGAAGTGCAAAGAGGACACAGATCTAAGCAGTCCATCAACTAGCCTGTCTCCTCTTGATATATTAATCAACTTGGTCTCTTTGACAAAGTTTACTTTCACGTATGTCTATGTATGTCTATGTTATTTATATATACCCTAAATAGGTATAATTTACTGAATCAGCACTATCACCTTACACAGGCCTAAGAGAATCCTACTTCTTAGTTTGGAATAACTCTGTACCTTTATCTGTGAAGTATTTACTCCCTATCATTGAGAAGTCTGTGTCTGTTGTGTCATGTCAGCATTTATTGATACTGCTTGTAGTATCAATCCACTAAGCAATGAGAGCACTTCCCACAGCTTGCCATTGATGCTTGTGCTGGAAACATTTTCATTTCTGATATTCTTTCCTGTTTATTGTCACAGACCTCAGCTGGCTGTCTTCTTCCACTCTGTTCTCTCCTGCCTATCCACAGTGATTTTCCAGGAGATGATTCTCTTGCCATTCAACAGTGATTGACTCTAACCTGTTACTGTGTGGCATAGCTGTGCCTTCAGCAAAGGAGGAGGGGGTCTGCTCTCTAGGACTGGATGAACCCCATTCTACATATGGCTCCACAAGGTCAGACAATAGGCTGTGGTGCCAGTTTTCATCACCATTTCCGATGTCATTGGAATACCAGGAAACATTTTCATGGGACAACAGAAATTCAATGGCACAGGAATCTTCAGGTTACCAGACCAAAACAGTTGGGAGGCATTAGCCAAATTTGAACTCAAAATGCATCACACATCCTTCATTATGAAGGTAATAAATCACTGGAGCCTCTTCATGTGGGTATTTCTAAACCCAGAGTGAGCCCTTTTCATAAGATCATGATTCAATGGTTGTCACGAGCTCTTCTGAATTCATAGCCAAACCTAACACTTCAAGAAAAACTTAGCTTTCATGCTGATATCAAAAGAAGAGCCCAGAATGAAGCTCACTGGTAATCTTAGCCTCTTTCCTATGGATATCTGTCCCAAGGTATGAGCATGTGCAACAAGGATGCCCCCTGAACATGACGTGGTAAAATTCAGATTGAGGAGCTGGGGTTATGCTGCATCTGTTTCTGCTCCCTGGCTTTGTTATTCCCATGGAAAACACAGGGAGTTGTTGCATGAAGGTGTCTCCAAGGAAGTGCTAGTAACAAGACTTCTGTTTGTAACACAGTGTCATAAACACCTACTAATGGCAGCATGCGTTGCAGATCACTGCTCTCCATTATCTACTTCTTTCCATTATCCCACAGTGTGGGAAGGAGTCAAGAACTGGCCAGACCAAAGAGCCTATGTGCAGTGCATGAGCTGGCTGCTGTCCTGATATCCATTGTACATGTAGTGCCATGAAGCCAAGGGGCAGCCATGTCAGTCTGCAGAAAGCAACACAACCTAGGAAGGAAGAAAGACAGTTGAGCCAGTATGTACTGGGGAATGGCTTTGTTTTGCTGGTTTTCTCGTTGGTCAGTCAGGGGTCAGTAGTGTGGAGGTACCTGTCATATTTTGTCTGCAAAATTTGCTGTAAGGCATCACTCTGCTGGGCTGAAGCTGGAAGCTGGAGCTAAAGGAATTGCAAACCAGTGAAGGATCCTGTTGTCCCATGGGCTCACCTCATTAGGGAGATCTTCCTCCTTTGAAATCTTTAGCAAGAGGAATCATTTATTTGGGTTATTGTTTTTTAGGATTGTCCATTGGATTTGAGGGTGATCCAAGCTTACCACCCACAAGTCCCTGAAAGGTGCCGACAGCTTTTAGCCACTGCCAGTGTGGTCCATTTACAGATGCTTGGCAAAAATTTCAAAAGCAATTGCTGTTCCTATTCTCTGTTACCCAGAAGGAGAAATAGAACATCAGAAAAGCCTGTTGAATGGTGCCAGCTCAGTTATCTACTGCAGGGAGTGGGGCTGTGCATGGAAGGAATGACATGATGCTGCTGTCTCTTTGCAAATATCTCTTCCCATACTTGCTTTTGATTATGAGAGCCCATCTCAGACTGCTTGGCTCACTAGATTATCTGTCTTGGATCTGTGTGTCCTACGCATTTGAAAAGTCTGGAGTATTTTTCTCCCATTGTCCCCAAATGGGACATGCTCACTACCTGTCTGTCTGCTGCCTGCAGCAGGCATCAGAGATTAGCAGCCATTCAAGAGAAGCCACTGCTGTGAGCCAAAAAGGTTTGCAGGATAAAAGAAAGGGTTGGGGAAAGGCTGAGAGAAAGGGAAATGAGACAAGCACACATAGAGTAACTAGACCCAAACTAGCCTGGCAGCCCCATCCCTAGAAACCAAGGCTTTGAAATGAGAAATGTTTTTCGTATCTTAAATCTCAAGTACAAACAATAAAAACCAGCCCAGACTGTGTTCTTTGAAGAGAAAGTACGAGTGACCTGAACAGTGGTTATCAGCAGCGTCATTAAGATAAACCCTTAACATGATTTAAAGTATCCGAAACCGAAGGCAGCACTTTCAGATACTAACAAAATGGTCTGACATTGGGGATGAAAATCAATAGTAATCTGATGTCACTAAAAATACTCAAAAGTGTCCCATGACTGATGGAGGTGAGATTAGTGTAAATATTTGTATTCTAATCAGTGGCACGCGAGGGCTGGAGGCGGCCTTTCTGTCTATTTAATTAATGGAGTGGCTTTTTAAAAGGATCCTAATCATATGTGATTGTATCTGCTTATCAACATTTTTGCTAATTAGATGATATGGAGGCAGTCACTCTGCTAATTCCCTCATCCAAACAGCATATCCTGCACAGATAAAGTACAGTCTCTTTTTAATAAGAAACAATCATGAGACAGACTAACCTTAATGGTGCTTATTATCCAAGGATCTTTGGGATTTTCTCTTCTACTCACCCCCTCCTTCCTTTTCCCTTCATTCAGTGCTTCAGTATGCCAGATGGATGCGGATGCAGTGGTCCCTGTTCCCTCCTCCCCAGCTTCAGGCACTGCCAGCATATCTATCCTGCTCTTCCCTCCTACCGAGACGGTGAGTCTGCAAGGGCAGAAGATGTTCCCCAGGTTGGGATGGGAAACAAAACACAAATGCCCCTAGCACTTGGTTACCAGATTTCAGGTGACCCCAAACTTGCAAGCCTGATCCCTGGCCTTGGTCTTGGCACCCCAACAAGCCCTGGTCCAGAAAAGGGTGAGCATCACTGAGCTCTGAAAGCATTCTGTTATTATTAGTAATTATAGTAATTACAATAATAATCATGGTATATTCTGTTATACGAGTGATATTGGAGCAAAGAGGGTCTACATAAGTGTTTTCTTGCCAGCCTTGTTGATCCTGTGACAAGGCCAGGGTCCTTTTATCTAAATCAACATGAGTCAGAGACATTTGTTCCAAGTCCTTTGACTATCCAAACAAACAAGAGTTGCGCTTTGCTCCACCAGTCAAACTGTCATAGGGTGCCTCTCCCTAGGGTGGCCCCACCAGAAGGGAGGATGCACTCAGCTGTGTTCCTGAAGAGCACAGTCAGGGATGGATACATTCAGCTAACCTCCTCCTGGAGGGTGACCAGAGGGAATTCTCTGCCTTTAGAAAATTGAAAAGTATATTGAAAAGTTGCCCTAAAGAATGTCTCCTCACATCTCAAAATAAAAGGACAACATCTTGATAAGGAAAATCTGTCCTAAATAGGTGTAGCTGCCACCCCAAGAGCATCTGAGTGGACCTAGAGGAGAAAAGGGCAGGTGCCTGCTGTTTAGTTTTGGGAGATCAGGATTTTGCTTGCTTCTTTTGCAGCAGCAAATGCTGATCAGAAAAGGCATTAGTTGCATGGATTTCCACCTCCATGGGCAGGAGGGATGATTCACATGTTCCATGCACTGATCTGTGTGTTGTGCACAGCACAGAGGTTGGCTGCGAGATAGGACATGAGGTGGCTCCATGGAGCTCTGGCTGGAGACAAAGGAGGATCCACAGATCTGGGTCTGTATCTGGATTTCCTCAACTTCAGGTTGTGGCTTAAGTCTTAGTAAAGGTTCAGGCAAGAAGACACCCAATTTCTGGGTAGGAACAGTCAGGAACCTCACAAAACCATTTTATTTTTTTGAGGAATGAAGACAAAGAGGAGGCCTGGTCCTCCTCAGTGGAGTTGAGGGGCTTGACTTGTTTTTTTATGTTAGATCATGCCCTATGCCCAGGGCAAGGCCTTACTCCAGTTTTGGAAATCCCAAACAGTGCTGTAACTTGTGTCTATGAACTCTAACCTCAGCAGAATTCAGAGGACTTTGATTTCATTGCCTGGGTCATCTCCACGTGTCATCTGCTCTAGCCTCATCCAGGCACGATTATGCTGAGGTTGTACTCAGCCACACAGTTGAACAGTTCAGCTGTTCCTCCTCTTTGGCATAGTCGCTAACCCTCTCCTTCCACTCCATGCTATGCACAGGAATTAATTCAATAATGACCCCTTTCCCCGAACGGTTTCCCATTGCCAGTTCCCTGACCAAAGGCTTCGACATGAAAAGACAAGGGACTTCTGGGCCAAGGATTGCAGTTGCAAGCCGTTGAGTCCTGGGGCTTAATGAGGCACTGCTTATCAGCAGAGCATGCTTATCTGGAGCCTGCCGCTATGTACCTGCTCCAGCCCCATCATGAGCGAACATGTTTTACCACCCAGTTTCAGAGGGCCGGGCACACACGCGGTCAAACAGCATGGCTCAGCTGGTGCGTGGTAACTTGCAAAGCCACAGCAACTTTATCACTACACAACATCCATACATAGCCACAGCCTTGAATCTTCTCAGGGGGAGAAAGGATGATGAGTTACTGTCCTGGGATTTTCTCTCTGTCTTCAGTCAGTGGGAAGTGGTATGTGGAACATTCATTTAATAAACCAGAGGGGAAAAGCTGTAGATCAGCTTCTCATTATTTCAGTGCTGGCTCACACCATCACTTGGGTTTGTGCCTGACAGTTCAGTGTGTTACTTGAGGCCACTCAAACATTCTGCACATATGATGCCACCCTCTTCTGAAAGTGTGGGCTTCATCCAAGCAAGGGAGGCCTGTCTCCACTAATGGGTTTATCAGTGCCAATTCTGTCTCAATTTTAGGTCTCAGTTTGCAAAAGAGGTGACCAGTTTCCATTTTGGAAACCAGTTCCTGTTGAGAGACAGCACTCCAGCAGAAAACCTTCTAGAGATCGTTTTTCTCATGCCGACCTCTGAAGTAAAGCAGCCATAGATGCATAAATACGCATCAATGGGGCTGGATTGCAGATGCTGAGAGATGGAGGTCCCATGAGGTGCAAAACTTAGGTGAGGGTCCTGATAATGTGCACATAGACCTGAACCCCCCTACTTAAAAGAATTTGTTCCCTTGCCTAGAAGGTAGGAGAGATTGTAGAAGCTGCTGTTTTTGTTTGTTATACCTACATCCAAGAAGGGGGCCTAGGGTATAAAAGCAGTAGGTGAGGTGATCAATTACTGGGGAATTTACATGGAGTGGGGAACTGGAGAAGAGACCCACACTGAAACTATCAGGAATTATGTACCAATCCTGTCTATGGGCACCTCCTATGTGGAACTGTCTGTAAGAGTGAAATTTCCATGTTGTCTCAGCAAAGGTTTAGTCCAAGTTTATTGCTGAGATTAAAAGACTAGAGAATATAAATTGTAAATGTGATGACTTAAGAGCCCATAAATTCAGCACACAACCCTATTCCAGAGAGCTCTTGTTCAGCACAGCCACATGCTGCCTTAGACTCATGAGTTGCCCTTGCTCCCATTGCTCAAACCCACGCTCCCCAAACAGCCTTTCTGTCTTACCCTGGCATCTGAGATGTTGCCCATGTGTGTGCACAGATGATTGGAAGGACATATACACACTAGCCAGGGATGTCTTTCTGTGGACACTGTGATTTTACTGCTTATGTACAGACATGGGGTCCCTGCAGCTGGATCAGCTCAAACACCAGCAGTAGAACTGCAGTATCATTAACCCATATCTGGCTACAGTGATGTTGCATCTCCTGGGAGGAGGGACAACCCCTCTCATCTGCAGAGCCATTTGCATTTACCTGCAGTCTAAATGTCCTGGGTATTTACAAAGGAGCATGTGGTCTTACCCATGTTCTCTGAGCTGTGGTGGAGACTTCCAAAGTGGAAAGAATGAAGCTTTTGACCAATGCATGCATTCCTTCCCAGTCTTCCACTTATTCCACTTGTATAGCCTACTCTGAGGGCTGAGAAGAGTTTTTCAGAGTGGTTAATATGCCAGACTATTTCTTGGGCAAATTGTGATGAGGTTTCTAAGGCTGGATCATTGATGTCACCAAGCTTGTCCAAGAGAAAGTTCCTTAAGTAAATTGCTTAGGCGTAAGCTCCTTGGCATTATGTGTTTTTTCCTAGGAAGATGCAGAGCAGGAAACCAGCCTGCTCCTAGGATTGGTCCAGCCTGTGCCAAGGACACAGCTTTTGGGCTGGGAGCCCTAATTGAAGTCAAAGCAGAGATGCAACATCAGTGTCACCTTGCTGTCCTGCTGGGAGCAGAGCTGATGCCAGAGTCCAGAGAGAGCAAGGATTGATGGGGGACAAATCCTGGAGGGATACCAGAAGATCTTGTGGGATGCCTTTCTCCCTAGTCAAGTCAGACAAACCCCCAGCATAGAGCAAGTGTGAAGGGGATACATTCAGCAGATGGTTGCTGCAGACCTCATGACTCTATGTCCTTGCATCAGGGCCTGGGGTACAGGGAGGAGGCCGTGCTTTGGTTGGCTTGGCGTAAGCCCTGGCCTGCATTTCAGAAAGCAGAGCCCTGCAGTCCACAGTGCGCAGGGCCCAGCTGTGGTGGGGTGTGTGAGCCAGATACAAGTGCTCCTTTGGGTGCTGGTGTTTGTTCCAGGGTCCAGCATGGGGCTGACAGCAGTGCTTACAATAACATATGCAGGCCTCTCTCAGCAAAACAAATCCCCTGAGCTCCTGCCATGTTTCTTCAAAGAAAGTGGGTCAGGCCTCCCAGGTGGAGTTGCTTGAGGTATCTGCTCCCCCTGGGTCCAGGCCAGGCATTTCTGTCTGTGCAGCACCAGTCCCTTAGGGCAGCCTGAGTGTGGAGAGTTGTGTTGGGTACAGCTGGTGTTTGCTCATTCTGCAGACCTAGGAAAGGAGGAGGTGATACTGTTTAAAGCATTTCTCATCACTGTAAATTCCACATTCCTGCTGTTTGGGTTTCTTTGTCTGACTTGAGGTAAGTATGGTATTGATGCTGCAAGAGCACATGTGGATGTTGGGCTGTGTGCGTGGTTTTACAGCACCTGTCTGTGTGTGTGGCTGGGCAGATGGGGCTGTGGTACATGCCTAGAGGTGGAGGTCCTGCCTGGGCAGACTCAGGAATACACTGCCTATATTGGCCAAACCGTGCTGCAGTTTCCTGACCTGGATGAAGCCTGTTTGGTGGTAGTTCGGTCTGATGAGACCATATTCCCTTGCTTTTCTCCACCAAACTTTGCAAATTCACCCCAAATGTTTGCCACTCCTCAGCACTCCATTTGTGTGACCCATCAGAACCACCCTCTCCTGGGACTTCATTCCGAACAAGGAGCTGAGAGAGCATTTAACAAGCAAGAGTGGATGAAAAGGAGGTAAAGGAATAAAGAAAGAGGGAGGGGAGGAGGGATGCAGAGGTATGTGGCTGCATGTTGTGGTGTGTTCATGCATAAGCAGGCCCGCTTATCGATACCCAGATGTAAGTGTGTGTGCAAGGTAATATCTTCTGAAACAATGGGTGCTGCTCGGCTCAGGGAGCGCTGCTGGAGCCTCCCGCCAGATGCTGTTGTGTTATCAGGTTGCAGCAGGCGTTCCCATCTAATCGGGGATCTGAGCCTGTGAGCCACACCCGGGGCTTTCAAAGTCTCTCCTCCATCCCTCAGCCTGCTTTGCCTCTCTGAGGTGGGAGGGCAACAGGGGACAAAAGAGGCCAAGCCTCTCTGGAGGTGGTACTCGATATGTCTGGCCACCTAGCCCAGCTTCACACCTCAGCAAGGATGCATGAGCTGGTGTTGCCATCACCTTTCAGCAGAGATGGCACTGAGCTGACCCTGGGGAATGCAACCAGCTCTTGCCAGGAAGAGAATGCCCAGCCAGAGCTGTGGTAAAGCACCCGCTTCATTCAGGGGGTGGTAGATAAAGTCAGAGGGGCTAATTGACTGGTTTGTCCCCTACCCTGTGTGGAGACTACACTGGCAGACTGGCAGAGTGCTTTTTATTTTTTCCCTTTTGTGTTTTTAAGGAAGGCTCCAAAGAAAAACCTAGAAAATCCCTTGCTTCTCCCTAGCACCAAAAAGCAATGACCACTAATCTCTTGTGGCTCATAACTGGGTAAACAGCTTTGGAACTAATTAATTTAACAGTGCAGGGGCTGCCCACCTCTTTCACCAAAATCAATTAAGGAAAGGCACATTTTTCTTTCTCATCCCTTGCCTCCCTGTGCCACCTTGCAGTGAGGCAGAGGGGAGAAGGAACAGCAAGGACCAGTCCATCTTTCCCAGGACTCCCAGAGGATCTGGGTACAGAGAGAAACCCTGGAGCCCAGCAAAAGGGGATTAACAAGGTGGAGGGAGAGACGCTGCTGTTTCTCCACAGAAGGAGTGGGAATGCTCCCAGGGGATGGCTGGCGGTGGGAAAGCTTGATTGCCACATGCAGCCACGCCACACCGCGCACCTCCCTCCCTTCATCCTGATTCCCCAAAGACCTCCGTGAATTGTCATTCCTTGCTGGTGCAGGGTGGGAATTGACCATCAGGCTCTGGGAGCATTTTTTATTTGCATGGCTAATGAGACCCTCCAGAAGGGCTGTGAGGGAGAGATGGGTGGGAATCACAACACTGCTTGCTTGCCAAGCAAGGGCAGAGCTGTGTTTTAGAAAGGAGCTGGCAAGGAATGTAGTGAGTCAAATTTTGTGGGAGGTGATGGTAGAAATCGGAATGAGATCTAATGCAGTTGTTAAGGCTTCTGGTACTGGGGGCTTAAAACCACAGTGAAAGCAGAGAGTGTGCCAAAGGGGCTGCAGCTCCCCTCTGCCTTGGGCTGGGTGCAGGGCAAGAGGGTCTGAGCTGGGAGAAGAAGTGTATTAGCATCACGCAGCTTCCCAAAAAATCCAATGAGAGCAGGACCAACTTCTGGGTTTGTTCTTCTGGCTCTGCTTCCAGGTAGAAATGAGACCCAGGACTGAAGGAAATGGGTTGAGCAATGACAGAGCTCTCTCAGTATGCAGCTCCCCAAACCTATCCTTTTGGGGAATTGAAGACAACTGTCCTCATGACATGGTGTTGAGACACCTGGCCAAGCTGGGTAAAATCTCCTGAGCATTGTTCTATAAATGCCTCCATTTGGTCCATATCACCTCCTCCCATCTCTATTGAAATGCCCTTCTATTAATAAATAACTCCATTCTGCATTTCCCCATCTCTACAACTCATGCTGAAGTAACTGGGAATTTGGGTTTGGTTTTTATAGACATTAGCAATAGATTTTATCTTTATTAAGGGCTCTGCCTCCACTTCCCCAACCTTTGCTCCATTGCACTGAGCATGGTAGTTGCTGGAACAGGTCCCTGGGCTGAGCTCAGTACAGGGAGAAGGAGAACCTCTCTCCCTGGTTGGGCCAGGGCAAAAAGGTTTAAAAAGGACCAAGTTTCTCCTTGTGCATTAGTGACCTGTGAGTACCTCTCCATAGCATGGTGTGAGGCACCTGAGAAAAAAAGAGTGAGAAATTTTGAATGAAGAATATTTAACAGACTGAGTATCTGAAAGACTTCTTTCCCAAAGGTTGGGGGTTTTTTGTTGTTTTCTTCATGGACGTAGAAATATGGCTTAGGAAATACCTATAAGGAAACCTCCCTGAATGCAGTCATGATGCCGAGCCACCACAAGAATTTGGGGAACATTTTCCTTTTTTAAACTGTTGGTTGCAAACATTCCCTGGAACAATATTTGAGTTTTTGAGTGCATTGGCTGGTTGTGATTGGGTAGGGAAGTCACAGGACAGCATTTTTATCCCCGGGTTGGATGGCAGCATGGTTTCTGGCAGGGAAACCAGTGCATGTAAATTAGAATTGTGGTTTCCATGAACACTATCATATATGGATTGAAAGCTGATTTTCCAAGAGCAGTCCTGCCAGGAAAACTTGTGCTCTCTCACATAGCCCCAGGCAGCAAACACAAGTGACACAAACATGGTGAGACTGAGTTCATTTACAACTGTGGCTGTTCAAGAAGTATTTCTAAAATTTGCCTTCCCTGCTGTTCCTGCCCTGTCCCTCCTTCATCCTCCCCTTCAAGCTATGCTGGAGTGAGCTAGGAGCTTTGGTATCCAGTCCTCCACGGCAGCTGGTGCTGGGCCGGCAGGGATGGGCTCCATGGCCGGCACACCTGGGCTCAGGTAAGGCTTCGTCAGGGTGGGGACTGGATTCCTTCCCAGCCCTTCTCAGCAAACAGCTCTTGCCTGGAGCCCTGCCTTCCTCTGCCCTTATCTCCTTGCACTAGGGAAAACTATAAATGTTATTGGCCATGAAGTTATTCATCCCTTTCAAAGTTACACATATGTGAAACAGGCTCACAGAAACAGAGCCTGCTTACCCAGTGGGCTTAAAGATTTACATATTTTTTTAATAAAAATCTCTAAGAATGAAGAGTATTAATGCATGGTGATGCTAATAGCACTGGATCTGTATAGACCTAATTATGTATGTTGCCACAAGTAAATAACCACAACATTTCTTACGGGGCAAATATGCTCTGTCTCCATGTTTGGCTGACTAGAGGTGCAGAACCAGTAGCCCGGCTGGTCAGTGTTGTTAGCAGTGGAGACAGTAAATGGGAAGTGACATACAGGAGTTGAGTTGGCACACAGGTAGGTCCTGCCTTAGCTGCAGGCACAACTCAACACACTTTGGCTCAGAGATGTGGCACCAGGTCCTGCCTCTTCTGGAGGCCTCCATCCCAGCTGTATTTGGTGATGCTCCTACCAGAACAGTATACAGCGGTGGGGGCTATCAGCAGAGATCAGACTTTCAAAGCTCAGAAGAACCCACTGCCTTCTGGGAGTTTATAAAATTCATTCTGGTCCATACCTGTTGTTTAAACACATTCCTTTCTGGGGAACTCAGCTCAAGAAAAAAGAAGCTGAGCTAGGCTAACTAGAAAGATTCAATTATATGTAAAGGGTTGAGAGATCCATTACATCTCTGTGAGGCTGGAAGAAGCTGTTCTCCCATTTATAGCATGTCTCCTATTTTATTAGGCTCATGCACAAGCTATGTTTGCCTGTATCAGCCATCCTGTTTTCCCCCTACGCTGTCTGTTGATGGCTCAGACCAAGACCTTTGTGATGCTTCAAGCCAGCTGAGCCTGGAGACCTCCAGATGATCCAGACAGCAGTTTCCAATTGCTCCGTCCCATCTCCCTTGCCCTTTCCCCCCACAGGGCAGCTCTCTGTGGAGGGCTGTACTGCCAGGGTAAAGCAGTGCAGGATGGGGCTGTTGAGGAAAGCAAATGCGAGACCCCAGCCAGCCTCTGTCCCACATTTCAACTTGTGCATCCCGACATCAAACATGTCACTGCAGCCTGAGCCCCCACAGGCCTGATGGAGGAGCAAAAAGAGAGGGCTGGAGGCAGCAGATCCTAATCTTTATTAAATAAGAACAAAGCTTATGCCGGCTAATGAGAAAAACAAACCGATGAAAGATCCGGCAAGCTCCTCAGAAGGACACAAAGAAATTCTCTCTGAACAAGAGCAGGCTAAAAATATTCCCGAATATTTATTTTGCTGGCAATGGCTTCACAGGCTCCAGATTTGATGCCGCCTCTTTGGGGATTGGCATGGCTATTGCAGAGATTTCAGAGGAGGGTGCTCCAAACTCTACATGACACACACCCACAGCCATGGCAGAAACAGCCCCACAGCCACGATGTGAGAGCACAAACTGCCTCAGTACCATGACATGACAGCCAGTCCTTGTACACTTCTGTTTCTCTGAGGACAACAGAGTGCTTTACGCATGGTTTAGGTCCATCATCCTGTTTGGAGATGGTATGTGAGAGCCAGAGGGGCTACAGGTGCCTTTCTCCAGTTTCACTGCCCTTCTTGATGTGGGTCCCTGCACACAGGGTGCTGAGGTTCCTGCTGCTAAGTCCTGCACAGGTGCTGCACACTCTGTACATCATGATATCAGGGCCAACCTGCAGAGACCTGGAAGTACTGAGCCCACAATGCTCCCCCAAAATATCTTTATGATATGCTGGTGAGACCCAGGTGAAACCATTACACCAGGTCTCCTACTACAAGCCACAGCCTATGCAGCTGTCATCATCGAAGACATGGGCATCAAAAAAACCCAAAAGCACATGAAGTTATCCAGGCTGCACTTACCACATAACAAACTTGAAGTGCAGATCATGCCTGAGGAAACCAGTCATGGTGGGAGGGTTTTGAAACATCGTGATAGTCCAATGCAGGCTGTGGACCCCCAAGAGTGAGCCTGCACCACACAGCAGTTTGCAGAGATTTGCCCAGCCCCAAAGGCCCCTCCTGCCCTTGCTACCTCCCACAGGACCCCACAACCTCTGTTCAGACAGTTGTCTTCTGAGATGGTTAGTGGGAGGTGATGGCATTCGCAGCACTGGATCAGACCACCCAGCCAAGGCAGGCAGGAATAACCTCCCAGGTTCAAAGATGTACCCCCACCCTTTCTTGTATGAGCTGAGCCCCAAACCTCTGTCCCGAGTGCCACTGAACTTGGCTGGAATTGTTGCTTTTAAAGGAAAAAAGTGATGCAGTGAAAAGAACTGCAGTTCCTCCTCTGCCTTTTCTGACCATGAAACCTCAGCCTCTGCTCTTTTAATGTGCTGTGGCTGAACTTGCTGCCAGCAGGTCAAAGGGAACATAATTTACTCAGGCTTTGATGCATTTGATACAGTTTGGGGTGAAAAGAGAGAGGGGGAGTACAGGAGACTGGGGGGATAAACACTGTCAAGGAAGGAAGGAGGTTGCGTGTTTGTATGGGAACTGGATTAGTATGAAGACGACAGAGCTATTTGCTAGCCAAAAGGGACTTAGTGATAACCAGGAGGGTTTTGACTGGAGCTGGGGGCTCCACATGCTCATCTGGCTTGGTGGGCAGGAGGCAGCCTAAGTATTTGTCTTCAGGCCTCGTTTTATCTTTTTCTCCAATTAGGAGATTGGCAAAGAGAGGGGGAGGAGGCTGTTTGTATTCTGTACTGCTTAGAGTGTCCTGCTCAGGCAGAACCATGAGGTGTCCACAGTTCCTTCCTTGGCAGCCAGCTCTTATCACCTTTGAGTCTCTTTAACATACTCATTGTCTTAGAGCCCTTTACCAGCTGCTTCATGGATCCTCCCTGCAAATTTTCCTGCTTTCCTAGAGGTTGCAAGGCATGGAGCAGGTAAATAAACCCACATGGTATCACAGGTGGCTCTGATAGAGAAAGAAACCAGAGGTACAAGTTTCCTGGTACCATGCTGGGAGCATGAGGAGCTCCCAAAGAATGAGGACAGGCTGAAATGGGGGAAGTGCAGCCCTTTACCTCACATTGCTTTTGGCTCTGTTTTTTTTACTGCAAGCTGGTCCAGATTGTGCCATTGGCTCTGTCCCCACTAGTGTTGTGCAGACTCCACAGTAGTGTAAAAATCCTCATCCTTTACCCTTCTCACTCCTCTGGAAATCACCATCAACCTTGGAAAACTTAGGGGCCATCAACATTTGAGCAGGTTTTTTTACAGGTACCTAAGTTGTACCCTGGCTGTAGGCTTCAGGGCAGAACTGAACTAAAAGCAGAAGCCAAGAGCTTTTGCAAAGAGTCCCTCCTGATGGCAATGATTTTGGGTCCTGTAACGCACCTTGCTGTCTGTGAGCGCTTGGGCCAGAGCGTGATGCTTTCAAACACAGGTTGGTTCCCTCTTTTTTGGTTTCTTATTTGGTGGGTGTAACAGAGGAAAATGGCAATATCCCTCGTGAGAACCTACAGATTTTACTTTCCAGCATTTGTCTTGACTGCCTGGTGTTTACACAGGGACAGAAAGGCTGGGAGGAAGTGATGTTGGCTGCTGTGGTTTCAGTTCTCACTCTACCTCACTACTTAGAAACTGGACCCGTGCTTTGGTTTGCAGCTGGGGGGAAGAGGAGTCCTTGAATCCAGTTCCTTTCAGGGAGGCTCTCCCAGCCCCACAGAGGCATCAGCAGTGCTGAGAGGGATATGGGAAAGGAAAGAAAACCAGGCCCCCACTAAACCCTGTTCTGGCAGCTCCCAGTGCATTAATATTCACTGCAGAGCGAGGGGTGTAAATTCACCACTATCTGCTTGGAGCTTGCCGTTGATGCCGTTCATTTCACATAGATGTCACTACTGCCTTATGAGGGCTCCTCCGAGCCAGCCGGTTAAATGGACCTAGTGCATTATAGTAATGGAGTAACTGTATAAAAACAATGAAATCCAATCTCTTTAAACTGATTTGATGTCTGCCTGAACCACAACATTTCCTGCTAATGGCTTCCTTCATTTTGTAACTGTGATCTCCACCTGATCAGATTACAGCTGTTTTTAATTACAAAGCTAATAGAGTTTGTAGGCAGTGTCAGGCAGACGGCGCATGCCTGGGCTGGGCATGGGGTGCACAGGAGCCAGCAGGGGTCTGGGTGACTCTGCTAACACTCTCAGCCCATCAAACCAACTGTCAAAACACTGGGAGTGGGGCGCAGCTAGGAGGGATGGTGATGTGGTGCCAGCGTACTGGTCTCTGGGACACTGAGTGAGCACAGACAGCTGCAGATTGTGCTCCTGCTCCATGCTCAGGCTGTCCTGTCACCAGGCTGGGCAGCTGGTGATGCCCAGGAGATTTGTGGCATATTTGGTGCTTGTGCTGGGGTCACAGGAAGGTATGAGAAGGGCACAGACAGTTTTTTTCTTGACAATGGAGTTTAAAAAGACCAAAAGAAATGAAACAGAAAAGCAAAAAGACCAGAATAGGGATGCACACAGTGACTTTTGCAACTGACGGGATGGGAAAGAGCCCTGTGGGTAACTACCAGTGGAAAAAGCCCTGGATGTTGATGTATTTCTTATGGGATACTGTGATTACCTATGGGATCTGCTTCCTCCACCTTGGCCCAGGCAGCAAACCATCTGAGGACCATCCCCACAGCTCAGCCACATCGCCAGCAACATTGTTTTGTCCAGCGGTTCACTGGAGTATTGATTGCCCCATCTCTCCATGTTAGGGGCATAGATCAGCATAGCTGTGAGGAAAACAGCCGTTTGAAAGAACTGTTCCCAAGCAGTGCTGGCCAGGGATGCCTGTTCAGCAGAACATGTGCCTCCATTGCAGGTTAGCCCCAAAATGACTTCCTGATGGTAGAAAAAAGTCCTGTGGGTGTGTTACAGGTGGTACTGGGTAGCTTGTGCTGATGTTTAAGGTTCAGCTGGTATTTGGCTTAGTTCAATCTGATTGAAAGATCTCAGCAGAGAAACAGTACCATCTCCCCTTCGTACCACACTCTCCTGTCATGTGAACCTTTTTTGTGGGTTAGTGGAGCAACTCTTGTCTACCAGAGCAGGCCAGATGGATGGCTCAGTGGCAAGCAACCCACTTACAACACTGAGGAATGGTAGGAGCAGGAAGAAGGAGCACCTTGACTCAGCCAAGCCTCCATGGAGGTATCCCTGGGCACTGTGACCCAGAGGTGCTCCACTCCATGGCAAATGCACATCCCTTGCTGTGGTAATGCCAGAGCTGCACATGTCGGGTTACACACCAGCCTTGTAAATGATTTAGGGTCCACACAAAGAGCACATCAATTATGTACCCTGGGACTTAATTATTTAGCTTGACAGGAGTATCTTCCCTTAATTTCATTGTCTTCTCGGTCTCCTCTATCACAACAGAGCCACGGATGCTCTGGTGGGAAGGCTATGCCATCATGTATTTCAGCTCCTTCCCAGTACTGCCCAAGCTCATCTGCTGCCCCCATCCCTTAGCTGATGAGGAAAATGAGCCTCTCCTGTGACTCTGGAGCAAGGTGAGTGGCTGGGCCTGTGCACCACTGCTGCTGTTGGCTGCCCTTCAGGTGTGTCAGGGACTGGATTCTGTCTCTGGTCCTAAATGAACCAATTTAGGCAGCTTGGAGGATGATGTAGATGAGCTGAACTCTGGGATGAATTTTTGTGATTTTTGAAGTTCTTTCTGGCACCTGGTTGCCCATCAGGAGCCAGACTACAGGGTTTTAGCAGCCTTTCCAGGTGCTCCCTGGCAGCACTGGGCATGCTGCTTGGAGAAAACACCTGTCTGTTATCATGCACCAGCATAGAAGTCAGCACTTTGCTTCTCTCTTTCTACTCCACACTTTTCTTCTCTTTGCACCTCTTCTTTTATCCAAACTTCTGAACTCCACATTTAGTGCAGGTTTTTACAGAATCTCAACCTTCTGAGAGTTCCTACTCACATTTTGTTTCCACAGTGATTTTAATACCTACAGGAGAAGTGTCAAGCATCACAAGTCAGTCAGTGCTGCTGTGAGTTGTGGCAGCCACAGAAGAGCAGGAGGCGAGGACATGGCCATGTGTGAGCGGCACAGCTCAGGCAGGCGAGGCCCCTGCTTGACAGGATTTTCTCTCCACACCGTCTCCTCACCATGTCTTGGTATGTCTTCAAATGTGTTTATTTTTCAACCCTTAAATACTACCTTTTCCTAAAACAAATAAATGAAGCTAAGACTGGGAGCCTAGAATTTTAAAGCCACCCTGCAATAACAAAGCAGTGTGTGCAGATCAGTTGTCACCAGCAACTCTACAATAACAAAATAATACAACCCCATGCAATGCTAAAACAACTGCTATGGGCATGCGAGGAAGGAAGCATATTTTCCAGTGTCAAGCTTAACACGACTTTGTTCTGCAGTAAACTCAAGGGTCAGGAGGGGGATGTAAGGACCAAAACACCTTGAGCAGTGTGACTTCAATGTCACGCAGCAGGCAGGGTCGTCAGACACGCGGCAAACACCCCTTCGTTATCATGAGGTTTAATAGTCTGGAAAAGGAAGAGAAAGCGAGGTTTTGCAATGAAACAGGAAGTTCCCTTGAATCCTAGAGCCTTTGAAGAATTGTCAAAGGAATGAGAAGCCGGTATGTTTGAAAAGGCTTTGGGTTATGGAGCCAGAGAGGGCAAGGGGACAACAGGGAGGGAGACACTAAGCACAGAACTTCTCCAGTCCCACACTCTACTCTTTGTTCCCCTTTTCTTTTTTTCTGGTAATTCTTTGATACTTTCTCACTGCTTACTTTTTTCTTTTTAGCTTTTTTCCACATGCACACTCTGAGGTTAGCAGGATTTTTCTCAGAGTTCAGCAAAGCCTCCATCCTACAACGGGCTATGGCTGGTGCAGCTTTGCCCACACCTTGCTATGGGGCAGTGAGTGGAAGTGGCTCTGCAATCCAGGCTCCACTGATGCACAAAACCATTTTTTTGAGGAAGTGTTTCTGGAGTTTGAAAAGGTTTGGTTAGCTGCTTTTTTTAATTTCTTATTTCTGCCCCTTCTACTTTTTGGGTGTGGTAGTTCTGTGTGGCTGCGGGAGCAGATGGGCAAATGCCTCCCCTTCCCGGAGTGTCTGGTTGACCAAGAGTCACTAAAGAAAATTCCTGCATGATTTCTGACACATTTTCTTAGCATTTGAGATGTAAAGATGCTGAAAACTATAGCTTGGTGGTTTAGCATTTACTAGAGGGTTTCTGTTTGCCGCAAATCCGATGATTGTGATGATGAAATGCAAGACAGGGCCGAGTTTTACAGGCCTGTTACTTGCCCATAAAGGAGACTGGACACAAGATCTGAGTGGGGCTGTCAACCAGTTGAAGGCATTGGGAAAATGCCCAACATGGGAGTGAAAGTCTCCATGGGGAATGGGTTTCTTTTCCTTATAAGCCCAAGGTGGAAAGGGTCAGCTTTTTCTTCTGAACCACTGAAGAAAACAGGATGTACCCTTCCCCAGGCAAACCCTTGAAGGGTGCCCTTCCCCCTGCCCAGAAATGGCAAGATGTGAGCAGTGAGGTGGATGAAGGGGAGCAGCCAGCTGCTCAGCAGAGAGAACAAGCCTGGTAAAGGGATCCTGGAGGGAAAGCCAAGAGATTGTCATGACACCATGCTTTCCTCTGTGCTACTTTACGCTTGGGACCAAATTTAGCCTGGTGTAACTCTGCTGAAGTCACCAGGGATTAATTTGGCCTCTGGTGGCTCCATTGTTCTAACTAAATGAGTCAGAAGAAGCAGCCTATTCTTATCTGTGCGCAGTGGGATGGTGACAGTAATGGCTCAACGAAGCAGACCCCAAAAGCAGCAGGACTAGGACCTGGAATTGGGGCTACCACGAGCCAAATGGGTCTGCAAGAGGAAATGTTTTGACATGTGGGTTATAGATGGAGGCAGGCTCAGTGTGGGTGCACTAGCAGTGCTCACCGCTGCTGCAGGCAGAGGGGAAGAGGGCTCTCAGGTTCCCTGAATATTAAGCGGTGCTGCTTGGAGTTCCTCAATTCTTCAGCCACCAGAGAGGGAAGCTGTGGCTCTGGAAGGGGCACATGGTGTTGAAGGGGACTTCACGCTGCTTCCCGGCCTGGTGAGAAAGGTTGCTGAGGGTGGAAATGTCCAAAAATCTCCATCCCTGGTCTGCATCTGCCAGTGACTGAGTGCAGGGCAGGAGATATGGAATGGGATGGGCTGGTGCAGGGCTGAAGATGTCTTGGGTGAAAGTTGTGGTTTCTGGCTCAGGGCAACTTGCTAATTTGGTGTATTGTGAATTCTCCCAAACTTCAGGAAAATTCAGGGTGAGCTGGGAAGTTGTGATTTTTCCAGCCTAGGTTAGGTTTGAGCCATTTCCAAGCAGAGAAGCAGTTGCGGGATGGGCTGCAGGAACCATTTGCCTTGACCAACCAGCATTGCAGCCTCGCATGGTTTTGGAGAGGAAATGTAGTGAGCAATGGAGACAAAAGTGTTGCCTGCCTTCCCATGCCTACTGCTGCACCCAATCTCCCCTTTTTCATGCTGTACCCACTGGGAACATAAGGACAAAACTTCAGTCTCCAAGGCTGTCAACATTTTACCATGGCTAAACATGCAAGCACAAAGACAGATCCTCTTCTGAGGGTACAGATAACAATAAGGTAGGGAGGGAGAGGAGAGCAGACCTGCAGCCTCCTCACAGCTCCCAGCACTCTTGCACCTCCGCGGCTCAACTACGCACATTCCCAGAGTCCGGGGCCGGATAATAAGCAGAGCCACAGCAGCTATTCAGGAGGCTCTGACCCTGGCTAGGTAACTACATAATGAGCCTGTTTGAATTGCTCCGGTCCCTGCCAAAAGGGTGGGATCGGGGGATGCTTTTGTTTGCAATAATGAACCTGTAATTATGCTACATTTCTTGGTTTTAGCCACATTTTTTGTGTGTGTGCTCCCTTTGTATTGACGGATTTATGGCCAGGATACTCTGCTGCACCACCAGCCGTACGGCCCTGTGTGGAGACTGTCTGACTGTCGTCTCAGAAAGGTGTTGGGAAAAGTGGGTGTGGGGCTAGAGAGAGGGTGTTTGCATTACTTCAGCCTCCAAAGGGTTAAATGAATGCATTGAAATCAATACAAATGGCAGAGGTCCTGCTTTTCTGAGAGCAAGACAAAATAAAACATAAAAAGAAAAATCTCTTGAGCTTCAGGTAAATTTTAAAAAAAAGTAAGGAGCGATTAGACTGCACTAATAAATAAATAAATAAATAGATGACACTCCAGATTTCAGCTCCAAGGCACTCAATAAAATTACACTTTGAAATGCAAGGATTAAGCAGGGTAGGTGACAAGGTAACTTTGTTAACAGGCTAATCTCTCCCCTTAACAGAGACAGGGGATTTACATGTGGCCTTGCAAAACTGCTTTATGGTCTCTTTTTCCAGCTGGAGATGGTAGGAAGGAGCCAGGATGGGATGGGATGGTGTTGCATGTTTTAGAGCCATTTGCGAGATGAGTTGAAAATGCTTTTTTCTTCTTCTTAGGTTTATTTGTGTTGGGTTTATTTTCAGTATGTCTGCATGGAAAGGTGTCACCCACAATCAGCTGTTTCCAAACATTTCAAGTAGGGTATGATGATGTCCTCACAGGATGACAAATAATCGGGTAAAAGCATTGGTGGTGCCATTTCTCCCAGGTTTCATTTGCTTTCTCAGAAGAAGCTAACCAGTGGCATGGGCTATTCAAAATGTTATGCCAGAACTTCTTTGCCCCAAATCTTTCCCTCAATTTCAGTACTTCTTCACCAAGGAATGTGTGAAATCTAAACCCAGGTTACTGTTTTCAAATGGTTCCTCTGTCCTTTGTGGGGAAGAAAAGAAGTAAATATAAAAAAGAACTTTATATCTTTGTATTTCTGTCCATTACTAAATATGTACAAATCCTCCTCTGAGGTTGTGTGCCATATGGTACCCACTTCATTGTACCCAGAGTCCAGCCACCCCCTGCTATCTCTCCCTCCCATAACAGGCAGAATTCTCCTTGCTTTGCAGTTTAATTCTCTTCAGTGTCAGTGTGGATGTCGATGGTGAACTGGGGAAAATGTGGGGAGGATTTAGGAGTTTGAACCTTCTTCATGCATCTAGACAAAAATGACACCGAGAAAACCATTTCTTCCATGTTGTCCATTTGAAATTCAACAGAAAACAGCAGGCTGAACATGTTCTCAATTTTTAAATAGATCTGGAGAAAATATTTATAACACGGTATTTGTTGCAGCGTTTCTGGGGTATTTGTGCTGGCTGCAGGCGGAGAGACTGATCCTGGAAAGAAACCCAGTGTCAAGTTCCAGGCCCATCTGTAGATTCATGTGCTGGACAAATTCTGGGTGAGATTGTAGCCTTTTCTGGTGGCTGAAGGTGATCTCATCTAAGGGCATGGAAACAGAGGTCCTAGTGAGGAAAGTTCTGCCACTGAACTAAGGGAAAGTTGCTTTTCCCTTTGCTTTGATGACTGGATAGTGGGAAGGGATGACAGTTTCTCAGTTGAGTGTGGCTATTTAAACATTTCCAAACCATCAGACCAAAGAATTTTCTCAGCTAATGTTGGTGAAACAAAAACTATGTCAGCATGCATTGTCCCTCAGCCTCCAGAGCTCAGGGTTATGTCTGTTCCTGCATTTGAAGCTACATTTACGTGAAGGTGCTTGTAAAGGCTCTCAGAATCTCGACTGCCCAAAGCAACTATGGACAGCTTGCCTGCAGACATGCCAGCAGGTCACAGAGCCAGTGAGAGTATGGACAGAGGTTAGACCCGCAGCAGTGTGGCAGGAAAGGACATGGGGGTGGATGAGACAGGCCTGTCACATAGCACAGCAGGCCACTGTTTCCTATAGGGAGCCATCCAACTCTCCATTTGAGAAAATGCCTGGCTTTAGAGTGAGGTGAGTGAACCCAATAGAGGTGCTAGTTCAAGCCTCAGCTGTGACTTGGCTAGTGGGAACCAGGACTGTTAGATCAGGACCCCTGTACCCCTCAGCAGTGATAACGCAGAGCACATCCTCTGTACAGTTGGTAGTTGACAATAGCCTGTGTGCCTGCTGCTGCCCACTGAGGCCACGTGGGCTGCTGTGTGCCAGGACCTAAAAGGGCTTATCGGAGATGAGCAGCACATCAAGCACTTTCCCAAGCTTGGATGCAACTGAAAGAAGGAGTTACCTTCTTAGAAACCAGACATAACCCCAACTCTGAAGTTCATCTACCCTTTCAGTGTTAAACATCCAAACTGAGCAGCAGACGCTTGTCCTGTGCAGGAATCTGGCCAATTGTTTCCCTTCTCTCTCTTGTCCTTATACCTTAAATCATTTTGACCTTTAATTGGCCCTAATTTGCCCACAGACGGCCCTGGGACCCCTTCAACGCATTTGCTTGTAATTGGGTCCCTTTGTTATTTTTCCAGAGAGCCACCGCTGGGTGTTTCTTTTTGAAAACACTGTGGCATGTCATTGAGAGCGGAGCCGCTTTTAAATTAGCCCTGCTGGGGGCCAGGAGAGCCCTGTGAAAAGCCCAGCAGAGAGAGACAGGGCTATCTAAACGCAATTATCACATCACTGTGAAAACGTGAAACCAGCCTGAGCTTAAGCAAACATCACACGCCCCTCGGCTGGAGGGCGGCAGTACTTTGGTGGCTGAACCCCACACCACCAAAAAGGTTGTCATGCCATGTCTGCCTCTTGTTCACTACAGTTGGGGATGTAAGTTGGCAGTATTTTCAACAGTATTTTTATATCACATTATTTCAATAATCATATAATAGTTCAGGTTGGAAGGGACCTTTAAGCCTTGTGGTTTACAAGTGGTTGCTCTTGAGAACCAGTCGTATGAGGAGAGGCTGAGGAAGCTGGGCACATTTAGTTTAGAGAGGAGGAGGCTGAGAGGGAACCTCATTGCCTTATGCAACTACTTGAAGGGAGGTTGTAGAGAGGTGGATGTTGGCCTCTTCTCCTTAGTAACTGCTGACAGAACCAAATGTAATGGTCTGAAGTTGAGGCAGAGGAGGTTTAGATTGGATATTAGAAATAATTTCTTTACAGAGTGATAAGGCACTCAACCACTCCCTTCCCAGAGAGGTGGTTGAGTCACCATCCCTGGAGGTATTTAAGAAGTGTATAGACACTGTGCTTCATGACATGCTATAGGGTCAGGCATGGAGAGGGTAATTTTGTGGTTTTCAATCGATCAGGTATTTAGGTTTTTTGTGGGTGTGGGTGTGGTTGGACTCAGTGATTTAGGAAGTCCTTTCCAACCACGATTATTCTGCGGTACAGCTACAGAGCACTGCACTGCAGAAGAGAAATAGGAAAGTCCAAGCAAGAAGCAGCCATAAAAGTGAGCAACTGTATTAGCAGACAGTGAGTAAGGTCCTGTGTGCGCTATTAATCTGGCTGTGGCCACAGTTTGCCCCTAGCCCCACTCATAATGTCATCAAGATCTTAACTGTCCAAAGCTAAGTTAGAACAAGGGATAATACTGCAGCTAGATAGCATCTGCACTGCCTCCTGTGCTAATGGACAGTTCTGTAACCAAGTCTCCTGGCTCAGTCAGCCCTGCAGCATGGAGACCTTGCTTTAATATTTGCTGTGTGCAGACCTTAAAATCGAGTTAAGTGATAGTGCTGTCCAGCCTCTGACCACACATTGTGATGCTGATGGTCCTATTGTCACCAGATGAGACCAAAACTGGTGCCAAAGTTGTTGGGAGCTGCAGCATGTAAAGTCATTTTAGTACTGGATCCCACATAAGTTTGCCTTCCATGGCTTAAAGCATTGGAACAGCTTAGCAAGCTACATCTCACATAGTATGGAAAATGAAGTAGGCTGTGGCTGGCAACAGCTAAGGCTGGAGATTTGTCCTGCTGAAATTTTGTATCAGTTAGATCTGTCCTTGTGTCACTCTAGCAAGATTGAGGAGAACATGCTGTGCTACAAAAGTGATGATGCCTCCTCTTCCTCAGGGTTGTGCATTGCAACAGTCACGGCAAGATGGTGATTCCAATGTGAAAGGTGCGTATTTGCAAGAAAGATGCAGTCCTGCCTACCAGCATGGCTCTTCAGAGGTAGCAGAAACAGAGGCAGGCCCTTAGAAACAAGCAAACCTCACAAGTCCTCCATTGGCCATGCATATTTCTTGATATGAGAGGCTGGAAACTGCAGTCTCTAATGGTCAGAACATGTAGTTATAGTAGAAGGTAGATGAAATTATCTCAATAAAGTGAGTCTTAACAGTTGTCGTTAAGACTCCTAGTTGTGTAAAGTTACTACCATAATTTGGCAACTTGTAACTGGCATTGAGATGCTGGGGGAAGAAGTCCACCCAAAGACAGTCCTCATGCCTCCCCAGGTCAAATAGTGCTCTCAGAGCCATCCAAAAGAGACAATGCTTCTCTACCCAAAACTCCACCATCTGGGACAGCTCACCCAAAACAACAAGCTCCAAAAGCCAATGGCACAGAGAATCATAGAATCCTTATGGCTGGAAAGGACCTCCAGGATCACAAGTCCAACCCTCATTCCAACAGAGTTCCAGTGCATTACTGGAATTCAGGTTTCATCCAAGAAATCACTTGCAGTACCACGACTGCGATCAAGAAAAGTCCATTTCTAAAGGTAACATGGAGCAAACAGACCTCGGATTGAGTTTTGGGACCCAGGCATGGCTGGTCCTCCTTTGAAGGATCCTCTGGGCAGATACACGGCCCCACCAAAGGAGAGCTGGACACAGGTCTGCAGCATCTGTATCTCTCTCTTCTGACTAAACTGCATTTTCCCCAGGTTTTCTTGATGTTTCTACTCAGCTTGCTTACAATCCAAGGCACTTTATTTCTACTAATGACGTTCTGGTCAGATGTGGGTTCTTACTTGATTTCTGCAGTGGATCTCTGCTGTACAGCTGAAAGAAAGGGCAGAGCACACACTGAAGCATTTACAGTGTCAAGCCCAGTCCTGGTTGATGCTGGTCCAGTATGTTTAGACATACAATCCTTCCCCTGAGCTCAGAGTGCCCAGGATTCTTGCATATGTAAATGTTTGCAGAGGCAGGGCTCTGTTTGTATTGCCTGTTTACTAATTTAAGTTTATATTTAAGTTTCTGATGTTCAATTAATTTCTTTTTTAATCCATTCAGGACTTTAAGGAAAATATATGATTTCAGCATGTTGCAGGAGTAGATATAAAGTCTGGGTCCAGTGGTTTGGGTTGGGTTGTCTAGTTTTGAGCAATTATGAAGGAGAATGATAACTCTACTGTACATCATCTTGTCAACCTATCACCATTCCCCACAGTCTATTGTTCCAATTCCTGCTAGGACATGCTTTCCCCATTTCAGTATGCTGATGGTTGCATAGGCCTGTGCTTGGTTCTGAGTCAGAAAGCTGGTCATCTATGCTGGTCTTTGAGCAAGACAAGGGTAACAGAACCACCTACTTATGTCAGTTCTTCTGACAATCCCAAAGCTTTTCTGAGGGCTTAAACAAAGCCCAAGACTTCACCCTGGCATAAGGAGACATCCATGTTGTGGAAGCCCTCTGACAGCACTGGCTTTATTCTGGTCCAGGTTAGAGAGAAAACACCTTGCCAGTAGGGGATGGTGCCATGCAAGTTTACTCTGACCATTTTCTAGTGACAGTGTGTGGAGCAGCAGAGGGGAGACCAGTCTTCAGGTCTATCAGTTCAATACTAAAAATTTCCCCTTTCAACATTTATCTTCTCTATTAAAGCAAAAAAGCGTGAACAGTCAGCCAGGAAGAAGTAATTTTTCCAAAAACACTCAGTGATAAATTTGGGGAAATTGGAGGAAAGCCAAACTACAGCAGAGAATGAAAGTTGGGTGGCTTTTCTGGGAGTGACCAGGGAAGTTTTCAACACCACTCACACCCCCGCCTTCCCCACCACTGTTGTAGTAGAGCAAAAACCTTGGCTTGTAGAGAAGCCACTGCCACCACCACTGCCTCCTTTTCCTGCTGCCAGATAAAAAGGACAGACTCTCCTTTTTCAGCCCATTCTGCTCACACAATGGGAGAGAGGGATCAGAGCCAAAATTACAAGTGTGAACCCTTAATGCATCAGGTTGAACAATGGGCTTTGGAGGCGTCTGCCTTGCTGGAGGAGCAGTACAGCTAGTTCTGACTACCCAGTGCCATGGAAAAAACCCTCATTGTCCTGGTGAAATGCTCCCCAGAATGAAAACACCCTCCTCCTCCTTTCTTCAGCTTCCTAACAAACTAGGCCCACAATTAAACAAACATGCCACTAACAGAGCAGAGCTCAAGTGTAACAGATGTTGTTGCAGTTGGACCAGGCTGGGGGCTGAGTGTGAGCTGTGCTGGCTGGCTGAAACTCCCCGGATGCTGTCACTGCAAGGGTTTCTTTGCCATACCATGGCCTTCTTCCTCCACCAATCTCTTCCTTTTTTCTCTGGTCTGCCTTTTCCATAATCTCCTCCCCTCAGCGCATTCCTTCTGCTTGTCCTACCTGTCCACTCCATTTCATCCTAATGTCTCATAATTTTCATTTTTTAACACTCAAAGCCACAGGTTTTATTTCAGCAAAGCTTGATCAAAGAGGGAAAGCCATTTAAATTAACTTCTTAGACCTTTTCAGTATAGGAGACTATGGCAAGTTAGTGTTTTTTCAAATTCTTGTTTTTTGCTCAGATCTGATCCAAGGACCAGCACTGTCCCCTTTCTGGCATTCAGTCACTACTGAGAATGCTCAATGTCATCTCCCAGCTCCTGCAGCCCTGCTGAGTTTGGTGGCTGTAGTGCAGGTGGTTGTGAGGCTGCAGCTGGCCACATATGACACTTCCACCCAAAGAGTGCTGCCCAACACCCCCCCACCCCCCCCTACTATGCAGTGAGATTTTGTCTTGTTCCAGGCTGCTGTAGCACAGTGACTTCTGCAACTATTAATAGAAACTTGCAGGTATACTTCTCTTTCTCCTTTAAGCAGAGACACTGGAAGAAGTGGGAAGAACCCTGAAATCTTCCCCGAGTTGTCTCAGAGTTGTCTCTCAGAGCCACAACCCTTATTTCACCACAACTCACCAACACAGCCTGGAACTGGAGTGTATCCCGCCTGCCATGCCCAGCAATGCTGTGGGGTAGAGCAGGTAAGCCTTACTTGGTTTACTCTGTCCCTTAGGTGAGATGGGCTGGGTATCTGAGGCACTGCAATATTAAGCCAACACCAACTCTCAGTGCCCTGCTTTGGTAGAGGGAAAGCCACATGTACAGGCAGCAGGTCTGCTAGTTCACCATTGCAGTGCCCAGTGCAGGAGCAGCAGAGCCACAGAGAATTCTAGCCAGAACTACCTCCCAGATGGCTAGTGCACCGCTGGGTGTTATTTTCACTTGTACAACAAAGCTAGGAACAAACAACAGAGAATCCTTAGCTAAAAGTACACCTCTTGTCCAAACCCACTTCCAGACCAAAACAAAAACCAAGTCCAGGTGAACACCCAGGTATTCCAGACCCGAGGGTGATGATGAAGTTAAATCACATCAAGCCAACTGACCGCATATTGGTTTACTTATCATCTAAGGTTTGAGTTTTCTACTTTTGATTTACTTACACTGAGGACAAAGTACCTCAGAGGGAAAATTTGATTGGGGAATTGGTTTTTACTTCCTTTTTCACAGTTGTTACACACAATCATACAATAGCTTACATTGGAAGTGACTTGATAGTTCATCTAGTTCCAGGCCCCCTGCCATAGGCAGGGACACATCTCACTGGACCAGGTTGCCCAGGGCCTCATCCAGCTTGGCCTTAAATACTTCCAAGGATGGAGCATCCACAACATCTCTGGGCCACCTGTTCCCGTGCCTCAGCACTCTCATAGTGAGGATTTTCTTCCTAAGATCTGTGTGCACATATGTATCCCTTTTCTCACTGTCCTTCATTCTCCAGCTTAGTCCCTTTTTTTTCTCTTTAGAAATTCAAATTTACCTCCAATTCATGCTCTGTTGCCCACACTATCTTTTATTTTAACACCAGCTTGGCAATGCAGGGTTGAAGACTAAGACCTAGAGAAGCACACCTTGTTATAGTAACATACTTGGTCTGTGTGTGGCTGCATAGCAGCCTCTACTCTCTCACTGAATAGGGCTCGCTGAATCCTGCTCTGAGCCTGCTCAGGATGCTGAGCAGCAAAAAGAAAGTAATTTTTGGTCGGTTTAGTTTTAGGCCAGCTCAACATGTTGAGGCAATTCTTTACAGGGTCAAGTGAGGAAGAGAGTGGAAAAGAAGGAAACCATGTGGGACAATAGTACTCCACAAAGAGGTTGGCTAGGGATGATGCAGAGCTGCTGCCTCCAGCCCAAGTTTTTTAATGCTAGTACGGAATATACCTTATCTATATATTTCTCCTTGTTCTTGCTCAAGCATCAACTTGAACATACTGTTTAACTGTGGTGCTTCACTTGGTCCCACCCCAATGAGGACCTATGCAACTTCTGTATTTTATAGCCCACTTAATTTAGGTCTTCTGTAAGCAAGACTAAATTCATAGAGGTGGGGAAGTGATGACACAAGTAGTTGACAACATAAACAGTTACGCTGGCAGATCAGAAGATATGGCAGCCTCTGGATGGAAGCCATGAAAAGCAGCCATCGACAGACACCTCTGCATGGAGCTCATCTGCAGCTGAAACAGGATGCACAGCCTGTGGCTTCAGTCATCATTGCAGCAGGTCAAAGCAGAGGTAGGGTGAATTAGTTCAAAGCAAATCAAAATTGTTCTGAATGTTTGCTTGTAAAACCAAATGAAATTTTTTTACTGAGATTCAAAACGATTTGGCTAATCCTCCACTATTCTGTTATTCCTATTGCAAATATAATGTCTGGCTTAATTCCCACCCCAGACAAAAGCAAAAATGCTGGGATGCCCCAAGTAGCTCTTGATCTCTAGGTCTTCAGGTCAGTTAGAGGCAAAAGTAGTGGGGTTTTCTCATGAACTATCCACCCTGCTTTTGAAAGTGTGCCTGTACAGGCTTTAGTGTCTCAGCCTCTTCTAGAACAGATACTTTAAGACAACAACAATAGCAGCATTTCTGATTTTGATTCGCTCTGATTTGGCTGCAACATCTCAGATTCCTCTGACCCCATGCACTCATGAGAGGTGTAATCTCCATGCATTGCCTCAGGTCCAACTGACCCTAGGTGAAGCAGAGCAAGGAATAAAGACGGGACTGAGTGACACCAAGAGATGCTGCTTGATGGCAATTCCCAGCCATTACAACAGCCCTCGGGAGAGCTGCTATGAATCTGAATGGTTCATAGCAGCCCTGAGGGAGCAGGGCCAGAGCAAGAGAGGCATCAGACAGCTTTGTTCTCCCTCATAGAACTGAAATTCAGCGTGACTTGGAAAGCAAAAGATCTGTTTTTTCTCTCTGGGAAATAGGAATGTGAAGCTATTGATTAGATCCTTTCTCACAGAAAGTGCTAAACAGGTACATTGCACAACCCTGTGATCTTAGTCCACTGATCACTTTCTCTGCTAGATCCTTCTGTTCCTCCTGGATGGAGCCCATACTTTTTCAAAGCACTGCCAATCACATTCTTGTAGGTTTGGAAGAGCTCTGAATGTTCCAGTACCAAGAGGAAAATGTGCCCTTCTGCTGCAGCCAGAGCAGCCCTGGAGCAGCCCTTTAACCCTCAGGCCACTGATGACAGGGTGCCTGACATCCAGGTATTTGTAAATACAAGCACACGGCAAGATGGCTCTGATGCAGAGCCCCTTTGGCCATGTGCTACCATGTGAGGCAACCTCCATGCTCTTTGCATTTCAATCTAACATCCAATCACCTGGGAATCTCATTGTGACTCACACAAAGTCCCCTCTGCTCCATAATTACAGGGACCAAGTTAAGAGAGAGAGTAAGAGGTTCCTTAAAGTACTATGAGTCAGATGATCAGGATGTGGCCTAAGGTACCAAAACTTCCAGCAATAAAGGGGACATCTCATTGTTAGCTGATGCCCTTCAGGGGCTGGTATGTGACAAGTGCTGGAATGCACCACTTTTCTTCCTCTTGCTTGATATAATTACTTCAGTGTTATTTAAAGCTCTGACTAATCACACTGCAATGGTCAGGTTTATAATGCAACAGTATGTAGCCTGGAGCAAAATCTGACATAATTATACTATATAAATTCCCCCATTAGAAATGACATGGCATTGGCATTGTGTACAAAGCAGCCATGGTCCAGTCAACTGGCTCTGTGAAAATCTGTCTGACAATTGTTTACCCTGTTGGTATCTTATTGACACTTCCTGCTATGATGAAACTGTTACATGATAGTGAATGGGAGCCAAAAGCTGAACGAGCCTCTCTCATTTCCTCTCACACTTGAAGTAGTGCAGTCGGTTTTCTTGCCTGGTTTTCTCCGGATGAGGGTTTGCACAGTTCTGATCGCTCTGAAATAGAAAGAGAAGCATATGGTTATGGTACAAATCACAAAAGCTCATAGAAATCCTGGCTGGGGTTGCATCACTTGCTACAAGGAGTGATTATTTCCCTAGTCCCCATCCTTTCACCAGTGTGATTATGGGCTATTCTAGGATTCATTCTGACCTGGCACTGCCTTGCATCATGGCAGGATAGCAGGAGCCAAGCTGCTCTCCCACTGCTTTTTGGCATGTGTCAACAGAGCAGCAGGGCATCACGATGGGCTCATTTGTCCGCCCCTGGCACGTTGTGCTGCAAAATGATTGCGTGACATATTTGTTTCATACTGCAGTGTCTGGGCTGTGGCACGTTTGAATGGCCCGATGAGAGGAAGGCTGGCCTGTTGACTGAGAGGAGGATGAATCTCCCATGGCTGTGTCCAGCATACTTGGGCACTGATTCAGTGTAGGAAAAGGAAGGATTTTGTTCTTTTCTGTCATTACCTTTAGTAAGAATGGGGAAAAAATTGGTAATCTGGAGAAATCCATTAATGAAATGAATATTGGTTATGAAAAGAAAACCTTGAAAAGTGCTTCAAAGGCAGTTTTGTCACCTCCCTGAGGAAGATTCAGGAGGAACCCAGTGAAAAACTATCTTAAACAACAGACTTGCTAGGAACAAAAGAGCAATAATGCTTACATGGTTCAGAGGGCAAGATAGAGGAGTACAATCCCAGTCTCCTTCTAACCTGGGCGACGTGAGATAATTTCAAGTGCATGGAATAAGATCTAGAGCTTTTCCAAGTCTTCAATTTCAAGCTGGATCAGAAGGCCTCCAACACAGACAAACCCAACTAAGAAAAGGAATAGGTTTTTTTTAGTTATAGCTGAAAAAGAGGGAGAAATCAGATACCCGTGTCCCTACCGGTAGGAGGATTGTTCCTTGCAGTATATTGTCTATTCCAGTTAATTTACAAAATTCCAAAAGACTTGAGTTTCTTCATTTCCCCACAGAATAGAATATTCTTTAAAGGAGGTATTGTCATGTGCATTTGGAAGTCTTTGGGGCTTTGTGCAGTGTAAGTACCATTGGTAGCATTTGTCTATTTTCACAAGGTAATTGCTGAACCCATCAACCTGGAGCAATAACCCCTGTCTTTTGCTTGTTTTCAGTATCATCAGCTATGCTGATAGTGAGCTGTGACTTGCATGTGCCACAAAGCCTCCTCCTTAAGCAGTAAGTAATGCCCCTAAGACAGTTTTTTTCTTGATGATATTCTGAAGCTGGAGGGAAGTACTGAGATGCTTTTGCCTGTATGGGAACAGTGGTGTGGTCTCCTGCTTGTGTTCCCAAATCCCAGTGTCACCACACTAAGCTGGGTCTTTATGGGAACATGATGCATTTCCACAGTCCCACTCGCAGTACAGTAGGACGGGAGCAGTACCTTTCTCCCCTTGCTGAGGTGTATGTCCTTGCCTCAGTCAGATGCAGCATGGAAGAAGTTAGTGATGCATTTGCCTGTGACAAACCAAGCTGTGGCTAAAGGAGAATTTAGATACCCTCAGCTGCCAATTCACAACTTTACTGAAACCAGCAATAAATTTTGCCTGCAATTCCTTTTTAGGAAAAGAAAGCTGTAGTATAAAGTCCTATTTTCTAGACATTAAAAGTTTACTGCTCACACCATTTAAAGCAGTATTCTGTGTCGAACTTAATGTTTGGTCTTCAGGAACTGCTAAGAGGAAAAGAGAAGGTTCCCTGTTTGCTCTACAAAACAGGAAAGTGGTTGCTTTCTATAATGTAAATATGCATTAGAAAGCTCTTATAGGCTCGTGCTGGGGATTTGATGTTTTTAACTGGCTACATTCCTTACATTTTTGTATAACTGCCAAGAAAGCTGAATAAAATGGCTTTTTTAGTGTTTTCTCTAAGAATAGCCCTAGTTCTTTGTAAATATAGCAAAGGAATTGTTGATAATAATTCTTTGGGAGAATAACTGGTGTTATTGATGTTAAAAGTAGAAAGATTGCCAGTTTTGTCTCAGAAATACAGCTAACCAAGTAGGCTGGGTCTTCAGAAAGCCTGAGCATTCCTTAGCCAGTTACTGACATTAGACTGGTTTCATTCCTGCGCCAGAAGGTGTAGAATCAGAAAAGACTGGCAGTGAAGCTCAAGTAATAAAAATAAAATTTGCATTTTCTTTCAGAAAGCAAAACTCCCTCGTTTGCATTTTTCAGCTGAAAAGCTGGAGGTTAATCTACTCAGTCTGATTCAAGTATGCACAATTAGCACTAAACCTCTGCAGTGTTAGATGCAGTCCAATCCTCCTAGTATACCAGCAGAAGGCTGTCATTCTCATTGGAGTTGACATGTTGAACCACATTTTAGAGTACAGGCTTCTAGCATCTCCTTGCTGTTGCTAGTTTGATGCTCTTCATGTGCCAAGACCTTAGAAGTGTTTTGTAATGCCATATAATAAACTAGTGATAAAACCAGTATAGTAGCATGAGAATTTTAACCAACCTATGCCATGCTGTGTCTGTTAAAGTTGCTGCAAACCAGGATTACCAGAAGATGGAAGGCTCATAACCCACTCATATGCCACTTTCAGGAACCAAAAAGGCTAAAATGATTTTTTTCAGGTTGACTGAAAACATCTGCCTTCTCTGCAGTTGAGGCAACCTCTCACAAGTGTTCCTTGTCATTAACCAGAACTGCACTTCAGTTAAGCATGCAGAGATTTGGTGCTTGTTCAACTGGGCTTCGTCAGGGCTGGTAACCCTTGTTAAGATTATTTTTCAAAACAGAGACTTGGTGGGGCCAGACTGTAGTGTAAGCTGTCCAGATGCTGCTTTCTGTCTGTTCTGACTCTGCCCACATCTACCTTCCTTTCCTAGTCGCACCCTACCTTTGCCTGAAAAAATGGTAAATAGTTGTTCCTGATTCACCTTTGCCAGTGCCACACAGCAGTGTATAGATCTCTATTATATCCTCTCTCACATGTTACTTCCCAGACGAAAATGCCCCAGTATCTTTAGTTATTCCTCATAGAGATATAGTAGATAACAACTTGATAATTTGGGGAAAAGAGGTAACCAGTAGTCAGTCCTGTCAAGGCTTTTTTTTTTTCTCCTCTATTGTCAGTTTGCTCTCATGGTCTCCTAGTCAGTGAGATTTACTCTGTGCCAGATGGCATTTGAGATCCAGCTTCTTGGCTTTTTCTGAGCCAAAGGAATTGTTATGTGTTTCATCTCCACGCCCGTGCTTGTGCTACAGCTTTGACAATATTCTCTACCTAAATTTATAATACCTAAATGGCACCCAAGGTCATGGAGTCTGTAAGGGAAATGCATCTCATCCCCTCTGAGAGTGACTTGTGAATGCAAAGGAAGGTGGAAGGCAAAGTTCCCACCCTGTAATGATTTCAAGATTTGAAAAATTAAAACAGCCCCCAGTGGTCCCCGTACCTTGCAATGGAAAAAAACCCAACCAGATAAGCAAAAAAATCCAGTAACACCCAAAACAAGTTGGGATATTATCTAGATTGAGAGATGCCACACAGGCTCACTGTAGCATTGTCTGTGATCTAAGAAATGCAGATCCTTCACCTACCATTTCCAGTATGCATCTGGGCTGTTGGCTGCTGTGCTTCTCTTCTTGTCTCTGCTTGTTCCAAATTTTGTTTGGATTTCAATGGGTAAGACCTTGTTCAGGTCCAAATAGCAGTCAGCTTACCAGACTTGTAGCATTTAAATCCTGAATAGGGACAAAATTGTGAAATTTGCTTGTCCTATGAGATTTCTGACGCTTAAAGCCAAATCTACGTGCAGAATTTTATTTGTATGTTAATTTTACTGCTCTTTGGAAAAATCTGAGCAATGGGATAAGGCCTATGCAGAGTACAAGAGAAGAAAAGGTTACACATTGCAATGTGCTAAAATTTGGGGTAGGGAGAGAACCCAATGCAAGAAGTAGTCTGGGATCCAAACCACTTTGTGACTTTTGCATAACTGGAGAACCAAACCATAATGGATGAGTGTTTGTCTGCCTGTGACAGGCACAACTTCTTTTAGGTTGCCTGGACCACAGGCCCCAAAAGATCTTGTACTAACTATAGGATAAAATAACTGTTGCCTCTCTGAATCTCTCGCTGCACCAAAGTAAGAGAGATGTTA
Organism: Upupa epops; assembly: GCA_013397515.1. Taxonomy (NCBI): domain Eukaryota; kingdom Metazoa; phylum Chordata; class Aves; order Bucerotiformes; family Upupidae; genus Upupa; species Upupa epops. The sequence continues at coordinate 1,066,333 of VZRI01008100.1, read as the reverse complement.
GTTAGGGCTGAGTTCCCAAGAGCGGGTGCTGGGAGCACTGTGTGAGAGCGTGCGATGCTGTGCAGAAAAACGGCTTAAGGTCAGACTCAGCACTAAAGCTTCCCCAGAATCCCAAATCCTCTTTTTATATGAGTTTCACTCAAACACAAACAATTAAAGAATTTCATCTTCCTCTACTACGGTGGGAAAGCCTGGATGCTTCTCTGTTCTCTAAACTTTATTAAATAGCTCTAGAGTGTTCCCTAGATGGGGGTCTCACATGACTTCAGACAGCCCATATCTTGAGTTTGATGCAAATAAATTGGTCACTGATGCCAGTTGGCAGTGGAGAAAATAAATAACACAGCCTATTGCAAAGAAGGAAAGAAAGGAATATAAGGGCAGCTATGAGCCTTGTGTCTGATCCGATGATTGGAGTCATCTGACAAGGACTCCTATCAATGGCACCTTTTCAGACATCTCTGTGTGGGTTATTGCACACCTCCACTAACTGTCTCCTTTTACCTTTCCCTAAGGACAACACCCAAGCCAGCTTTCCAGCTGAAGCACAGTATATTCTGATGCCTGTCTGGAGCACAGGAAAACACTTTCTGTCATTTTAGGTTTGGAATTTGCCCCAATAATAGCAAAAACAGTCAGGTGGAATGGGGGGAAATTTTTGCCCTGGGGTGGATTGCTGTGGATGCCAGTAGCTCTCTCATCACCGGGGGTTTGTCAAAGCGTGCAGTATGCTAACATCCTGCCAGCTCACCTTTCGCAAGCCCAGTCAAAAGCACTAGTCCCACCAGTGCAAATAAGTTGTCTGCCTCATGTCTGCCGCTTTCTCCCTGGTGCACTGAGGCAAAGCAGCCCTTCCTTGTCAGTCATTGACCAAAACTGTTGATTCTAGAATAACTGACTGTGCTGGTTGTAAAGGATGCCAAAATCTCTTGAAAGCTGGAGGTAAAGGTGTTTTCTTTCCAAATGAATTAAGCTATAGAAAGAATTTTTCCCTGAGAACTTGTTTGGAATCTGGAGTAGAAATGGCTTTCATTCTCCATTTCCACCTACTCAACGCTCAGAATCACATTTAGGGGGCCTTTAGACACATCTCTCCAGCCTCCCTGCATTTGCATTCCTCTGCAATTATTTCTAGACAGCTGACAAGTGTTCCAGGTGAGTCTGATGTGAATTTGCTTACTGGGTTACTGTGATAGACTTAGTTCAGCCTAGGGACAATACAGTAGTTGTACAGTACATTTTCTGGTGTATCACACATTTTCTGTTGTATCAGTTGGAGGAAGTTTAGTCCAGTTTGTTACGCTGTCTGTTAATATCACCACCAATTCTTGAACTGCTTGCTAAAACTCAGGTCTGGTACATCCCACTTTATGTACAAGCTCACTGTTTTCTTGGGAGCCTGCTCAGTTTAGCAGGCAATATCCCCCACTTTACCCTCCCCAACTGAGAGGGAATTTCTGTCCAACTGCAGTCCCCAGACACCTCCTGACTCCTTTGCCTCCCCTGAGAAACTGCAAAAGAAAAGCATACCCCTAGATCTGTAAATGCCCAAAGCAGCACAGACCTTATTGCTAAATGCTGTCATGTGATTGAGGCAGGACCTCACAACTCAAAGGGTGTTTTGTAGACACATAGGAGAGCAACCTAAATAAGAGTGGCTTTAAAAAAACCCAAGTCTTATTGAGAGGAGTGGTAAACAGAGCTCTACCTGTATCTAAACATACACGTATAACACCTGGTGGCACTGATAAAATGCTGGAGTTGTAGGCCTAATGTCCCTTGGCTCCTGTAATAGGACCTCTACCAGCATCCATAAGTAAATATCCCCCTGTGTCTTTACGCGTTTAAACACCTTGGCAAACCAGGCTCCTTGCCTGTTTCCCATGCTGTGCTGCTGCTTCCTTTATCAAAGTAGCAGGAGCAAGGAACTTGGGGTTGTAATATGCTAAAATGCTGTACAGGCACAGGACAAAAGACTTCTGACCTCTTCCCAGCATCTACCTCTTGTTTTAAAAAGGAACACTCCCTGATTTTTATTTTTCATTTTTTTGTTTGTTTCATTAATTGTTTTCTTGCTTCCTTTATATTCCTAGCGCCTCCAAGCTAGAATACCTTTGCTGAGCTCCTGGGTGAGCCTGGCCAAGCTGGTTACAAGGAAGGAATTATTTACCTGTGTCCTGCGTAGGTGTGAGTACTAAGTGTAGTTGCAGTGAAGGTGCTACAAGGGGTTGAAATGGAGAGTGTTAAGGAAAATGCTGCACAACAGACTTAGTGCTTCAAGGTTCCCACTGGGGTTAGGGAACATCAGCACTACTGGGAAAAAAGCAAAAGTTTAGACCATGGAGGATGAGTGGTGTGACACACAACTGAAAAGGTGTGCTCTAAGAGAGGCAAAGTGATGCCTGGAGTGGGTGAGTTGAGCTTTTCCTGTGCCTCAGCTGTTTACTCAACAGCAACTACTAAGATGGGACTTCTTCCAGGCTTACATCAAGAAGCTTCATTTCTTGTATCGTGACCCTTAACTAGGTAAAAGTTATTGTATTAACAGTCAACCAACCTTGAGTTCTAGCTCCAAGTAATGAGTTGCATCCATCCATGAGTCACATGAAACTAAGACACCATATTTTTACAAAAAGTTATTCAGCTGGTGTTTCTTGTGAAATCCCAATGGGGTAAGTGCGTTTTCTGGGTGCTTTGGTACATTTCACATCCATTTTAGGGCTCTGCAATTAATGGCAGCTGGTTCTCTGATTATTTTACATTAAGGACCAACTTCCAGTAACATCAGTGGGAGAAAGGATTTTAGCTCGAAAGCTATTATTAACTAATGCAGCACAACAATGCCTGGCTTTCGTTCTGTTTTGTTTTCTCCCAGGGTCGGAACGTGTGTGTATCCCATTAACTCTGTCCTCGCTGCTCTCAAGATGTTACACACAAATGATTTTATTTTTTTTGTAAGAAAATATATTTTACTAGGCAGTTTTATGAGAGCTGACAAAATGCCTCATAAATAACCCAGCAGGAAATATGGGGTAAATAAAATTTTTACAACTTTATCATAAACCTGAGAAGTCTTTGGTTCCTCTTTGAATGGAATGAGCAAGGTATTTCATTAAAGGAAAAGACATGCTCTCTAAAGCCCAACAATTATAGACACAATGCCTTTTTAACCTGCAATTCAGTCAAACAGGTTTGGTGGCAGTGGAAAATGTTAAAGGCCCTGTTTTGACACATTGGATCGTGCTCCCCACAGATCAAATTGTGCTGTAGGTTCCCTACACAGCAGAACTGGAGAACTGGTGTGTGCTTGACTGGTCCCCAAAATACCCAGGACCTCTGAGAAAACATGGATCTGGATAAACATGCTTAGGGCAGCTGAGGTCTTCAGTTGCCTTTGTTACATCACCTAGCAGAGGGGGCTGTAGCTGGGTCCCTAAGAGCAAAGAGAGCACAAACAAATATGGTCCTCAGGTCTTCGGCACAAGCCTGAAATGTGATTATTTGGTGAAACACCAGAAGTCTGAAACAGAAATGCTTAGAACAAACCTCAGTCCTTGAACTTTGCATAAAGGGGGAATTCAGCTCTCAGCAGGAGGGTCTTTGATGTATGGTATTTTGGTACTGTGGGAAGGCAGGAGGGGACATCACTCTTAAGTTGTTTGCATTTGTACAAATTCATATTGACATCCATGACTTTTTTCTACTTAGAGTGAAACAGACATTTGGCAAAATACAACCTGTTTCTGGGTGCGCAAGAGGTATGGAAAATACCTCCCAAAGAAAGTCATAAAGTGCCATTGTATACCTCTTTGGTCTGATGAAATACTAGAGGAAATTATCTGGAGTGAAAGTTTTTACCACTTCTCACACCTATGGTTCTCTGATTCACCTTGTTTGTATCTCTGGCTAAAAGCTGAGAGAGAACAGTCCTGGAAAAGATGAGTTTCACAGAAGACTTGGAGATATTCAGCTATGTGTGTTATCTTCCTTGCACTGAGAGCAGGGCTTTCAGACCCATCAGAAGAAGAACCAGAGTGGACTCCACCACCCAGGCTTCACCTTGTTGGCATCACAGGGTGTACTGCACAGGTATGGCCCTCACCCCTCCTCCAGGGCGTTATTGCGTAAAGCCCACTACCCAGGGTGATGTGGGCTACACCTTCCCTTAGAGGCACTGTTGCATTCCCCAGTCCCTCCCTGCTAGATAGCGCTTCCCCACCCACTCAGGTCCTCAGGACATCTACAGGACTTCCAACAGGAATGTCATGTCAGGAAAGCATTGAATACTGCCTTTGTAGCACTAATGCCATGCAAACTAGGAGGTAAGCCCACCCCACCACTCCAAGGCCTTTCTGATGTTGATTTCTTTTACGGCCACCAACTACACTTTGGTAATGGGGCACCTACAGGAGACCTGGTCCCCGCACCAACAGGTTTGCATTCCTGACTAGTTGTGCTCAGTACTGAGAGCTCTAGCTGACTTCCAAGCCAAGTCAGTCTGTCCCTGGGAGCTTTGCCTGTATAAGGGCTCCAGCCGCTGGCACGTTGTCTGGAAAGCACAAATAGGAGAGACAGATATCGCAGCCCTTTCCCGAAAGGAAATTCCACATTGGCACTGAACAGCACATTAGTAGGACAGAGCACAGCTCTGAGAGAGAAAGCTGGGCTGCGTGCAGGGCTTTGCTCCCCCAGCGTCAGACAGTATAGTTAGGGAAATTGGCTTTTTGGTGGGATATGCTGCTTTACTGGAAGCCCATATGTTGCTGAGTTATCTGTTCTTAATCCCCTGTATTATCCTCACACCTCTGTCACTGCCCCCCATGCTTCTGCCTTCCCCTCTGACCTCCACCCTGATGCAGAGGTTAAATAAAATAGCATTTCCTTCTGATCTGGCCTTTGTCTTTGGCAATCAAAATGCCCTTCAGGCCCCTGTGGATTCAACTTTCCAGGTCAGGGTAGGACATGGGAAACCCCTTCTCAGGCATTTCACTGTAGATAATGTTGTGGCTGATTCATGAGATCATTCAAAGTGCTGCCTTCTGTGGTAGCTGCTGCTTTCAGTGCTGATACTTCTTGGCTAGGGCACTACATCTTTTCTTCTGCCACACCAGCACCTCTCTTTCTGGCTGGATTGTACAAACCTTCTCCTGGGCAGCTGGGGAACACAGGATGGGTGCTCAGAAGAAGGAAAATAGAGGGCAGGTTAGGTCTACTGTAGCAAACCTCTGTCAGGGAGGAACAGGCTGGTTGAGTCAGGAAAGTCAGCAAACTCTGTCCTGGCTCCAGGAGGGGCTGAGCTGGGGCAGCAGCAATGCTCTTGAAATTCTGCAGCTTCTCTTTACCCCTTGAGTGCCACAGTGGACAGAGGAAACATAAGGGCTGTTCTAGTACAGCTGAATTGAGAGAGTTTCAAGAACATATGTATGCCTGCCTATAGACGGTGATTCTCAGCATTACTCATGTACCATTTGTCAGCTTGAGGGTGCAATACAAAACAGAAGCACATAATTTTATTTCTTATTGCTCCTCTGATTTGCTCGGTCTCTTCCGGGAGACTCCCTCTAATGTAACACCCAACAGAGATCATGCTGGTAAAAGAAGGAGTGGTGTAATGGAAAGCCCTATAAAGGACAGTATCTAACTTGTCTTTTATTATGGAGTGCTGTTATTTTAACCTCTCCTTCTTTGTGCAGTTTTACATACATGGGTGAAAAGTGCAAAGAAACAGCAGGGAGATAAAGAGCACTGACTTCACCCTGTAATGTGCAATGCAGGTTTGAAAGGAAGAAGGTTGACAGCTGTTTTTGTCACTTGTGTGGTCTCCAAGGTAAGTAGGATGAACATGGAAGGAAAGTCTCCAGTGCTGACGTCCCATGTGTTTTGCTGACTGGGTTTGCCCATTTTTGACACGATTACATTGGTGAGTGTACGGTTTTGGGGGAGCATGCTCAAGGTCGTCTAGGGATAGGACAAGGCGCAATGGGTGCAAACTGGAACAGAGGAGGTTCGATATAGATATCAGAAGGAACTTCTTCACAGTGAGGGTAACAGAGCATTGAAACAGGCTGCCCAGGGGAGTTGTGGAGTCTCCTTCTCTGGAGATATTCAAGACCCGCCTGGCTGCATTCCTGTGTGACTTGGTCTAGGTGATCCTGCTGTGGCAGAGGGGTTAGACTGGATGATCTTTCAAGGTACCTTCCGATCCCTAATGATTCTATGATTCTATGTGCAGCAGGTACACACAGGGATGTGCTCCAGGTGGAAATCTCGGTGAGTGGAGGGGTTTCATCCACCTTCCTGTCCTACCCAAACTATTCTGGTGCACTTCTCTGCAGGGATACATATTGGTAGAACATCACACAGAGTGCTAACTGTCCATGAGTCACCAGCTTTCATCCCCAAACCATCTATTGGCATGGCTCAGCAACTGATAGAACTGCCAGGTCTGTCCTATGACTCAGTCTCACTGTATACTGTCTGTAAGAGAGGAGGTAGAGATGCAGGAAAAGCCAAGCAGAGGAAAGGACAAGGTATGAGTTGTGTTTATGCATCCACCCTACCATGGGGTTATCCATGGGTCAGAGCACCCTGTATCTTTAATGGATGGAGCTGTAAGGAATTAGCTCACAGGAGTTTGGACTATAAGGCGGTTCCTTGGTTTTCCTTGAAGAAATAGAGACTAATTATTTATTTATTTATTTATTTTAAATTAGCAGCTGCTTAAGGAATTACCTAAAGCATTTCAAAAAGCCAGGCTGGCAAGACTTGAAAATCAGAGTGAGACAGCAGGGAGGGGAAAGCGCCTGAGAGACGGGGAATAGAGGACAAATGGCCCCCCGCCCCAGCAATGGTCCCAGCCCCCCATTCTCACCCTGCTAACATCCCTCCCTTTGGTAAACAGAGACAGGCAGGTTGGCACCTTGTCTCCTGGGACAAAGGAGCTGGCCCTTTGTTTCACTGTGTGACTCCCTGGCAGATGGGGGGTGGAGGGTGCCTGAGGGGTCTTGTTTAAGGAAAACCTGCAGTATGCAAAATGCACCCACAGGCAGACAGGAGTGCTATGGCTTTCCTCCTGTGAAAGAGCTGGGCCAAACATTTTCTATCTCCCAACACTTCTGTTTTTTACTTCAGAAAAGAACCCCAACAAATAGGCCATAGTTTTCCTATCTGAGCCTCTTCTTTTTATAGGAACTGAGAAGGAAACATGGGATTTGGAGACTTAATTTCTGGAAGCTTTATCCACAATTTTTATTTCTGGAGAGGGAGAAATCCAAAATCCTGATGGCAGGAATGTGTGCATTATCTTAAATATTCAAAATTTTTGCACAAAATTTCTTAGGAGGTGAAAAACAGGTCCTCAAGTCAGCAAGACGCATGTTTTGCAAAGTCCTAATATTTGCCAATCTGCTTCCAGCCGCAAGGGAGTGACCAAGATTTATTCTTGATGCTTTCAGGAGTGTGAGGGAGGCAGACAGAGAGGAACCAGTCAAGCCATAGCACAAGAGTTGATGAGAAGCCCATAGTTAGAGGGTAAGTTAGTCTACGACCCACTGGTATGTTTTAACCAGGCCTTCTTCCAAGGGTGTTGTAACTGCCCATGTGGCCTAACCTTCATGTGTGTGCTTTCTTCAGCCACCAAAAGCCAGGCTGAAGCAGTTGAATAACTGAAAATAGATTGTTTTTTTCAGTGAAAGTGTCAGGCACTACATGGGGAGACCAGTCGCATACTTCAACATCCAGCTCTGCTGTGATGACAGCTATCTGTCCTTGTGGATGAGGAGACTCTGGGTTGAAACCAGTCTCAGTCAATGGACTTGTGCTGGCTTGGAGATCTTGGACCCTCTGGTAACAGGAAGATGCCCACACTCCTATGTGGCATGATTTGATGATTTGTCCCCTTGTTTCATTATTTTCCTTCCCTACTCTGACCTATTATTAACAGTCCCACCTTCTACCTAGTGCTTCTGTTTCCCCTGATATATTTGTAAAAGGCCTCTTATTCTCCTTAATCCCTTTGGCTATAATTAACTCATTCTACATTTTTGCTGCCCTTATCTTTTCCCTGCAAGCCTTAACTGACTGCATATTCTTGTTTGGTTGCCTCCCTGTTTTCCATTTCTGCTAAAGGTTTTCTTTTTAATCCTTAGATCTCTGAGTAGGCTTTGCACACTTTTTATTTCTTGCATTCTTCTTTATTTACTTTTCTTTTTCTCTCCCACCATACTTATCGTGTGTGTAAGGATGCGTATCTGCCTTACAGGTGGGTAGCTTTCCAGGACTGCTTCACATGGCACCCTACTTGCTCAATTTACTAATTCCCTTCAATGCATTTGCTTTTTTCCTTTGGCACTATGTGATTTTTCTGGGCAATGTTGAATTGTCCTTTCCACTTGGAAGATTCCTATTTTCTCTGTCAATTTCCTTCTTTCACCCAATACATTTTGTTCTACAGAAAACATGCAAAATAAAAACCATGTTTGTAAAAAAAATTATTATTTGAGCAGAGTTCATTTTTGACATAGAACTCTAGACAGGCTTAACTCTCAGCTATACAGGAAAGTGAATCTTGGCTCTCAGGGCCAAAACTGCCTTTAAAGTTTGAGTCTTTATAACATCCTGGCATCTCTTCCCAATGGGACTTCTGTCAAGACAGCCATTACCATTATTCTCACAGTCCCCAGCTTTTCCACCCTTCCTCTCAGCTTGGTTTGCCTTCCCCATGATGGCTTAGAGCAGGTTTTATATTATTCTAATGCATTTAACCTCTATTATGGACAGTGATATGTCCCGCTGCTGGGGTTTGGCAGCGATATGGGGTGTTCTCCCAGACTCAGAGGAACAAATTTATGGCACATGGTGGGGATCCGTTGTGTTTACCTGAAGGGAAGATGCCCAGGGCTGGGCTGATGCTCTGTGTTTGTGGACTGGTGTGCTAAATGCCTACAGGGGATGGTGAAGATCTGTTCACCTCATTGCAGCACTGATGTAGCCTGTCCTGAGTGACATTTTAGGCTGCAGAAGGAGAGGGCTTGGACTACACTACCACTCCTCTGGCTGCTGCTAACTCCCACCTCAGGAACCAGTATGACAAGAGTGAACGTGTGCTGCTAATGAAGAGGTGTAAGTAAAAGTGGGATCTCCATGTCTATTCTTCCTCCTGCAGACCCTGCCTGAGCACCTCAAGGAAAGGCTGTGCAGGTAAGCTGCGGTTCTGTGGTGCGGACAAGCAGCCCATTCTTCTGCCCCTGGTATTATGGAAACAGAGGCTCCTTGGAAGACAGTCATGAGTTAGTTTGCCGCAAGTGATGTCAGTGCCCAGGGGGCTGCAGAGTGGGTGGTAAGGGCCCAGCCAATGTTACCTTCTTCATGAGAGGACAGGGATGCCTGAGCAACTAGCTCACCGAGCATGGAAGAGGGGAGAGAGATATTAAAATGACTGTTCCTACCCCACATGTCCTTCCCACCATGTTCCCTACACAAGGCCCTCCATGGAGGCAAGGGCTGCACTTCTTGGATCATGAGATGGTAAAAGGAGGAAGGGATGTGTAAGAGGGACAACCATATGTGCTGACTTCTGGTAGGGTGTTCTTCCCTTGCTTCCTTGATCGCAGCTGCTGCCCGCTCAGGCCTGCAGATGACCATGTCCACGGCCGGTTTAGCCAGGCTTGGGCCCCAGTATCACTCTTTGCAGTGACCATGCACTTTTTTTTGCCCTTTGCTCTCCTCCAGTTTCAGGTTCCAGGGCTGCGGTTCAGCAGGGCTGAATGGGGGAGGAAAGGAAGAAGAAGTAGGGGGTCTGTTTTACCAAAAAAAAAAAAAAAAGGAGGAAAAAAAAGCGAAAAGGCAGTCGTTTGGGGCCTGGGCATTCTAGTGGTTTCACCGCTTCCGTTGCCTGATCCACCTTTTCAGACACGCTTGAGGGGACTTCTGAGAAAAAGCCCTGGGCTGGCCCTGAGCACCTCAGCGTAACCCAGCACACACGTGTGAGCTCATACACACACACGGCTCTGCCACAGCACACGTGTGAGCACACACAGCTCTGCCACAGAACACGTATGAGCACATGAACACATGACTGTGACCCAGCACACAAGTGAGCGCGCACACAGCTGTGTCACAGCACAACGTGTGAGTGCACACTGTTCTGCCACAATGGAGAGCACAAGGCCAGTCTGCTCCCAAGTTTACACTCGTGTGCACACCTACTATCCTCCTTTCACAAAAGAGGTTTCTTTCATTTCCTCCTGCAAGAGGAGGAGGTGGGAGAGAGGGAACTTGAATGCTGCAAATTCCTCAGCCACATATCTTGCCTCCCTCTCCTTTCCTATGCTGCCTGCCTGCTACATGTTCAGGAGCTGCGGTTCCTGCTTCCCATACAAGTAGGCAAAGGTAAACAACTGCGCTTTTGAACCTTGTGAGACATTACTGTTGCTTTGTGGGTTGCTGGCGTTGGTTTTTTTCCCCAGCATTTGTGTGCTTTTTCTGTCAGAGCCTCTTCAAGGCTGCTCTAACTCTATGGAGCTGAGTTGGTGTGTAGCTGGTTAGAAGCACAGGCATAGTTTGTGCTGCAGCAGAAGCATTTTTTTCCAGCTGAGCAGTCTCCTTCTTGCCCCCAGACAACCCCAGGAAGCTTGTCTTCATGCGCATTGACAATTACCTTGTGCTGGAGCAAGGCTTTTCCCAAACCTTGTGCAGTATACATGGCATTTCAAAGGGATATTGCTTTCAAGCACCCAGCTTGTCACAAAACTGTGAGCTGGAGCCACTAAAGCAGCAGGTGGTACCCAGGTGTATTAGGCTAATCCTTCATTCTTCTAAACCAGAATTACTTTCCTTCACGAGTAACTAAGAAGATGAGCTGAGTACTATTCATTTATTTGGTGCTAGCAGGATGCTCGTTATTTTCCTTACGGTAGGTACTATTGCTTCTCATGCGCCCTGGGGGGTTGTGGAGTCTCCTTCTCTGGAGACATTCAGACCATCCTGGATGTGTTCCTGTACAACTTGGTCTAGGTGATCCTGCTTGGGGGG